>OY720637.1:113198845-113782773 GCA_963169105.1 Ceriagrion tenellum
TATTGAAGACTTGGAATCTGATTCTCATAATAAAGGGAAAAACACACATCTTCCAATCACAGTTGACCTTGAATATATTACTTAAGCCATACAACTTCGACTCCCGGCATCAACAGACCCGAAGTTGATGGAAAAATCATCCACCGAAACGTTGGCCGAGATGGAGAACCTTAACAAGTCGTAAGCCATATAGAAATTCACTGAAGGATGGCATTTTAAATCCCTGTGCGGCAACTCGTCGAGTTGGCAGCAGTGTTCCCGCTTCCTCGATCATCTGTTTGCTTGGAAACGTAAATATAGGTTTCTGTTCGTTCCACAATCGGCCATAGAGGCATGTGATGGGGAAAAGGGGGGGCAGGAGATTGGGTGGAAGAGCAAGAGATAAGATAAAAGGGACGACTCGGCGCTCAACCGCCGAGTGCGCCCGTATTCGATTGAGTCCGTGTTGTGTCGCCTCATCCCACTACCACACTCCGGAGTTCCATCTCTACATACTCGATTAGGGGAGGTAATGACGCGGAAATTTCAACAATCGACTGACTGATGTCCCTCGGCGAAGTAGTGAGAAGTGGGTGGGAGAGGGATTTCGAAACGATCCCTGCGCCGAATGGATGTGAAGGACAAATAGAATATTAAAGCAGAGAGAATAGGTTATTTTTTCGGAATGAAGACATGTGGACCGAGCGTGCATGAATCTCTTTTTAATGACTTCAGAACGTAAATAGAGACATGGTGAAATGGTAATTCATTGAATGGTTTAATTAGCTATTGCGTGGAAACATTGGCGTGTCCGGCTTCAACGTTAAAAAAACGATGCGATTGCTCTTGAGAATTTATTTTTTGTAGGATTATCTTTTATTCAGTTAAAGGAGAACTCAAATAATATTTAGACAACACTTTCAAAAACTTATGTGTATTCCTCGATTGTTTGTTTTTGGTCGGGAAAAAACTTAATTATGGTAACATTAAATATTTCATTTAATTAAAATATTCTTATCAGGGACCTAACTTTTACATTAGCTCAGGAGAAATAGTGTTTACTTGGCCTTATCATCAGCAATTCATTTATTATTTTCATTTCATTTTTCATTTCATTTCATTTCATTTGCTTCTAAAATCATCTGAAGTTACTTAAAATACGTAGATTGAAGTAGTCTTGCGTCATAAGGGATGAATGTTTCATATTTCATGAATCCTTGATGCTTGCTCGGGCCATGGAAGGTAATTGATGTAACCACACACTTTATCCTCCATTTCGGTCCCTAAATTTAGATTTTGAAATGAATTACCTTGCACAAAAAGTGAAAATCATTATTTTTTTCAGACCACAATATTTGTCAATGATGGCACTTTTAACACATTTCTGCTAATCTAACAGCCAAACCTTACACGTGATAAAAACCACCTTGGTACAATTCTTGATCACGCTCTCAAGTTATCCAGGTAATCTTCCCGCTACCGAAGTTGACGTAACCAAGAACACTCTGTAACATAAGACCACGTCATGCAAACAGAGGCGTGTTGAAAATCCGATATTTTTATCGAAATAAAAAGTATATTTAAATTTTTTGTCGACTGAAAATCGTTGACGTAATTTTCGTCGACAAATGTAATCGTAGTTATGAATGTTTAGCTTTGAAACTACTTGTTCATTGCCCTCCTTTTTGATTTTTCAGCTCCTATAAACAAAACGGTAGTTTAAAATTTCTGAACGGTGCCAAGTGATATTATCGGGTTTGGAAAAATGGGAGGTGGTTTCTCAACTGCAGTGGTGGTGGTGGTGGCTCCAAATGGCGTGCAAACACAAACATTTGCTCAGGGCGGGTGAGACCGACGGATTGGGCGGTTAAACAAAAGCTTGGGAGGAAAGAAGTGATTCCCCCTCCCTCTCCGAGAAAAAAATGATAAGATTTATTGAGCTTTAGCGAGCAGCCGATTTAATGATCGTGAATTTACGGCCGCTAATGTAGCGGCAATCACTTGATCCGTCACAGTCGGAGGGATTGGGGAGGTAGTGAGGAATGGGGTGGGGGGGAGAGTGAGGCATTTGGTATGGGTGTGTATGAATAATTCCCGAAGCGAAGGAGATAGGAATCGCAAACCTGCAGAAATTAGGTTTCCCGATTTAGAGTGGAAAGAAGAGGAGTTGGGTGAGTAGGAATGGATGGAGACGGGAGCAATCGAAGCTCGTAATCTGAACGCCCCCATGGTAACGGGACTAGCCGGAATCGTCAGGGAAGTGGGTGGGCGAAGTTGGGAATGGTAAATGGAATTTGGAATGGAAAATATTTAAAACATTTATGCGTACAAAACTTTCACTTAAATTTGGGCTATTTCATCCATGAAATAATGTTATATTATAGATATGCTTATTATAATCCCCATCGTACATAGCGAAAGTTTACATAAATTCATCTCTATTTCGATAGTACTTGTGTTGTCATTGGTTGTTCAATGTTAAGATTGGTTGACTGAAACCCTCCACCCTTACCTATCTAATGCAAGTTTCTTTACCTCCTGGTATCTCTTCCTATGGACTTCACTCATTACTTGGTCCATTAACTATTTCCTGGATCTTCCTATGGGAAGTTTTTCCTCTATTTTACCTTCAGTTATGTTCTTCACAAACCCATTATGTCTCGGAGTGTGTCCAATCCCTCTGATTTTTCTTTCCGTATGGTGTTCCATATGGTCCTTTCTTCTTCTTCTCTTTTGTAAACCTCATCATTTCTTATTTTGTCCATCTGTTTAATCTTCAGCATCCTCCTCCCGCACCATGTTTCGAAGACCTCTAGTCTTTTTTGCTCAACTTTTCTAGTTGTCCATGCTTCAGACCCATAGAGTGCTACGCTCCATTCGAATGTTACCATGTTGGGTTTTCAATTCCAAGCGCAAAAATTGTAATTTATAATAGTTTTTTATATTAATTGGATGTTGTAGACCCAATTCATACCTCTGCCCTGTTGCCTGCATGATTATCGTTCTTAAAAAAATACATTTGGTTTTACAAGCGCTAAATAGCCCACGAATTACAAATCCATTCAACTACGCAGTCTCTGTCTTTCCCTGGAGCGTCCTAAATCAATTTTTCATTGTTTTGGATATAATTTCCTTGTGGTAAAAGCTACTCATCATTACAAGTTGATCCGTTAGGGGCCTTCATTTCTTTTTAGCAGAAATATCAATTGAGACTCAACGGGTAAGATAGGCGTAAGAATTAAATTAGTATTACTATCTACACAAAAGTGAATAATTTTTTCCCCATTAAAAATTTTACTTTGTTTTACTGAGTTAAAATTGTCCGTTTTTTCGTTTAAAGATCTTTTACGGAAATTATTTAATTTAAAACTTTAAAACTTGTAACCATCAGTAGAATTTGTGCAACAATAATTTCTAATTAAATTTTGCAAAACAAATAATGCCTCAAAGTCGTAAACATGTACCTCATATTTCATTATTTTGGTTCGTTTTGACCCGTTGGGGATAGTAATAGTTGGGGTACGAAAACACTCGACTGTATTTTGTTAATATTGAGCATTTAATTTAATGTAAGCTTTAATAGGCCAGGGTAAAATTTACCGCTAAAAGACATTGCTCATATTTCCAAGGAAATATATTCAGATTTAAATCGGAGAATAGGTGATAATTTTTTATTTGGAAGCGTAATTTTTAAACAAAAGCAAAGAGTATGAGAGAATCCAATGCAAAAATTTCGATGCTTTATTCTGTCAGCCATCCGTTAGAGGAAATTTCAAACCTATGTCTTGATTTCAAGTATTCTAAAAAAGCAAAATACCTCTCTGCACTGATAATAATGATTTTATAATGAGAGTAAAATAAAGAGATAATTATTGGGGCCATTCAGGCCTTTCCTATAGAGCCTTTAGCACACGTGAGTATGCAGGCTAGAATTTTGCTAAATTTAAGGCTACTCGTCTCAAAGGTTCATGCTTTTTTGTTATAACCCTGACTATGATAAGAGTAGCATTTTATTTTTGAAAAAGTCGCTCAAAGTGGAGCCTTGAGTTAAGAATTCTATAGTAAGACCAACCTCATGGCTAAAAAAAATTATTCGTACTTCATGTAATATGCTCATGAGAAGGAGTTGCCAATTAATAATACCATGTGCCGGTATCATTTCAAATACAAGATATCCGCGAAGTATTTAGGTAGGATAAAAATACTGCCCGAGGTAGAAAAAGATAAAATTTGCATTAGGTTTTGGCTATTCAAGGTTCATCGTATTTCTGAAAATGAGAGTTTTCAATGTGGTTAATTTTTGAGTTGAAAATTTTCTAAATTTCGCTCCTCATCTTAAAAATTGGAGGAAGATGAAATAAACTTCCACCTGAATCAGAAAGACAATAATCTTAAAAGCAGCTCGGCATGTTTTAATTTATATCTTTTTTTGAAATTAAATGCTTGATGCGTTTTCAGCGCATCTGAAAAATGCTTCAGATAAGATGGCTCCCATAGCTCCTTCAGGATGGAGTTGCAACACAATCTTCAGTGGTCGAAAAGGGTTAAAACCCCCTGCTTTACTTTCACTTGAATTATTGTAGGATCTTTATGACCAACTCTATACAAGGGCAAGTAACTCCTGCGACAACGGTATGCCGTTAGAAGTTCTGAAGGCGCGGGTGACTGAGGGATTTGAGAATTCCGTGGCCGCACAGTATTTGACATTTCATGGATAAAAAATAACTTATTCATCGATGGGGAACGATTTTCTTAGGCTCCACTTTCATTGAGCTCCAAAATATCGCTTTGGGCGGTGAGGAGAGAAAATATTCTAATTAGCCAGATTTTTTTCCGTCAAAGAACTGGAATTCCTTAATTTCGACGTTGGAAGGAGCTAAAAACGTTAGTAAATGCCTTGTTCATTAGATGACCGTGATATCAAGAGAACTCTTTATGAATAATGTGTCATAATTATTTATTGAAGAATTATTCGATGGTATTTTGAAACTTAGCACGCTTGGGAAAACTTTCTCCAATGTCGTGGTTCCTCCCAGAACCCGTACTGCAGAAATGCGCGCGACTTGAATTTTAGACTGGGCTTGTACTCGTGTAGTATATTGGGGTTCCAACCGATATACTGGCTGGATATTCTGGATATATCACCTAAAAATAATCTTTTTCGATCAAATAAGTGAACTCAGTATGTATGTTTGGATTTTTCCCCGAAAACGGTTAATTTTTGGATTCAGGCGAGAAAATATGAATAAAATCATTCGCATTTGTAAAAATTACTTTAATATGTCAAATTAATAACATGAGCTGTATGGGTAACTTAGTTGGTAACCCATCAAGCAATGTAATTAAAGAAGAAGCAGATATAACAGTACCCATAGAGTAACACGAGCTATTGCTTACAGGTTGAGCTTCGCATTTATCTGGTCTACAATGCCAATTTTTGTTTATTGTACGAGCTTTGTAAAATAATTGAAAGGTTAGGCGATGAAAAACGCATTTATTTTCAATATATTAAAATTGTTCGATGGCAATTATAAAATGTCGTGTTTACTCCATTAAAAGCCTATCTTAGCACCGTGTATAAATATTTCTCCATGGATAAGCTGATTTAATCCTCATACCATTTATATCTATAAAAGTTGAAACTTATAGCGTTTACATCGCAGATTGCAGTTTTCACTTCAATACAGAACCATATTTTCATTTACTTGATTCTATCTCTATATCCATTGTTGCATTTCATTCGATGAATTGATATAATTGGAGCTGAATTTAGAAGTCACACTTAGAGAGAAGAGAAATTAGAACAAGTGTATTTCTTTGCCTATCTTGAAAGTACTATCACGTGAAACGGAAGAAGTACCACGGATATCAAACAAAAATTAGCGCAAGCTAAGAAAGCACCTTCGGTAAAAAACCACTGCTGAGTTCAAAGAAGATAGGGCGAAAAACTAAGAAATAATTTGTGAGAAAATTCGTGTGGAGCGTGGTACTCTATGGATCGGAAGCATAGATCATTGAAAAAGCAGGTTAGAAGAGACTAGAAGCCTTTAAAACCTGGGGCTGGAGCAGGATGCTGAAGGTAAAATGGACGGATAACATAAGAGATAATGATGTGTACAGAAGAGTAGAAGAGGAAGGGACCATATGGAACACCATACAGAAAAGACACACACCATATGTAAGTAACACTTTATAGACAAGGAGAACCGGATGAATTTGACACACCTTGAGCCACTATGGGCTCTTGAAGTTTATGACTGAGGGAAAAATGAGAGGAAAAGTTCCACGAGGATGGACAATGGATGGAAGCCCCGGGAAAATGGCTCGGCTCCTGCCCTCCTGTGACTGCTACAAATTTGAGATGACCAACTCATCGGCACCTCATCACCCTGTGGACGGCTGCAGAGTAAGCGGCCGAAACATCGGTCACGGACCTTTCTACCTGGTTGGAATCCCGAGAAGCCTTTCTGCATTCAATTCACCGGGAAAGCCTGAAATCTTTTATAAAGAAGAAAGTACTTAAGAAAGTACTACTAGGGAGTATGGAAATTGTCATTAGATAGGGATGGGTAGAGGGCTGAAGTTAACCAACCTAACCTTAGTATTTAGCGACCAAGTATAGTGAATATCGTTTGACATGTGCATAAAATTTGACATCACTCAGCCTTGTTTTTTTTCTCGAAAACGGCTAATTTTTGGATTCAGGTGAGAAAATATGATCAATAATGTCTCATATTTGGGAAAAATCATTTATATTTTTACAAATTACCCTAGAAACGCGTGTAAGAGGCGCATCCCTCTGTTTAAGCGTTAAAGTTGAAGAAAAAATTTTGGTGCTTTTTTTTCTCCTATCACGAGGTTTAGCGGACCTAACTTCGAACTTTCGGCTATTATCAAATCCTTCCGCACAGTCAAACCGAGCTCTGATTGTTAATGCCGTAATCCCCCACCATTTTCCTAATGCAAAAGTCGTAGTCGTTGTGAGTATGGGTCTTTTTAACTGTATTTCACTTTTACAAATTATATTTTGCTGTAAGCGATGGCGAGCGGGAATGCGGACACGTTAAATGCAAAACACCCAAGCGTCGGCCGCGTAAAAAACGAACGGCTCTCCGGGGACTTGAGAGTGAGGCAGGCAGATAAAAAATTCGTGTAAGAGGCGCACCCTCATTTTCGGCTGCGATTTCTGGGAAACAAGGTGCGCCTCGTACACGAATTTTTTATTTTATGAGTTTATACGGTACTTTAATAAGTCAAATTGTAAACATGGGCTTTATGGGTAACTAAGTTGGTAACGCATCAAGCAATAAATGTAAACAAGAAGCAGATGTAACAGTATCTATGGAGTAACACGAGCTGTTGCTTACAGGTTGGAAGTTACACGGTGAAATTTACCGTAATGTATAAATAGAAAGTTTGTGATAATATCATCAATGGTTGTTAAATCCTAAGATTGGTTGACTGCCGCCCTCCACCCTTCCCTAATTAATGCTTGGTCTCTTACTTCCTGGTATCTCTTCTTATGTGCTTTCCTCTTTATTGGATCCATGAACTTATTCCTGGGTCTTTCCCTCTATTTCATCTTCAATTTTGTTCTTCACAAACTCATTGTGTGTCAAGGTGTGTCCAGTCCATCTCGTTCTTCTTTTCTCTAAGGTGTTCCATATGATCATTTCCTCTTCTCCTCTTCTGTACACTTCATCATGTCTTATTTTGTTCGTCCATTTTATCTTTAGCATCCTCCACCAGCTGCAGATTTCGAAGGCTTCTGGTCTTTTCTGGTCAGTTTTTCCAATAATCAATGCTTCTGATCCGTTATGTTTATGTTTCCGGTACAAATAAATTGTCATACGGACGTTGAATTCTGGCAAGATTTATTTTCCCTATTTGTGCTAATTCGTTTGTAACAGAGCATTTATGATTATTTCAATTTTAAAAATTCACATATTGTTGTCGAGTGAAGCTCGGTCACCTGGTACTAATATTCTCAGTCTGCTTCACTTCCTTCAGTCGTCCCTCCGCCGCTCCCGCGTTGGCCTAAGGAGATTTCGCGGGCGTAGACTCAATGGCGCAACTTCCTGTCGTGTGCCTGAGGAGGGGAAGAGGACCTTTTTGGTCCAGCCCCCAACCCCTTCAACCCCCTCCCTTCCCTCCTTCCCCTTCCGCTCACCCATCCCCTCCCATCCCACCCCCTTGCGTACTTTATTTAGACGTCGGACGACAAGCGTGTGACATCTCGTGACGTCGACGCCCGCCTTGTGCGCTTATTGCAATCTCGGGTATCCGCTTTGATTGATGCTCGATAGCGCGGCCGACGAAGGATGTATTAATGCGTACACATGTTTCCTTTTCCGCTCCACCTCTCCCCTCCCCATCGCTGAAGATTTCTCTCTCCCCCTCTGTGCCGTCCCAATGGAGTCGAGTCTTCTACGCATGGACCCCACGTTGAAGTGTTTCATGCATATCAGCCTATTCATCACCCGTGTGAATTTCTTCCTCCGGCACCAAGCATAAAAAAGCAATTAATCGCGCATAAATGAATGAGAGCTAGATGGTGGGCGTTGTAACCCCTTTAAGAATATGGATCATTGGTGTGGAATACATGAATAATGTAATGAGTCGCTTGGCTTTTAAGAAGGATCGACTCTTTATTGGTCCTACAAAACTGTGTTTCATATTGTATGAGCGCATTAAAGGGTGGAGCTGGGATTATTAATTTCTCGCTCTTAAAACTACCTTTGTGGAGTAAAGATTTGTTATACTTTGGTCTCATTTCCGAGTCAATCTGAAATGGTGAAAAACGAAACGACATGAAATCATTAGTTTAGAATTATAAATATGTTTCCAACTCCGAAACTAGGCCTGTTAATTCAATGATGATGCGATAATTGTGTTTATTGTTGTGTGTCATAATAATTATGATAAATACATTTGTAAGATCTGGTACAGTTCCGACTAATTAGACGCCGGAGCTGTCCTCCTATTTCCCTCCGTGTTGGCTAACGTTTTGGTGTCCCAGTTGGATTTCGTCTTTTTAACTGCACGAAAGGCGATGTCTGATTCGGGCGTCAAAACGGTGATCAAGATGAAGCCTTTAGCCTGGTGGGAAAGCAAAGCAGTTCTTGGTATATTTGTTGTTAAACTTGTGGCGAGCAAAAATGAAACCTGTTGTCAGTAGAGGTATTCTATGTAGAGATTGACTACGTTTACCAATCAATTTCAGATCGATCTGAACTCGGACCGATCTAAAAATTCCAAGCGAGCCGACTCAGGTCGACTGGTTAGCCAACACGAACTGAAAATATCGATATTGAACAGTCGAATCAATCAGTTGAAGCACGATTTACCCTGTACCCCCTGTAAGTAAACAAGTGCAGAGTTGGAAATTATCTGTCACATTCCGAGTGAACAAAATTGCTCAATTGGAGGAAGAATTGCGATGTGCTACGATATCATCAATGTCACATCACTCGCCATTACTGCACTATTCCTTAATTGCTACTACCGGTTACATTTGTTTCCCAATGACCACCAAAACAATAACGAGATAACGAGGAGCACCGCAGATCCGCTGGTTCAGATCGATCTGAAATATAATATCAGACTGGCTGAGCAATCGGGTCGATTCCACTAACCCGTTGCGTTTACCATACCGATCTGATCCGGTTAGATCAATCTGAGATTGATAGGTAAACGTAGTGATTCGTAGTGATTGTTCCAAAATTATTCCCAGCTGAAACAACTGAACCATTGATTGGGTGTTTGGGTGGCAGGTGTTTTGTATAAACGACCGGGAAGAAATTTATTTTAGCCCTCGAGGAGAGAAGCTTATGTTGTTACAAGGTCGGTGGTATTTCAAAGAAAGCTCCCTTTTTTTAGTGTATTCCAATCAGCAAATTCTATTCAAGTGCGAAACTTGGAGAGCATTTCAAGTAGCCAACTCGAGTGGTATTCACAATGCGACCAAGTGGGGACCGGCATTCCCCAGACAAATCTCCACCTCCAATATTCGATTTTCTGGCTCTCTAGGTGGAAAGTGTGCCACTAGCCAGGACACTGACTCTATCCACCATGCGGACCATATTTCTGGATCCTCAAGTTCCAAACTGTGAATAATCTAGGTTTAAAACTGCTTGGTACTTTCGTGAATAAATTGTCTTATGGATTATGGGATCGATTTCTTAGCTCCAGTCGCAGTGGCCTCATTACCATTGCCCTATGTAAAATTTTCAAGTCATTATTAACTCAATGTTTCTTCACTAATAACACATACGTGATGATGCTGCATTTATTGAATGTCATTCTTTGTCATTTACTATGGTATCCAGTGTAAATTTTGAGTTCCTCCATGAGTGTTTCTGTGCTCTTTTTAGTTTAGTTCTCCTAAACTGCACTTTGAAAAATGAGCAACTTCTACAGCGATAGGATTTATAAAGACTAGTTTTGTTTTTACAGCATCTTCAGGTGAATGCTAGAAGACCTGAAGATGCTGTAAAACCAAAGCCGGTCGTAATAAATCCAATCACAGTGGAAGGTGCTCATTTTTCAAAGCACAGTTATGTTCCGTTTCCACTGAATTAAGCCTGAAATCACAGACTAGTTCTTCAGTATCATTGCATAAATGTGCTAACTAAATTAGTTCTATTATTGTAGCGTCCTATTTCATTTGCCTCTGTGGGAGAAAGTTAAATCCCGTCGCACCCTCGTCCGTAATGGCTGATCCTGAGTGTCTACTTGCTAACTGTAGCTCAAGATCGTTATCGGGGTCGTTTGATGAAGATGCTACTCACTCAATCTAATCAAATAGGATCTAATCTAATATAGGATCTAATCGAATGGTTGGTGTTTAGAAACATCGCTGTAGTGAGAGAAGGAAGAACGTACCATTAAGGTCCAACTCTTGTGGCTGAAATATGCCTAACAGCGTTCAGGAAGAAAACTTCGTGGATGATATCTGGTTTTACTTACAGTGCCTTCATTGTAGAGGTCAAAAGGAGAGCATAAGATCATCATATGTTGAATAATTGCGAAACATCGCCAATTTTCAATTGCATCGTCATTATCGTTAGTATTTCAATCCTAGGATTCTATAGTTGCAACCATTTATTCTTCTCTGCTCATAGATAATTATATTATTCCTTGTAAAGACTACTTTCGCTGTGACTTAATTGTTTTAACTGAGCTATCGATCTCATGGTCTTCTTCAAAGTGGTCAACATTCTTTTCTTTCTCCAATTACAATCCCTGCAAATCCATTTCTTAGGGTTTTAGACCTTGTCCATTTCAACAGTTACCGAAATTTTCGAATTCACCGTCTTGGAATGGGTATCGTTATTTGTTGATAAATACGCTTTCGAATATTCATCCATCTAGGTACCGTTAGCCATTTCTATTGGGTACGTGTGTAGCATAAATTTCATTTTGCCCCTTTTTGGTGACGCCGAAAGACAGATAAATGTTCTGCTCGAAGGAAAAGGTGTTTGTTGCCTGTAATCGATACGTGCTTATTTTTCTATCTCTTTGCTTTATGAACAAGTATGACAACCAGTTTTAAACAGCCTGAAAACCCTGAAGGTAGGCAATCCCTAGAAAATTCTCGTTCTACGAGGTCTAATCAGTATATGTGTGTCCCGCGGTGTCCCAGTGTGGAGTAATCACATGCCCAAGGGTATATTACATATGATACACCGGTTTAGTTTAGCCCTGTTACAAAATGTTATACCTTTCGCAGTCACGCCTTTATAGACTTAATCGGTAGGCCGATTTCGTGGGGACACCCACGGCCGAATATTCTCACAACCCTTTCTCCCACGTTGACTCCCGCGGGATATACCCACCCAGACCAATTCCCCGGGTCTCCGGGGATGGGCAAGGAAAGGGGGTAGGGGGGAGGGGCGAAATTTTGGCTCGAGCCACGAGAGCTCTGTAATTTAATCATCGCCGACACTCGGGAGAGACCGAAGGAGTGGAGGAAGGTGGATGGCTGGGCTTCCTTGTAACTCCCCCTCCCCCCATCCAAAAACAGCGGCGACGTTCCAACCCGTATCTTCCGCCAGAGGTGTTCCTGTCGAAGTCGGTCACTACGCGACGCATTCATCATTTGGCCAGCCATCACTCATGCAGCTCGCCGGCCCGATGATGAGTTTGATTTGACTAGGGTCTCATGAAGTCCCTTTCATTTTACTTCGGCGTTATAGCTCCACGTGATTTTTATTAACCCTCTATAGACGGAATTATGAAACATCAGTATGAAAAAAAACTGTTACTACATAAGTTTTTTTACATGCTTTTCTTGGTTTTCAGGCTGTTTAAAACTGGTTGTCATACATGTTCATAAAGCAAAGAGATAGAAAATAAGAACTCGCTTTTCCATGGATCCATGGGTCAATGGTTGCTACTTCATTTTACCCTACACACTTACCACTTCATTCGCTCAACTGTATGAAACGAGTTAGGATAATGGTAAAGTATCCGACTCTTGTCCCGTGGGTCTATCAGAGTCGCTACATCGAGCCCTCTACCTGGTGAATTTTTCTTAGTGAACAGTCCTAGTTTTTTTAGTGCTAGTTAATAATGTTTAAAATTAAATTCTTAAATGTTTAAAAACAACTTGTTGTTTTTTAAACATTGAATACGATACTAATTAAACGAAAAGCATGGGGCGCGACCTCATTTATATTTTTCACTTTAACTTAAGTTTATTAAAACATTTTCTAGAAATTGTATATTGAAGCTCTCAATTTCATTGAATACCAAAATCTTCATATTTAATGAATTTATGTTGATATCGAATATGAAAGAGCGCCCCACGCTTTTCGTTGTGGTCTTACCATTGTGTGACTAATTTCCTTGAATTGAATTAAATTATTTCCAGTGCTAGGCAAAATTTTCATTTACTTGGCAAAATATTGTTTTTTTTTCTATTGTAGTGCTTAGTTAAATTATTTATTTTATTATATTTAAAAACAATTTTTTTAGAAAAGCATCCTTATAAATTCTTTTTTCATTTTTTTAATTAAAGTGCTAATTGAGCATTGAAATAAATTGCAATTTCTGTGATGATAACATTAATTTTCAAATGTGACGTATTTAAATTGTATATATTTTATTTAAAATAATATTTTACATAAAAATATTTACACTATCTATACTCCGACATTACCCTCTTAACGTATCTACTTTTTTTTAAACTTTCCCAATTTTTTCTTCATATGATAGCTGAAACTATTTATTTCCGAGCTCCACCAGGACCGCCATTGTCAGTAAATAGTGTTACATATTCATCAATTCCAATTATTCAAACCGCCGAAAGAGACGCAACTTTCCACACACTTAATTCGAAACGTTACAATTCTGTCTGGCGCAGCAACTAAATATATAAGGCCCTTAGAAATCAGATATTTGAATGATTTTGAAACGTAACAAATTTGACCCGCTTGCCCATAGATGGTCAATCTATATCGTTAAAATTGCTATTCCCAGCTCGTTCTGAATTTTGTCTGAGACCGAGAGAAAATGCATAAATGTATTTATTTCATGCACTACGGTTACCAATTGATCTCAAATCGATCTGAACTCGGAACGATCTAAAAATTTCCAAGCGAGCCGACTCAGCTTGGTTTACCAACACGACAGAAAATATTGATATTGAACAATCGAATCTATCAGCTGAAGCACGATTGACCCGCTATTTAAACAAGTGCAGAGTTGTAAATCACCAGTCTCATTCCGATTGAACAAACCTGCCTATTTGGAGGTACAATTGTGATATGCTGCGATATCATCAATCTCACATCACTCACGCCATTACTGCGCTACTGTTACAATTGGTTGCTACACACGCCTTGAATAATAACAATTATATTTTGTTTCCCATTCACAACCACAGGAATAATGAGGAGCGCCACAGATCCGCTGGTTCAGATCGATCTGAAATCTCAGACTGGCTGATTGATCCCACTAGACCGTTGCGTTTACCATACCGATCTGAGATCGATTGGTGAACGTATTTATGGTTAAATTTCTGATGTAATGCAAAATTGCATTCGTGTAAATATTTACTATATAGTACATGAGATGGAGAAGTAAAAAAATTTAAAATATGCAATTTATTAAAACTAAGCAAAATACATTCTAAAACACGGACATAAAGATAAATTTCTGATTCATTGTTTTGTATAAGGAAATTTAAAAAAAAGTTCTTTATACCCAGACATCCTCTATTGCTGTAAACCAGTAATGTTATCCAACCCATTGTAATTTCTTACCATACGACTTACAGGGAAGAGTGTGCGTCTCCATGTCACAACTTAATATGTGTTATATACTTTTTTTTCTTTTAGAGTCGATTAGGCAATTTAAATGATGGAAAACCTGATGACAGGCTCAGCAGCCTATCGGGCTTCCGGGGACATACGGGCCAACAGAATCGTCAAGCAAGCAAAAAAAAATGAAAAAGGAGGACGAGAATAGGCTGCAGACATTTGAGATATGGGTGTGAAGAATGATGGAGATTGTTAGGTGGACGGAGAGGAAGACTAACGAGGAAGTGCTTGAGATAATACGCGAGGGAATGCAACTTCTTAAAGAAATTTGAGATCGGTAGAGTAGGTGGCTGGAGGATGTAAAAAGGGGTGAGGAGTTGCTAAAGAATGTGATAGAGGGAAAGATGTTGAGCAAGTGGGAAAGAGAATTGGTTTTATGGATAGAATGAATATAGGAAGATGTTGGAAATCGTATGTTGAGGCGAAAAAGGTTATGCCAGAGCCAGATAGGCCCCTGAAAGTGTAGAAAGCTGGGAGAAGATACTCCGACATTGAATAAAACCTACCTTTGCCGGTAGAATACTTTTAAAAATAGCTCAAGTAATGGTGGACAGACACAAAACAGTACACAGCTTACAGAGGAAATTGAAATTGAACATTCTTCTTCTCAAACAAAAAGTGCATATGAATGGGATGTAGGTAATAGGGTTACTAGAAAGCCAGGAAGGTACAGCTCTCGGATTTGAGCCGGATAGATTTCAGATGGTAACCATAGCGAGTGCTCAGTTCCGAAATCGTCGCATTTACAGATGTGTAAGATGACGGTCCTGTCGCACAAATTGTGGTTATGGCGTTAGCTATACGGAATATTATTACGTATGACCGTGAATCTAGTCGTAGGCACATGCCATACAACTGGCCCTTAAACTCTGCAATTTTCCTCCTCATCTAATAAAAGCATGAAGAACCATTTACTCAAGCTTGGCGATAAAGGAAATGATTTTCTGTAAACGAAACCATTTTTTATATGAAGGATGAAATTTTTGATTTCGCTGGCCATGTGCTGTCTAGTCTATTTTGCAGTTCTGCCATCATGGAATATACCCTGAGGAAATATTGTTTACTGAAAAGAATATTAGAAAAAAAGATCGAGGGAAAGAGAGGGAAAGGAAATCGAAGAAGTAATATGTTGGCTCATATCATGAATGGAAGGAGTTACGAAGAGCTGAGGGAGGCAGGACAGGATTGACGAGCACGGAGGGAGCAGTTCAATTGAAACCTGATTGCGGACAGATTCAACTTACAAGA
Organism: Ceriagrion tenellum; assembly: GCA_963169105.1. Lineage (NCBI taxonomy): Eukaryota > Metazoa > Arthropoda > Insecta > Odonata > Coenagrionidae > Ceriagrion > Ceriagrion tenellum. The sequence goes on from OY720637.1 coordinate 113,214,397, forward strand.
AGTTCTGTTTAGTCTATTTAGTAATCCTGCCATCGTTGAATTTACCCTTTCCATAGTAGTGGGGATTGTGGACAGTGGCCCGAACAATCTTTGCTCCAATTATTGAGAACTTTATGCAGGAATTGAAGTTTCAGCCATCAGCACACTCCTCCTTCAACTCGAAAGAGACGAGGCGGCTTTGCATCGGTAAAGTTTGACGCGAAGACAATTCGATATTGCTATGTCGTCATACTCCCTTCGAAATCCCCTTTTGATCAAATAATGATTCTGCTCGTTTGCTTAGTCATTCTTTCCTGTTTTAACACCATCTGCAATCGCTGAAATAATAAGATATATTTTGTTATCATTAGATTTGCATTACGCCCACAAGGACTAGATGTGAGAGCCGATTACACGATTGTTGGAGGCGTCGGCCGACTCTTCCTCGCATCGGCAGCGTAGGCGATATTTTCGGCGTCCATCCATTGATACGTTCCGTATACGTGCCATAATCTCTGAGATGACGGCAATGGATCGATATTGTTGTTTGAGCTTGAACAATTGATAAAAGGATAATGCGAGTAAAGGACTGTAACAACGTCACTACCTCATATGTTAAAATGTTTTTTTGACATAGTGGTACTTGTTACGAGTTTTGGTAAATGCATAATGGAAAGAGTTGGTGAAAGGAGGAATACGTGAAATGGCATGATTTGCTATCACGCGCTCCCGTCTACGGCACATTGGTGAAGTATCTGATTACAGAATTCGACTGCACACGCCCATATGGTATATTTTCATTTTACTACATTTGAAGTTCTACCGTTGCTTGGTACATTGGTTAAATGTTGCTTTGCAAAATCTAACTTAGTACACCCAGCTGACCATTCACGAACACAATTGGTTCAATCCGATTAAACCCGACCCACTGCAACGCATCGCAGCTCAACGCAACCTAACACAACAAAATACTCCTCTCTAATGTTATAACTTCCGCTTTTCGTATCATTAGCAACATATTAGGTGAAAATCAATGTTGAGTAAGTTTCATGATACATTAAAATGTGAAGTAAATTTTAAATTCAGGAGTGAAATAAAGCGTTTGGCCTCTTTAGTCAAATATAATATGTATTCCCACTTACTATCACACAAAAAATATCAACCTGGCGTGCTGGATGAGTATGAAATGAATTTTATATGCAAAAAGCAGTGAAACTATTTAATATTAATCGTTCATCCTTGCCTCCACATGTCAAAAAGGACCCCTCGCAACTTTAGACACAGTCATTATGTGATGCGTGTTATTGTAAAATTTAAAAAATAATAATTTTCATACTTTATCTATCCAAGTAAATTGATGTGTCATAATAGTCCAAAATTTTTAAATAGCTTTCGCCCATCCATGAAATGGTTTTACTGTAATGTTGCTCGTTTTAACAGTAATTTTCGAATCAGATTTTGTGTGAATGGCCAAATTTATTAATGCTAAAAGGAACTTTTCAAACGATTCCTGGTACTTTCTTCATCTATTATGATGGGGTTAATTTGCCATTCCGCTCTGTAGTTTACTCCGCTGTAGTCTTTATCGACAAACGCTATGATGATGCAATATGCCAATAAAAGATATCTTCAAGACGCAAATAACAATTCGTCTCAAGCGTCTAACTGATATTTTGAAAAACTTGGATGGTTAAAAATACAAAACAGGCGCTTACTTAATAAGATAACGCGTTTTATACAAGATAATAACCACAGCACTCCCCACATATTTATACCAGAATATATTGTACAATGCTGCAACAAATTAACGTCCATTGTGCCACATGGAGGAACTCTGTGTACCACGATACCGAACATCTGCTTATGCTAGTTCTTTATATGTCACTTCTTGCGATACATGGAATCACACAACTGAAGATATTAAAAAAGTAAAAATGCTAAAAGATTTAAAAATAAAGATTATAGAATGTTATTTCAATTGCATTAATACATTTGTTACTTTGTGTAACACATAAAAAATATATATTTGTGATGTTGTTTTGAAGTCATGCTTTTGCATTCCAATGATATTAATATATAATAAGGGAATCAAATATTGTTCTTACGTAATATGAATATGTTTTTTAATCTGGTTATGGCATTAATTTCTGAACTCTAAGTTATGTTTTATCCGTTTTGTTCCTAAGGGACGTATTGTTCCCGAGTGATAAAATGCTATTCTATACTAAATCGTCCTGAAAGTGAGCTTCATACCTCCCTAAATTTACATCCATACGAATATTCCCCATTATACCTGTCATTCTAAACATTAAATGGCTCAACATGGTATGTAGTTGCATTATTTTATTTTGAAGTTATGATTAATTTTTTTACTAAACGCGGACACAATGGCAAAGTCAAACGCTCAAGCTGCGAGTCCCGGAAATTTACGAGCTTAAAGACGCTCGAAGAATGCGGCTGTTTTATATACATAGTAGGTATATATACGCAGATCATAGTAGCCATTTAAGAAAGTTTTCTAAAATATTTTATGAAAAATAAAATATCAATTGTGCGCTTCATTGTTTTATTTTAAAAGAAAATTAATTTCAGTTATAAATTTGATATATTTAGACATGAACTTCCTTTATTCAGGTCTGCAGGTATGTTTTCCTTATTTTCATTTTATGTTAGATTTATGTTTTCAGTTATCCCGTAAAACGTTACAGAAATACTCCTAAAAAAGGAAAATTCAAGAAAAAGCTCAAATTAAGGGCTCAACTGGGGGAAGTTAGTTAATATGCACTATTGCAGGAATTATTCTTCTTTTTAAATTTTAATTAGAATGCATTTTCGAAGCATGTTATGATATGCAGTAGAGTAATGAAAATCTGTCGCCAACGTAATCTCTTCAAAATTTACTTGCCTCTCCCCTCTCCCCATCATAATATTATCTCCCCACCTTTCCCCTATTCATCCCCCTCCACCGCCTTCCCATCCCTCCCCTCTTACCATTGTGAGCGGATAATAGTCAATTTCGTGCGCTCGTGTCCCAAGGGCGGCGTTATTATCCCGCAGAGCATCATTCTTCTTCCTTCGCGCCATTTAAGAAGCCGAGTGGTGCCTCTTTACTTCCACCCAATAACGGTTTAAATAACTGGTCCTCGGGGTATAATTCTAGGTCGGGGTAATTACTAGGCGTCAAACTTCTCGACAGCTTTATAGTGCGTTCGATGGGTAATGAAAAAGGGGCGGGGCGTCTGTGAGAGGCGAATGGTTGGAGGTAGCGTGGGCGTTACTCCATCCGCCGAAGATACTGCTAATATCTGAGTGGCTCCTGCATGGTCGAATTTTAATAATTCTTAGCTGAATTTGATCATCATTGGTTGTTCAATCCTATGATTGGTTGACTGCAGCTCTCCACCCTTCCCTATCTAATGCTTGTTCCCTTACCTCCTGGTATCTCTTCCTATGTAATTTCCTCTTTATTTGGTCTGTGAACTTATTCGTGGTACTTCCTCCTGGGATTTTTCCTTATACTTTACCTTCAATTATGTTCTTCAAAAACCCATTGTGCCTCAAGGTGTGTCCAATACATCTAGTTCTTCTTTTCTGTATGGTGTTCCATATAGTCCTTTCCTCTTCTACTCTTCTGTACACTTCATCATTTCTTATTTTGTCCATCCATTTTATCTTTATCATCCTCCTCCATTACCATGTTTTAAATTCTTCTAGTCTCTCCTGGTTAGCATTTCATATGGTCTCTGCTTCATATATATTCGTCATATTTATTTCTTCTCCGTTTATCTTTATTCCGCTCAGTCCAATTTCTTGTGCTTCTCTTATGGGCTCTCCAAGTACATATTGAACATTTTTGGTGAAAGTTTGCATCATGGATTTGATATTTTAAGTAAAAGCTCTGTGGCTTTCCTTATTTTAAATAAAAAGTGGGATAAACTTTCCGGAAACTCAGGGAAAAAGGAAAAACGTATCTTCATTGGACATTCAATCTTGAAAGTTGGTTGACTGCAGCCCCCTATTCCTCCCTCTCTAATGCTATTTCTCTTTACTACCTGGTGCTTCTCTTTTGTACTTCGTTCATTTGTTTATGTATCCGTCCCTTGGTCCCCATCTAGCGAATCTTCCTCTCATATACATTTATTGTTTTTATCTCAAACCCATTGTGCCTCAGGGTGTGTGCCCAACCAATCAGTTTTTTCTTCTCCGCATTCTGTGATTCATTTGGTCATTTCATCTTCAATTTTCCTCTAATCTTCTGCATTTCTTATTTTATTCAACTTTTTTATCCTAGGCATCCTCCTCCATCATCAAATTGAGACAGTTTTTGATTGTTTACGGTCTTCTTTTCCAATGGTTTATGCTTCCGACCCATGGATGCACCACATAAATGTTTTGATATGACATCAATTTCACCGATTGGAAATCGTATAGCTTACAGGAAATATTGGTACGGATCTTGCCAAGTATATGGAATATAAGTTTCTGGTGTGTTCTATTGCGTTCAATTTTTATCGTAGAGACGACGTTTTGAAGGTATTGTGGATTCCATCTATAAGTTAGAAATTAAAAATGTCAGTCCTTTGCCTAACCGTGGAGAGTAATTATTGAGTCCCTTAAATTATGGTTATCGTGAAAAAATTGTGAAGATAGCTTAATCTTGACCAAATTTATGTTCCAAGATTTTCAAGAAGTAGAAACATTGAAATTGATCCCAGAAATGAAACTCAGGATGTAATAGATTTGAGAAAGTAGAAAATACCCAGGCAGTATTTTGGAAAATGATGGGCTATGCTTAAGGAGCAATTTCGTGGCGTAGGAATGAATTTCAAAAGGGAAAAAATCTGCCAAAGGAGTTGCAGGAGTTTTTTCTAAGATACCATGGTAACGCATAAACGTACGTTATCATCATTTCTTACAAAATATCTGAAGATGTTGATAACGCTGTTAAAGTCTTCATTGGTCTGGTCTTTTGTGTTTTAACTCTTGCTTTATTGAAAATTCTGAAAAATATTTGTAGGATGTCGAGCCTATGAAGAAATAAGTTGAAAGAGAATTAATGGCAAATTTTATAGTATTTGTCATTTTGATGAGGAGTTCTCGGAGATACGTTATCCAGAAAAGGCCTTCTCATCTCTCAGTGCTCAATGTGAGACTTCATAACTCACGACAATTGCGCAAACGCTATTGATATTAAAATATTTTTTAATTTTGATGCACCGTGCGTATCATTTCTTATCGAATATTATTCTTTACTTTAAAATCGAGGTCATCACTGAAGCTTTAAATTTTTTTGTTGGAAAGAGGAATGGAAAGAATAGGGGGATGCTGGAGAGATTCAACCACAAGGACGATGATTATAAAAGGAATGAGAATGGTAGGTATTGAGGTCGTTTGTGGTTTTTTCCAGTTCGCAAAAAATGAATGTTTGGCAAATTAAGTAGACATAGCGGTGCAGTAATGTGTACTCATGCATTGAAGTGGAAATCATATCTTCAAATAAAGACGCGTATGCCGTTGGAATGCGGTGGTTAACTCGCAATTAGAAAGTTTGCGACAAAAAATGGAGAATGTGAGCGGGGTTTGTCTGTGTCAACAGAGAACAATGGAGAACTTCATATAAGAACAGGTAATTCAATCATTCGCTTCGTGAATTTCAAGGCTTAGAAAGACTAATTGAAAGTTAGAATGCCGCAAATATTTGCGAAGGAAATTTTTCGAGGGTGTAATAGATGTATGTGTAAAAAACATCAATGCAATCTGAAATAATTTTTTTGTATGAATTATCAAGATGACGTAATCTCATATCATTATCTTAAAACAACACAGCCTACATTGGACCGCAAATTAATATTCAGAATTAAAGATCCGCATCTCTCTGATGACATTTAAAGAGAAAATATTACAAAGTAGAGCTCTCCGAAATGACATGATTTTTTTTGGCGGAGAATATCATCCGAAGGAAGCGGCGTAGAAATTTGTGTACTTCGTTTCTTCTTTTTACTAAATATTTTCCAATTGAAGTATTTTTAATCCATGATTGATGATTTAAATGGAATTAATCTCGGTTTTATCAATATTTAAATTGCAATATGAACTTGGTATTACAAAACATAACTCTCGAGTTATGGTGCTCTCTCGCGAGAAAAGAACTTGACATATGTAACGCTAAACTACCGCTGGCCTTCATTCGCGAAAACTTCAACCACCACCGTTTACTATGTATAGGAGAATCTGGGTTGATGCTGTGCAGACAAACATGAAAAATACCTACGTAATGTAAGACATGCATGTTGCAGAAGCATGTTTCAAGAATGGTCTATGGCTGTTATTTTCCAATGGTCACCGACAAATTTAGCCACGATTATGCCTCAGTGTTCCGGAAAAGCGAAAAAAAAATGTAGAGCTCTGCAACACCTTCAGATTCTATGTACACAGAAATAAAATGTTCTGTTCGACTCAAATAATGATGAAAAGACGAATGAAAAACTTTCGCGGGATTGAAATCTCGTAGATTCAATATCCTGTCATGTAATGTACATGAAAAATAAACTTGAGTCTCAATTCGTGCTCATTACAGAGCTATTTCACTAAGTGCAGCCATTCTAGCAATTTTTTAAAGATACTATTGAAGTACGTTTTAGACTCTAAAATTATTTTATAATATTAGTCTATTCGACAGCCGAGTCGTAATTCGTACACCTAAAAAGTCCGTCCAACTCGTTCGGAATAACTTTTGTTGAGATTCGTTCAGATATCTACCACTCACTCTTTGTCTTTTCCTCAACTATCAACTCTGGTCTATTTATTGAAAGATTAGGAATTGCAGAGACTGCTGCAAATCGCCCTCTTTTCTTGAAGTAATGTTATTCCTTTCTGCGGAGAATGTATTCACTCTTCGTTGACATTTTATTAATTCGTCCAAAAATCTCCGTGGTTCCTTTTCGAAGAATTACTCCCCTTACGAGTGGATCTAGTTCGATCAAATTTGAGGTCGATAGGTATGGCGACGGAGTGTTTCTCATTTTTTTTTATCGGGAGATAAAGCGTCATTTATTGCCGTCGAATGAAGGGCGGAGGGCGCCCTGGGTCAACAATCTTACAGAGGAAAATGCCGTCACCTCTCACGTCTTTGCGCAGTAAACGATTCACGTGTTTTTCTTTTCGAAAGGTCAACCTTGAAGTGGAGCAGGCTTTATTTTTAGAATGTAGGCATACCCTTTGTGCATTATAACAACCCTTGGAGTTTATTTCTGTGAAAGATATTGCACGCAAAACACTAAACAAGTAGCTACTTTCACAAATGAATCTAGAGAAGCTTAGAGACGAGGGTGAATTTCAAGAACAATGAATTTCTCGGGAACCGTCTGCGGTGGACAGTTTGGTAACTAGCCAGTCTTTCACACCATAGATAATAAGTTTGAATTCTATTTTAGAGTATGAGTAGTGTGTTTGTTTTAGGCAAATTACGTAAAAATTAAACGTTGCAATTTAGCTTTTGTAGATTTAAGCTATCCGGGACTAGCCACGGAGTTCCACTTTCACGAGGTCACCCCCAATGCACAATTGTGCAAAATTCAAAGAGCAAACATCATCCTTCTTGACCGGGATTCGAACCTGAATCCCTCGATTTCCGGCCGAGTGTTTTAGCCAGTTAAGGTACCGAGGCGTCCTCTTCCCCTGTGAATTTTAGATTATGAGTCGGAAATCGAGGGATACGGGTTCGAATCCTGGTCAAGGCGGATGATGTTTTCTCTGTGAAATTTTTCACAACTAGCCTTTGTAGATGCGTTGTCTTCAACCCAAGTTAGGAACTGTTTTTCGATGATTAAAAAAGAGGCATTAACAATTGGTGGGTTGATTTAGCCAACGATATTACAGAGTTAGGGACAGCAGGAATAACCCAGCCCATGGTTGTCTGTCTGACTGGGAGGTTGAAAATGTGAGGAATGGTTTGAATATGCTACTAATCGGGTTAAATTCATTGTTATTAATTAAAGTTGAATATGTCAATGAGGTGTGACCAAATCGGAATCTTTATTCAGGCTTCCGTGGGCTCAGCATTACGTGAAAATATTGTCATAGGTCACCATGGGTCAGCTATGCTCTGATCTTATCTAATAAAGAGAAATATTAATAATAATCATCAGTAAAAGTCGTTTATATCACATAATTATTATATATTGGCTGGAACATTTGGAATCCATTCTTCTGTGTAACTGAAAATGAATATATAATGGGTACAATTGTATTAATTAGTTTTCAGTTACTTTTTTCTTTATTTTTTTTAGCTCGTAAGCTTGCCAGGCCTATGAACAGGTAACTTTGCTTACTTCCATGGGGCTTAAGAATGTATTTACTTTGCACTGTATTGTATGTGCTTATGTTAACTGCTGATGATAAATAAATATTTATTTATCCATGCATCCTGAATATCTATTTCGTATTTTTTTTTAATTGAAAGGGAAGTTTAGATAGCCTCTAACGCAAATGGCCTGAGTTTTTGCTGACTTCAACTAAATATTTAGCTCTAAGTGTAGCTGATTCACCCCAAAGTTATCAAATATATTCTTATTGACAAAATAATCCCCCTATGATGCAGTTTTTCAAAATATATTGCAACAATGAAAGAGAAAAGATTCTTTACATTTTCAACTTAGTCTCGGTACACTATTAATCCATGCAATGCTTAGATCAAATCTGTAGTTATTGTTCTGCCCGAGAAATTACCCATATCCAAAAGAATGGAACCATTGGAAAAAGTTCAAATTTTTGCATCACGTAACTCGTGGAATCAGGAGAGCAACATGTCATGAAAAAGCATGGAAAATACATTGGATGACGAGAATGAGACCTTTTTTAAAATAAATTTAGTCGTTTCAGCTCCAGGTCATCTAAAGAGTAGTTTTTAAGTTTCTCTACAAAAATAACCCAGATCAAACTAATCGAACGAATCAGCATCTGTGGAAGGTACATTCAGCGAAACTTTAGCCGACACATGATTGCATGTTTAAAAAACTTAATAAATTTCAAAGACGGTATGTTGCCAGCTTAGCAAGCTCAGAAAAGCTCAGGATATATATATTTAAAATTATCGGACTATTTTTCATGGCGTGATCCACCGGCTGCAGCAGCATTTGTCTGTAATATAATGAACTAAACATACTTCTTTTAATTATGTTGCTGTAAGTTAATTGGATTTCAACCCCTGACTTAAGATGTGCTTGAAGTAGCGCGTTGTCTGAAGTGTGGCAGCATTTAATAAACTTGTGCGACTTCTGGTTTTTGAAGTAAGAAGTAAGCTTTCATAAGTGCGAATTCCACATAGAAAATAACTAAGGAAAGGTCAAATCGAAATTTCGATTCTCGATTCCACCGATTCTCAGGAATAACATCGGTATCGAGAATCGATCGCCTAAAGTCGATTCCGATTTCATCGATTCCAGACTGATAAATATTCAAACCAAATTTCATTTATCACATCCTTTGTCTCAGTAATTTTTGGTGTAGGCTATCAATTTGTTCTTTTTATCTACCTCAATAAGCGGAGAATATATTTTCTATTTGTTAATAAATATACATTTTTGAGCGACTGTATTGTCTTTGCTATTTTATTTCAGCCAATATTTGAATTTAAATAGTAGTCGTACGCTACTGGTATATCACTATCCCACCTGTTATTAGGAATAAGAATCGATGGAATCGGAATCGAGAATGGGAATCGATTCGAAAGAATCGGAATCGGAATCGAAAAAAGCAGAATCGACTCATCCCTAAAAATAACATTTGCCTTGACCGGGACTCAGACCAGGATCCCTTGATTTCCGGCCAAGTGCTTTTGCAGTCAAGTTATCGAGACTTATCGTTATCGTCTTTGGGTTTTTTTGTGGGCCTTAAAAGAACAAAGTGCTCAAGACTGGGTAAACTTGCGGGTGACTCCGAAAAGGTAAACATAGGCTAGTCCCGTTATCCTCACAATTCGGCGAATCAAGCATTGCAAAATAGTTGCATGAAATCGTTGCATCTTTAGGCTTTTGTTTAATATAGTATAGGTTTTCACGTAGCAGGAATTAATTCCAACAGTTTTGGTTATAAAATTGACATTGATAATAGCTTTTCACTTAGCAAATGCATGTAATATTAAAATTTTCATAGTTTTTCTGCATAAAATAATGTTTATCCTGTACTCTGCACCTCCCATTTTGCAGAATCTTGAAACGGGGTTCAAAGTCAAACACTAATACTGCGGGAGACCAATGTAACTCTAGGCTACGCGATGGAATGCGTGCTCCGTTTGAAACGCAGTCTCTGAGATTTATGACTCACTTCATTCCATCTCAACCTCAGCGTCGTAATATTTTGGCAATTTACTGCGGAACACGTATGGGCCTTATGGTGATAATATGGAGAAATATTCTATCACATTCCTGCTACGCACGGTCCATCATTGATTAGCATAAGATTGGCGGGAATTGTGTCGTTTGCTCTTCATTATATTGACCATTTATTTTTAGCACTGCTAGATTTCATCGCCATTGAAACTTGATAATAATACCATAGACGCTGACCGCGAGCTTCTTTAGCGCTCTCTATTATCCCATGCGTGTGAACATCTTTTTTTAAGCACAGCGCCCTGAATGGATTTGCGCTTCAGACACTTTTCATTCGGAGATCAAGTATAAACTTGTACTGAAGATAGGTTAGCAGAAAATTCATCTTTGCCTAACCCCTCGCTTTTTTCATTAGTTCAAATGTATTATTGTTCATGGGTGTTTATGGGTTTATGGGCATACGTGTTTATTTAAGTGACTTGATAGACATGTTCATCAAATTAAAAGGAAGGATTATTTAGAAGCGAGATGATATGTCAGAATACTTGGACTTAGAGAGTGATCATTGTTCCACTTCGTTTCACTGATATGTTATTTGTCATTAGTGATTCTCTTGCTAACTTTTGGAGGACTATAATTCTCTCTAATTTTCCCTTCAAATGTATCAATGATTGTGCAATTCATTCTTCCTGGCATTATCATAATTCCCACATCATGTTCCAACAAAAATTCTCCTAAATGTCAAATTCATAACATTTTAACTACTTCTAAGCACCTGGCAAGTTTTGTCTGTCCTATCAACTGCGTGCATTCTTGTACGCTTGGAATATTTGGTATCCAGAACGGGAAATATATCATTCTGCGCTAAAATTTTCCATGCCACTTAATGTGTCACCTAGAAAATTTCTGTGATTTCATCACCAGAAAATGGTGCATTAAATTATATGTCAGCACTCACACATCCTTTGGCAACTCAAAATCGGGAACATCACTTCTTATTTCTAACTAGTGTCTGAAGGGCAAATCCATTCAGGGCGCTGTGCTTAAAAAAAGATGTTCACACGCATGGGATAATAGAGAGCGCTAAAGAAGCTCGCGGTCAGCGTCTATGGTATTATTATCAAGTTTCAATAGCAATGAAATGTACGTTGGAATATTTTGCTTTACTTTTGATTGCTTTGGAATACATTTAACTCATCTTCAGGAAATTTCTATGTTACTTAAATGGTTTTAACTTTGCACTGATTTTGGCTCAAAAATTTGTAATTTTACAGTATGGCTCTTGCTCAATGACTTTCAGAGTGCATTAATTCGTTGCATCAAACAAATATCATCATAATTTGGCCTCATCTAATAGAGATTATAAGTTCTTTAGCTGTCAAGGTGTTCAAATCATCTGATCACTCAATGAATGACTCTAAAATCCAAATTTATTTCACAGGTTTATGTCATGCAAACGTATTTTTACTATTTTATTTTAAAAATGGATTTTTTTCTTCTCTTTTCAGGTACGTCTCATGAAATAAAGACCTCTCAGGACAAATACTGCATTTTTGAGTAAGTACATGGCAGTCCCATATAGGGCCCTGGGAAATGGTTTCTTATCGTCTTAATTGTGTGGATATTTGCCGAGTTCAAAGTCATTCGTGATTTAGTTGTCCTCCTATGGCCTCAGGGCTATTTTCTTATTAATTGATTTCACTGAGAGCGAATACTTCCGGTAATCTATACTTAGACACATGGATGATATTCTTTAAATTAATAGTTTTTAGTTTCATTTTATCTAACTGTGATATTTCAACCTCAGTCAGTTGATCTGTTAAAATATCGCATGGAATCAGTTTTGGTGGGATGAAAATTGCAATTTTAGTGAGTATTTAGGCTATGCTCTGAATGCAAAATTTTAATACGCTAGAAATAAGAAGTGATGTTCCCGATTTTGAAGTTGCTTTAGGATGTGAGAGTGCTGAAATATAATTTAATGCACCTTTTTCTGGCGATAAAAATCACAGAAATTTTCTAGGTGACACATTAAGTGGCGTGGACAATTTTAGTGCAGAATGATACATTGCCTGTTCTGGATACCATCTTAACCTCGGACGTCCAGCGCTTTGTTGTCCTCTAGGCATTTACTCCATGCCAATTCTGGGAGGTGGTTCTGATGCACTCTTCCTACACGAGTGCACGATTTAATTTCTTACTGTTTTATTTTACATTCTTCTTTAAAAATTTTAAAATACAGTGCAATGATTTCATCGCGGATTCTATTTTGTAATGCGGCTCCTTTGGATATTCTCAGTAATTTCATTTCAGCTGATTCAATTTCATTTCTCTCTCTCTCTCTCTTTGAGTGAGCTCACGTCTCACTTCAATTTAACGCCATTGGAACTGCCAACGTTCTGTGAAATTTTAATTTAGTCTCTATTCTTGTTACACATATTAGAGTTACATGAACTGTTCCGCATATGTATATAAATTTGATAAGTTGGTTTTACATATCTTGATCGTCTATGATAATGATTTTGCGTCTAAAATTTCAAAATGGTGATACATGCTCTAGAATTTGGTCGTTCAATACAGTTAAGTTCTAGCTGGCTGTTTGCCCATACCACCACCTTTGTTTTATGCGATTGCATTATCAGTCCATATTCCTCTGCCATATTTGTTGAGGAAATAACTTCCCTCTGTGAGTCATTTTCTGTCTATTGTACGAAAAAAATATCGTCAGCACACAGAACAATATTTACCATAATATTTGCAATTCACTTTATAACGTGTTGAAACATTTGTTTCTATCGTTTGACCACATCGTCTCGATAGATGATTAAAAAAGTTGGAGAAACAGCAACAGCCATACCTTAATCCTTTGTTTATTGGTTTTCCTGTAAACGGAACATAAAAGTTTTAATGTAAATGTAGGAAACCAGAAAATTTTAGCTTTTTATTTTATGCAAAAAAAAGAGCCGATACATAGGTCCATCAGATTTGAAAAAAAGGCAAGATATATGTCATCTTACGCGCGAGTATTTTCTCTGTCGGCGAAAATAAAACATCTTCTATTAATAAAAAAATTTCCAGCTCTCTTAATTATTTAGAATTATTAGTATACCATTACGATTAAAATAGCAGAGTAGAGAAACATTCCAGCGAATATTTAATTGACCCAACAGCTAGTTTTTAAGAAAGAGAGCGGATTTGGAATATTGCAACTGGAGGGGTGCAAATAACGGGAAGGATAAGATAAAAAAGACTTTTGACTACTGTAAAGATTGGTGTGAAGAAAGGAACGCGCCCTGGTGAGGAGCTTGCGAAAAAGACGATGTGAAAGAGATGGAGCGGGTAAGGATGAAGCAAAACGGAGAAGAAGCCGGGCGGTCGGACATTACGAAGGGCAACTAAGGGGTCCACGTTGAAATGAGAAAAATGAGAGTCGAATGACGAAGGGGAAGGTGACAGCGAGCGGCGGCATTAGAAAATAAAAGACGATCGTGGTGGTCGCCTCAAGGAGACTATGGCGGCAGCGGAGAAGGAACAAGTGACGATGCAAATGAGATGTTCGGGTTAGGTTGTCCGCGCAAAATAAACTTGGTCGGCGAAAAAAAGGAATAACATTGTCCTGGCCGGAAGAGTTCAGGGCTGGGAAAACCGGCGCATTGTGCGCGCGATTGCTGTTAAAAAAAAACCCTACCACCCGAAGAAGGATGGCAAAAAGATGGGCGACTGGGTAACGATTCGAAAAAAAACACGAAAAAAACACGATCGCAATGCGCACAATGAAATGAAAGTGGAAGACGGGAGGGTCGACGCTCTGGTAAACGCGCGAAAATATTCCGGTTTCCTTCTGAGGCTCTCCTCATGATTTTCTTTTTCGCTCCTCAGTTGTTTATCACGGATGTTGAAAAAAGGAAGATGCGAATTCACGAGGAACCTTTTTTACTCTCTTTCGTCTCTCCCAGGCAATGACACGCGGTACGTGGGATTGGCAATGCTGTCGTTTCTTCTCCTTCCCTCCAGCCGCAACCCCGAGCAGGGTAGGTGTCCTAATGATACGCCTCGGGAAACAAATTGATGCTGGTGGGCAATCATTGTTACCATTTCATCCATCTCGTTACAGGTGTGGTTGGAACTTAAGGGAGAGGAAATGCCTCATGACCTTTTCGCGGTTACTTGCGGTATGATTCTCATGAGTTTATTTTTCTCCTCCATTGTTACTACGTGAATGGCTTTGGAGATCGAACGCGAGAACTTGGGAGGCCAGATTGTCTTTGCGAAGAAAACTTGCTTCAAGTGGTCTCACAACTTCGCCCGTTTACATCCAAGAATAGTATTGAGGAGGTTGGAGCGCGAATCGTGAGTCTTAGAGCTCATATTTTTATATATTTTTGAGTTCAGTCGAAAATTAATATTGGATCACACTTTACTTAAGTGCATCGATTTATAAGTTAAAAGTATTAATACATGTTGTAATATGAATGATGCAAGAATTATATTTTTTTAAATTAATTTCTCAGTTATAACATTGTTATGACTTTGGTTAACGGCGGAGAATTCGAAATCTAAGCAAAAATCGTGTGTAAATTGTTGTTTTTATGCGGAATAATGCCTTGATATTTATTAGGAAATCATTATAACTGTATGAAACGCAAGTTTTTGCTTTTAGGAGAAAATCTGTACATATGTCATTAAATTATTTCTTAATAACTGTCGATTACCATAAAGAGACTTGATGACATAGTGTCCAATTGTCAAGAAACGAAATCTGCAACATTCAGTTTTTTTACACTTTTATCTCTACATATTACTAGTGAGTATGCATACTAAAACTTTCCCGCAAATCGGAAAATAAATGAAAATCGCTCAAATCTCCTTAAAGAGCGAATACTTGGTGTAAAATATGTTACGTGTTAAATTAATACTGATAATACCAGGCACATAGTTACTCAAAATTTCGCTAAATGTAGACAAAATGAAATAAAATTCCGTGAGTGAAGTAGAAAATTTTATAGACACATGTTTAAACGTTAATTCTACTCTGCATTCAAATTGTTGTGTTTTTGATGTTATTACTGTCAGAATACAAAATGCTGTGAAATTAGTAAAATTCAGTAAAGTTAAATAAAGCAAAAAAGAATTTCGATGTGGCATTTGTGCTATTGAGGTTCCGTTCAACATATAACTCAATATTCTTTTATTAAGCTGTTCACGCGACTGCGGTAGATAGATAGATAGATATTTATTTGATCAATGTACAATAGGACTCTCAGTCCTACGAGAGTACAATAAAAACATTGAAAGATGTAAAAAAAAATAAATAAATAAAGTTAGTTCAGTTCCATCAGCAAATTAGAAAAATTAGTCAATAAAAATTAATTGCACCATAAATGAAAACAGAAAAAAATCAAAAATAGTATGACAATATAATCAACAGGAATCGAGAGACAAAATATTTTCGAGCATGGAGTTGGAAGGTTTTGACAGAGATGCACTTAGTGACTGTGGATGGTAAACTGTTCCACAAAATGACAGAAAATATTCAGAAAGCACCTCTTTCTTTGTCAGTTCGGTGTTGCGGTACAGAGAAGACTGAGTACAAAAGAAGGAAGGCACTTCAAAATGCATGAAAAACAAATGAAAAACGGAATTCACATCCGGGAACTTGGAACTTGCAATTAAACCATTTTTTTTAACAAATGCAAATGATAAATTCATTGCTCAAAGCGGAAATCTAGACTCAAATTCCAAGTTCTATTTTCATTAAGTTCAACACTCTAACTTTACCCACCTTCTTAGATGTTTGCCTAGCACTTTTGAGCCTGTGAAGTATATGCAAGTGGTTAAAATTACATGAAAGATACGAGTGCAATGAAGTATTTTGAAATTTATTGCGGGAACAAGTTGGTATGCTGATTAAATTACTAACTTCCACTCGGCACTCGAATCTGGGCAAAGGCAGATTATTTATCCGAATCCCAAATCCCTACTCGTGTGCATTAGGAAAACACTTATTTCCACCCTTCTTTCAATTTACCTATTATCACATTCACCTATTCTAAAGGCAAAAATGGCCGTATTTTTTGGTCAATTCCCGCGGTAATCAACCTCAAAGAAGTGATAAAATCAATGTAACCAGGAGCTTTAATTTGGAGTTGTTAGAAGTAATTAATCTAAATTCTCGGCCTGGGACAGTGGGAGAATTATTTTTCTACAATGAACCCACCGATCTGTCTCCCATCTCTGCGGAAGCGTGTCTTCTTATCTCTTCTAAGTTCTCTTCCGCCTATTCTTGGGTTCTTATTACCTTTGTTTTTCTTTAACTGCTGCCAGTTACATCGACGCTTGGAATCCGCTCCACATAAAGCACGGTTAAAAAAAAAACTGTCGTTAAACCCGGAGTATTTGGAAGCCTTTGTAAAAATAAAAGGCTATTCAAGACGAAATCGTGTTTCGGAAATTGTGAACTACATCATGCCCGTGGCATGGTTAGGTTATTGACTAGCAGGTAGCTAGCCTGCTCACCCAGTGAGCAGGGGTGTGTAGTACACACTGTGTACCCACCCCAGAGCTATCAGCTGTTCTCCTTTGTTGTTTTTAAAGCCATTGGAATAGGAGAGCACTGTGGTTTCTTTTGTTTCAACCTTTACACTCTTCCACTCTCCCTTTTGGCCTTTCTCCTTTGTCACTGTGTTTCCCAGCATCTGGTTTTTGCAACCACAACCCAAAATTGATCCATTTCATCTCCAAATAACTTACACCTTTGCACGGCTGGGAACCTAACAACCCCTGCCACACGTCCAAGCAGCCGCTCTTTTGGATCTTATTTAAACTAACTAAATAAACTCCTTTTAATTCATGTCTCTATTTCATCTCCAAATATCTTACACCTTTGCACGGCTGGTGATGTAACACCCCCCGCCAAACGCCCAATAAAAATCCAAAACTACAACCAAATCATGAAGACAGAGATTCCACATTCAACGCACCAAACTTCATTCTTCTAGCTCAAAAATTGACAGAGAAAGAACCAAAACGGATACAGAATGACTGACACGCTACAAAATTAATATATAACATTGTGGCATTCTCCTGTTTCACTCAGCTATAATTTTAGTTTTATTTTTTAATTCCCCAGAAGAAAACCGCATAACATTATGTTTACCGAGTTTCGACATTCTTTTGCAGTAACAAATGGAAACTAAGCTGCAGGCTATTTGCATTTCAGAGGCTTTCCGCATTAATATAACATCATGGCATTCTCCCGTTTTACAGGGGTCCAACTTAAATTAGTCCACTTGAAATGAATTTTGCCAATTTTAGGCAAAAATATTCCTGAAAATATTGTAATCAGCAACATCTCAGTATACGGCCTAGATTTCCACTGTAATACCTATCTCTAGATATAAAACCCAGTCACCATTATAAAGGTCCAATTTCCCTTCTAAAGCTAATGTTAATTCCACGGTTACCAAGGAAATATCCTATTGTTGACAGAAGTTTAAAATTCATGATTTTGACATTAAAAACGCAATTTATAGGGAAATTTTACTCGTGTAAGAAAGTTGAATGAAAAAATAAGAAACTGCAATCTTTTATCTATCTAATGGCGAAAACTATAACCTTCTATCTTAGTAGAACTAATTAAAATATGCAAAAAGAGAAACCTCTGTAACTTGTTTCATCTCCAAATATCCTATATCTTTGCACGAATGGTGACCTAACAACTTCTGCCACATGCCCAAGCTATAAAAATCCAAAACTACTACCAAATCATGAAGGCAGAGATTCCACATTCAATGCTCCAAACCTCACTCTTCTAGCTCAAAAATTGACAGAGAAAGAAACAAAACGGATACCGAATGACTGACACGATACAAAATCAATATATGAGGACCCCAGAAGTCAAGGGGTCTAAGTAACAAAACCATTGTTTTGAGAAAACTTAAGTCAAAGTTGACAAAATTTGGTACAACCCACTAATTAGTTAAGAGGCATTACCCTAGATAGCATCACCTGTCAAGAAAATCACTTGGATCCCTTTACCATCTAAAAGATTAATATTTTCACATCCCATTCCTGTACTTAACTTATTTTTTCAAAAATGTCACTTAGACCCCTTGACTTCTGGGGTCCACATATATGGATAGGTTGTTAGCAGTGCCCGAAAACTCTCTCGACTGATTTGTTGATCGCAGAAGGTTTTTTTCATATCTGATTAGATTGGTTGTACCACCGTACCACGGTGGAGTGGTCACACACGTGTCGGCCAGATTAGTCTTCCGAGAAACGTTTTGGAACGGCTGGCTAATGGAATGATTCCAATCTCCCGAGAGGCATAAACTACACAGTCTCCGCCAGTGTTTTTATTTCATTTTCTTCGTGAAAAATATCCGCTTCTACGCGCTTTTTCTTCAAAGAGAATGTTATAATCGTCCTGCTTGCATTGGTGGTGGCTGCTATTGATCTAAAAATTAGATAAACACGGTTTCGGATTTGCTGCACCTTTTTCAGAAAGTAGTCGTTCAATTTTAGCATGGCGGTCCAAACACGACCCCTGAAATGGCACATCCGAGAAACACCAGTGAGAGGAATTTTGCTCATCGCTGAGGGTCAGAAATAGCGTTTCATGTTTTTGCAATGACTGAATTTTTTGGGAGCGTTATGTTTTCTTATTTTTCTCAGCATTTTCCTTGACAAAAATAACCGTCCAAGTATGTACCACCTGCATGAGATTCTTGCATTCCGGAATCAAATATGCATATTTTTATTGTTAGCATCAGCCTTTTTATTAACCCCGCTAAAAAAACACTGCAGAGATTTCGAACGTTAACATTGAGATAAATTCCTTTGAAGAGGATACGCCTTCTGATTGTTTCCGCGGAATCCACGAGGCTTGTTTTGGAACGCCCGAAATTTCTTGCAGTCAGATTCTTGCGAACTCCGAACGAGGAATATCTGTAACCGCACCCATTCGTTGGGTCGAACCCCGAGCTTACGGGCAAGCAGATGACTTTAAAGCAGATGGTAAAGCTACGGAAGAGAAGACGACTCCTACTCTTCCGTTTAATGCCTAAACTTCGAAACAATTCATTGGTGACAGATATTATATCGCTCATTATGTTTCAGCTTTCCATAAAATCATTAATTTCTCGAAATACTATGGGGTAAATTATTTCAAAGCGGAAGTTGCTCATTATTCCTCTTTTTTGAGAAATTAAACTGCTATTTATAAGCATAAAGATATTTGGACCACCTTTTATTCACCAAAATGATACTTATAATATTATATTTTCCGATCTCTCCTTGCACGAACAACGCATATACCTCCCGTGTGCAGCACTTCCGGGCAGCGGGTTTTCATGTCACTAAATGTCTGTAAATCCACTTAAATTTATAATCGCACACAGCACTTTTACTATGTACATCTCAATAATTACTTATATATATTTTAAAGCTATACAAATGTCCGAATATATGCAGTCCAATGTTGATCTATTATTTAACATGGCACTAAAAATACTAATACACTACATCGATGTCACACACACTTAATGCACTAATACTATCTACAACATCATTATTAGAATTAGTATGGAATGCAATGTTGCATTAGGTTCATGGCTACGAAGTATGTGGGCGTTCAAACTTATGTTCTACGGGGAAGCTTACGCTTTATAGTGCATTTTCACTGGGAAATCGCTTTTCAAAAAGTTCTCAAACAAGATACAAGGTTATAAATACGATCTACACTAGTGGAAAACATAGGGAAAACGTAGAGAACATCACATGACTAAAAATCTTAAAAGTCGATTAGTCTCATGTCTTCCTTGGTCGCCCCACAACCTTTAGGTAAAAATAATCTGAAAATTTTCAGAAAGGCCTTTTTTGTGAGTTTGCGAAAAGTTAGGAATTGGCTATCATGTTATAGGCTTATAGTTTCTGCTTAATACAATGACATGAATGCCGTGAGTGGTAATTCACTGAAATAAATGCCTCCAGAATAACAAATAATTGTCATGTTTATGTCCATTGGGGATTTATTTGTCCCTCACTGCACCGTCCCATTTTCTGGTGCGCATCGGGAAAGATCATGCCCTTGTGGAGACGAATGGAAATTTATTGCAGAATTGGACCCCCTAGAGCCCTTAAGCAAGCTAACTGGAATGAATAATTCACTTGGAGATCAGTGGTGACCTTTTCATGTACATCAGCCATCCCGTACGCGGCAGAGTCCTGCAACACCCTCTACTGATTACTTTAGCTTTTACTTGATTAGCTCAGTGCCCCTATCAAGATTGCTTTACATGAAGTCATTTTCGACATTGACTTATTTGTTTTACTGGCTTCATGCTATCCATTAGCTACTTATAATTGCTGTATTATTTGCCTTGAAAATGGAGCGTCGTAGCAATCAGGAGAGTTAGGAAAAAGTGGGAGTGGTAACTGCAATTTCAGATATCGTTTTGCAGCGTATTCCGGCTGCATTTATTTTAATTTTAACCCAAAATGTAAAATTCATTCATTTTTTGAGTATCCTACCTGCTAATTGGTAGATTTTTGGGTAGTTCTTATCCTGACGTCCCAATTTCTGGCAAATCGTCCCGTTTTCAATCCTATGGATGGCCCGCCATTATTCCATCTTACCCATCTCGTCTATTAATCCTCTTTTCGTCCATATTTCCTCTCCGCTTCCTTCCTATTCTTCTCTTGAGTATCCCTCTCCTTTAAAAAGGTCCTTCTTCTATTTCTACCATACCCAGTACCTTTTCCTTTGTGTATCTAGCTATCCAGCTCACCCTCTCAATCTTTCTTCAAACCCACTTCTCTAATGATCCGTCGACATTTTACCATAAAACAACTAACCAAAACTTGACAAATTTTATGGATGCATAATTTTAAGTTTTTTTTGTATTGCCTGGATTTTTGTATTGCCATGGCATATGAGAAAAATAAACATGAAATTGTTTTGAATTGGTGGGTTGTACGGAATAAAATATAAATTATCCATCTTAAACGAAATATTGTATTACGGTAGCAATAGCTGCTCTTGCTATAATGTTCTTGAAAAACCCGATGCCTTGAAGGTCAAGAAAATAAATTCATCAAGTTTTCATTATACTTTCATATTTTATCATTCTTTCTGCGCACATATACGTTTATGCATGTTCATGTTTTTACTTTTGACGATAAAAGCTTCCGCATTTTTTATGTACTTTTATGGTTGTTACCATTCATGGAATTAGGTTTCTCAGGAATTTATTGTATCTTCGGGAAAACGGCGCTTAATTATATAAATTTGTTAATGAAAGTGTAATGGCTGGTCCTTAATTTGGAATCTTTTGTGAGATATATAGAGTTGTACATATTTTGTACTGGGTAAAATGTGGTAGGAAGAGGAGCTTAGAATAATTATTTTACGTTTACAAATTTCAGCTCAATAACTGTTTCTCTCAATGGTGTGATCAACAAGTAAGTGATTAGCTCGTGCGTAGTTAAAGTCTTAAGTTCGTACGTTCTAAAAGGCTTAAATGAAAGGTCCTTTTTTTATTCGGATGTATTTAGAAGTTCATGTGTGAAGAGAGCCAAGAGTTTGAATCTTGAAAAAGCTTAAACAATTCTCTTTTTTGTCGTCAACTATTACGTAATTATTGCCGATGAGAAATAGAGCTCCAATTTTTAGCGAGAAGCTGGAATTTTATTTCTCTCCGTTATAGAAAAGAAGGTATTTAATCTTTTCTCAAGCCTTCAAAACGGCTGAGAGGCAACAACCCTAAGAATTATTTGGATATTGTAATGAAAAAAATGGAGGGTCACGTACTTTTTTGCTGGAAACTATCTAATAGATATCAATTTATTGCATTACACGGTACATGCTATAGTACAATTAACAATGAAACCTGCTCCCTATTTCACTTCTCAGTATTTTATCACATACTACAAAAACAACACTCTTCATTACCGAAAAAGAACATAAATAAACACCATTTACATCAGATATCAACATTTATAAACTACCCTGCGACACACTATGTCGATCACCTCCACATAACACAGAAATTCTCACAAATTAACACCCCTCAAGAAACGTGAACAACCACAAAAGTCTTTCTGGTTAAAACGATCAGTCCACCAAACATCGTTACAACCAGCAAACCTGCTTTTGGTAAATGCAACGTGCAAGGCTTCAGGCATGAACCTCCTCTCCTCTGACGCGTCCGGACCTTCTCTGCTGTACTACACGGCACCTCGTGTGTCTTGGCGACACCCCGTGGTCCCTGCTTACTCTCGCTACCGTGGACCCATCGATGCTGTACCCCCCTCCCTATTAACTCCCACAAATCCCTCAGTAAAAAAAATTTTCCGTCGATAATCGTCATAATTTTGGATTAGTGTGATTACTCGTGGCAGCTCTCCCTTCCGTCCAATTCCTATCTCAGCGTGGTTACTCGTTGCAAGCCATCTAAGCAATGAAAAACCCATCGGCTCATCCGCCCCTCCTTTTAAAGTTACTCCCTGCGACCTATTGCTATCCTTCTGGAAATTTTTTTGTGTGTTCAAGATTTCTACGTATTTTTAAACTTACCTAACATAAATAAATAAATCGCGCGTGTGTGCCAACAAACATGGGGGAATGTGCCTTATTTAATTTATTAAAATATACTTGAAATACAGTTTGAAACTATTGAAAATATATCATGACATGACCAAAACATCCGCAGAACGAATAAACGCCACAATGTAGTAAAGCAAAGCACCCAACCGCCGGAAACGTGGCAAACATGCAGTTCGACATGTCTAGAACCAGTATATGAGTACGTTACAATATAGTATCGAATATGACTTATTGTTGTATCTCTGATATAATAAAGACTGGTTGAAAGAGAATTGTTATAGTGATCCAGCAAAAGTTTCGACTTCATTTTTCATTTTGTATAAGAGTAGAGTGTCGTTGATGATAGGAGAGGGGAGTTTCCCTGTATTTTTAAGTTCCCTGGCCAGCTTCCAAAGAGAGGCATTGTCCCTCTTCGTCTGGGATTAAAATGTCTCTTCCGAATTTCGTTAGGCTTATTTTTTTTTCCTATTTTTTTTCGGTCAGTGGCAGTGAAAACGGGTTCTAGACTGAGATAGTCTGATTCTCAAGTTAATTGTCGTGGAAAATAAAGTTTTTTATTATATTCATTAAGTGGACTTCAATTAAAGAAATTAAGATTGTAAATATTTGGTTATTAGACGAAAAGTGTATTACTATGAAACACACAGTCTTATGATTAAGTTTACAAAATAATTTCAGCGGATGAACAAAATAAACACTCGTTAATAGTGTTTCTTCCTACTTTTCTGTCATTGTCTGAATTATATTTCATCGAAAAATCGTTATTTTTAAGGGTTACTTGAAATTATGAAGAAATGCTATCGGAAATTTTTCAATTTATGAGTATCTATTAGTTGCTAGCAAGGATGAATGAGAAAAGGAGTACTTTAAGATCAATAAGAAAGAGGAAAGCGAACTGGGTGGGAAACGTCCTAAGGCAGGAATGCTGGCTGAAAAGAATATTAGAAGTAAAGGCTGAGGGAAAGAGAGTGAAAGGAAGACGAAGAAATTATATGTTGACTGATATTATGAATGTAAGGAGTTAGGAAGAGCTGAGGGAGGCAACTCAGGATAGACGACCATGGAGGGAGCAGTTCAATTGAAACTTATCTGAAGACAGATTCACTTTATAAGAAGATTAAGTATGGTGCTATTATTTTTCACATGACTATACAAATATGCGAACAGTAACACTATAACCTGAATTCGTTCATTTTATAGTAGACTTTCTATTTTCAGAGGTGTAAGGAGCCACCAGAATTTCTTCTTCTAAAATCATAAAATCAAACATTCTTAAGAGGCGAAGTAAGTAAAGGTTTCTGATATTCATACATTTTTCGAGTGTAAGAAATAATCGCGGGGATATTCTGTTCCCGAGATTTTTTTCACCTCAACATTGATGGCGAATCACGTCCCTCGGTGACGAAACCCCCCCCCCCCCGGTGGTATCCATGGAGCATTTCGAGATCCAAGTTTTCATCCCTATAATTCATATTCCTAAAATTTAGGGCATTGCGTAGTCGAGGGCGAGGTTTGTATTATCATCAAAATCGCTTTTCCTCTTCATCATCTTTCCCGTCCTCGTGAGGCGACCGTCTCCGGATCTGCGCATGGTTCATCTCGCTTTCCCCACACGCATGCTTAATCCCCAAGGGCTATCCTGCGAGTCGCTCAAGATATTTGCGACAGGCCTCCAGATGTCCATTATCTCACATTTAGCATTCAAATCTCCCTCCGGTGTACGTTTCTGCTCAAGTGGATTCCTGTTGCATCTTCATCTCTACCGACCCCCTCTCATTCTCTCTTGAGGCATGTCACCATGACAACCGTCCTGATGTCTCTTAGGACCAGTTAACGTGCGTTGGAAAGCTTGAAAAGCGACCTTTACGGGAAATTATTTTCTATCTTCTTCCCTTGATTTATTTCGTGGTAATCACCATTTAAACTGTACTATCGTCCTCTAATGATTGGATCGTTGAATTTAGCTTTCAAACTATTGCTGATTAACAATCTACTCAATTCGTGAAAAGTTGTGTGTTTATTTAAACTAACAGAGAATATATCTGCCATGGTAAGTTATGAACATGGTACAAAAATATAGTATTGGTGCTAAAGTTTAAAATATTACTTCCAACATCCGAAGCATATAGACCGGACATATTGGAGAAAAAAGTTGAAATTTATGGCGCTTAATTTATTTCTTCGTTATTCGCCACAGAAACTTCAGCTTCAATAATCACATTTGCATTAATAAAGTACATACTTTCTTCTCGAAGATTGCTTTTAATTTTTGTTCATTAGAAATTAACATAGGTCTTTTTTTTGGCTACGACTGTTATATAGTGTTCTAAAATACTCTTACTTATTTCACGCTGATAATGTATCTGTACCAAAATGTGAATCATGTGACTACCTCCTCAGCATAAGGCGACATAGGCAAAGTTTTCTTTTATTCATAATTTTTTCGAATAAAAGAAATAATCGCGGGGATATTCTGTTCCCAATATTTTTTTTCGCGAATGGCTAATTGCAGTCCCGATTAGACTAACAATAAGTGAAGTACCGTGACTTACGCGCAATATGTCGACTGAGAGGCGGCCTTTGATATTTGTATGGAGACATATCTGGGAAAATTCTGGATACAATCTATTTTTATAGGATATTAGATCTGTTTCAACAATATGAATACCCTTTTTATAAATTCTTCCGTCAAATAGTTTCAGTTTTCCAGAAAATTGTGCGTTGAGGCTACATCTTCATTCATATTTATGAAACCTAGCCACGTCGAAGGGACACCTGTTGACGAAGAACATCAGAAAAAGCTCCACCTACCTACCTGCCTTTTCTTTTCTAGTTTTTAAACGCCTTCAAAAAGGTATTTGTAGTTGGTTAAAATAAAACGTACGCTCATAACGCTTCATTGAGGCTGTTAAGTAGATAAAAGAATTGGATTAGGCATGCCGGAAAGTGGATGAGGAGCATTCAAAATTTGTTGACACCTTTTTTTTAGGTAGACTTCAAATTCCACAATTTAAGGAAAAATATTTTTACAAATACAACCACATTTTGTGGAAACGTTTCTGGTTGAAAAATAACATGCGGTTAGTTGCTAGCTAACACTACTTTATCGCGAAATCAAACCATATTTTGACAGGACGGCCGCCAGTATCATAACACGTTCTCAACAGATATTCCACTTAATTCAGCGGAATTCATCGTCCATAAATGCTCATCAATCAACCAATCTAAGGATAAATTTTAAGCTATCCGGGACTAGCCACAGAGTTCCACTTTTACGGAGTCACCCGCAATGCACAAATGTGCGAATTTCCACAAAGAAAAAAATCATCCGCCTTGACCGGAATTCCGGTCAAGGCGGATGATTTTTTTTCTGTGGAAATTCGCACAATCTAAGGATTGCACGACCAGTGAAATGATATTATCTCTAGACTTGAGTATGTGGGAAAGGAAATTAGCGGAGAACCAACAAGTGACCTGACCACCCGAAGTTAAGCGTGGACAAAGCGACAGGCGGCGTTTCGGCTCTCGCCGCAGGATTACAACTCCCGTCCCCGGTTTGCAAGCTCTCGCTTATACCCAGGGACTTGGAAGAGGTGGAAGGAAGGGATGGGAAGGGAAGGATAGCGGAACCGCAGCCCCTTCGAGGCCGACACCAATGAGGCGGATTGAGGTCAAAAGAACCTCAATTGGGCCTCCGCCTCCCCGAAGTACTCGTATTTCGTATTAGTTTGGTTACCCAAACAACAGAGACGAGTAGCCGTCGGTTTTGCTTTTGCTAAAACCTACCGCACTTTTTTGCGAACCGAGAGAGCCCGTTACCCAAAAATTTGGGATTAGGTGTCTCTCTGACTCACTTTATGGGTTGTCGTCGTGCGGTCTGCCGAAGTACGTCCTCGAGTCAGGGATCACCGGACCCATGGAGGGTCAATTCGGACCAATTCTCGTCAAAGCGTGAGTACAACCTTTCTCTCAGTAGTTCCAGCCAACCCATGGACAAAGCGACAGGATGGCATTGTTTTTATAGGATTACTGAATATAGTAGGCAAGATGACTGTCGAAACGTAGCGTTGCCAGCGATTGAAAAGCTTAGCCGGAGGGAAATTCGGGAGCTTTCCAACCATAAGATTAGCTGGGAAAGTTGGACCCCTCTTTGTTCTAAAAGCATAAATCCAGTAGCCTACTCGGAGTTCCACTCTCACTTAACCAGAGCGTGTTAGAATCGCTCAGAATTAACCTTCCCTCTTTCTTTCCCTCCTTTTTCCTCTTCCTCAACTCCCGCCCCATAACTCCACCTACTCTTAGCGCCAGATGAGTTTTCACCCTCTTTGTTCTCTGCCGCATCGCTCTCATTATTTCGAATCCCAGTACATCTCCACTTTCGTCTATCTCCGCAATGCTCGGCCTAATGGAGCTCTTTTACATTCAAATGGCCGCTCATTAGTTCTAAAAATCACCTGCAGCAAAAAACTGCCCTGTAAAGCAGTAGCTCCAGATCCACGCATAAAACTGTAAATTATAACCTTGAGTCTCGCAGGGGCGTGTGTTAGGGGATGTTGCAGCTATGAATGTGGCAGAGTAATCATTATCCGTCTTTTCATCCATTTTTTAGGGCGAGGTTGAGACCGAGGAAGTCCCTTCTTCAATTTCACCGCTCGTCAATTTCATACCTACGTGGATTAAGGGTATAGAAATATATTTTTACACTTGTGAGAAAAGTGTGTAGAATAACGACATAATATTCTTGACGAAAATTCTCACTACAAGTACAAGGAAAAGGGATATGATTTGGGGAGGGACGAACTTGAATTTTACGATCAAGGAGTATCTCATTTGATAGTTTTGATTTTTTATAGTTAATAATGGTGCCTGGAAAAATTGAGTATCAGTATGGCATTGTACGACTCTGGATGAATGAATTTCAGCAGTGTCGTGCCCCACCAATGTTATGAAAGCAAAATCTGCTATCGTCTTCAAGGTGAATGGGTTTCTTTCTGTCGAAAAGGTTATCACCCTGATGAGAGTGACTCACTCTAAAGACGATTGTAGACTTAGCCTTCAAAATGTCGGCAATGATGGAAACTGCTATCCAGTGGGAAACCGGAGACCTTAACTTCCGATTTGTTTGCTGGGATAATCTAAGCATATTATTTGCAGTTACATGTGTGACATCGAGCCGAAGGATAACTTGCTCATCGTCATCTACTGTGGTCGTCCGTCTAGAATGTCTTATTTTTAAAGACTATTCGATGCTTACTCCCATGCCTGTTACTCTATTTAAAATATCGCTATGGCGATTGTTGCTTCGCTTTGGCACAGGGAACGTGAGATCAGATGCTTTGGTTATCATCGGTTCAGAGGCGCTGCTAGGGTTCTCAGCGCCCGGGGGCAATGTCAGTTACGCGCCCCCTCCTTGGTCCCTCGTCACATGGGGTAAGCCGTGGTATTTGTTGTGTGTATGATATATATTTGTTTATTAATAATTGTGTTTTATCAACACAGGAAGTGCATTTAAGAAGGAAAATATTTTATTCTGAAGGACATTCCTAACTATGTGACATCAATTTGGCACCTCAGATCCTTCACCTGGTGGCAAATGTCCCCCCACCCTTTGCTCTTACATAGCCACGCCACTGCCTCTGTTAGAGTGCATAATTCTCCTTTAATTGCAGATTTCTACCTTTATTTCACTCGACGCTTTGAGACCACCCAAATTACAACATCCTCCTTCAGCTTATCTATGCTATTTGGCTGATTCTATCATGTCAAGAGCAGGGTTAAAATCATATCCTCAATGTCACCCTGAAACGCTTTTAATCTTAGTTTATTGAGCAACCTCAGCCCAGCGACTCTTAGCTCTCATAATAATTTACCAAAATAGGTCTTATGGATGAACACATTGCATTGAGCTTGAGTTAACTGGTATCTTTTCCTATTCAAGTTTGCATGTCTTTTTCGCTAATATATCAAAAATTGTCAAGAAACGAAGTTGATTGTGTATCAGGTTGATGCAATGACTCGAGAAAAATCTTTCAATGAAATTTTCCCAGGTTGGAATACATCATTAGGCGATGATTTTTAAATGAATGTCGATCTCTAGTTGGGTTGTGCATGCTCCAAGTACTGATTTCCGTCCGTGGGACGGAATTTTATTCTGTGAACACTTTATCGCCTTTCATTTAGAGTAACCATAGAGATAAAATTTAATAAAAGTCATATGTTTATCGGTCTGTGTTTTAATGCTTTGAAAAAAGTTGAATAAAACCAATGCTAATACCCTATTGGCCTCTACTAATCAGTCCATGCTGAATATTACTGATACTTCATCACTTAGGCAAAGCCTTGCTCAGAAAGCGGAATGAATGAGCCAGAGGCTTGAAAATTCAAGGAGATTAATGACCGTCCAGAAATGAATGTCGAGTGTAATTATCATGTTAAGTCCGATTTGAATGAAAAATTGCACCATTATAATACTGTTTAAAATTATCTGCAAGCTAGTATGTTAGCATTTTAAAGACATTTAACGTATATGGGGGTCATTTTCCCACGATCTCACAGCGGCTTCGTATGAATAAAATGGAGTATGACATATCGATTGCAGCCTAGAGGTGTACTTGGCAGATTTTAATGTGATCTGCGTTGCTTAGCATATTATTTATTAGGGTCTCTTGAAGACCATCCTCGTTTTCTTTAAGCTCCGAATCAGGTTACATATTTACTGTTTTTTAAGACGTGCTTGAGACTAAATATGCCGTATATAACGTGTGTATCACGCAATTACTATTCTTGTAGCAAATACTCATCCGCTGCTACTTGAAAATTGAACTGTTATCTCTCAGGTCTTTCTTATTAGTTTTATTAAATCATAAGAAGAAACCTAACATCTATTTCCCATTATTTTCTCCCGTCCCACCTCTTCCCACCCGTAACTACTGTGTTATTTATTGTTTTCTTTGAATGAATGAAAATATCTCCACTGAATATGTATAATGTTATGCCAGCGTTAATAGGACCTAATTTCTTCTTTGGCTGGACATTTAACGATTTTCTTAGATTATGGATGTAAATTTCATGTATCAGTCATATTAAAAAATATCTGTTATGCTGCGATGCATGAAATGTGCTCCTTGTACCGGTCCATAATTGTATTTTTTAATTTTATAGAAAATGTTCACATTTACTTAATGGTTATTACGGTACGTTACTATACTGGAATTTGCTAAGGTCTTTTTATCTCTTTTTGACTAGTAAGACCCTGGAGATGTAGTTAATATGTATTATTTTATGGCAGTTTGAGCAATATGTCTAGTTGTAACATTGATCAATATAAATAAAATGTAATCTCACCGGTGATGCTAATATTTTGGATGATTCTCCCTACTTAAGGTGCTGCGACTATCTCCCGGGATACTCAGAATTTGAGACGGGGTCAATGGACGCTGCATATCCTAAAATATAGCAGAGAGCTTCACGTTACTTCATTTACTGCGCAATTTATTGTGAAATGAGAGTGGATCAAACGCCCTCACCCTGCATCAACCGAAAGGAGGGAAAAATCCCCATTCCTGTGCTCTTTGTTTCTTCGAATTTGCTCCCGACTTCAGTCAGTCAAGTCGGTCCATTAAGGCCGTCTGACCACCCTTTCCTCGACTTCATTCTTTAAACACTTCTCCAACCATTAGGGTCCAAGCCACTTCTTACGCGTCTAGATGAGATGCAGCTGAAATAGGACTATAAGATCCTTCAACGGTTGCCCTCTCCGGCGCTTTCTCCCCGGCGTTCACTCTGAATTATCTTCTTTTTCATCTCAGGTGTTCATTTCTCGGATTACTCATCATAGGTATATATTACAGTTCTCTTTATCCTTTATTATCTGTTGTTTGCTCTAATTGAGGTGAATTCCTAGATATACTTATTCCTAAGTTATTTCCGTCTAACTAGCTAACTCTCACAGTCTTCGCGCACAATATGCCCTATTTGCACAAAGTTTTCGTTCCCCATATCCATCCAGATGGCATTACTTTCTCCTATCCCCTGATAAAAGTTAATTCACTTTATTTTTAATTACCCCTTGGAACTGAGCATGAGTCTATAGATCTTACTCGTTAAGTACTTTTGTATAATTCCTCTCTCGTTTACTTTTACGCCTTGCTCGCAGGTTTTTATCCATAAACTACAACTCAAACACATATTTTAGTAAGCACTTCCTTTTGCTAAACCTTTATGTATGTACTTTGTATCAAAGAAACATTCCTATTAGTAATTAAACCTACTTTGCTCTTTCACTACAAATTATCAAGTTTACGTTCTCACTTGAGTTATTCAAATTGCCTTCAGTTATCCCTCTGAAATTCCAGAAACGTTAACAGGTGTCCAGTAATATCTCTTTAGCATCTCAAACTCCTCGCACACTATCATTTGTATCTGCCACCACTCTCCCTCCTTACTTTACAATGATTACTTCAAAGACATTCATCAGAATATTCTTATTTTGACCTCACAATTGATATTACATCAATGGTGAACTATAAATGTCTTCATCAAAAGTTTGTATAGCTGTATTTCTAACTTGAAATAAATACAATATCAATAAAATTATACATTGCAGTCCATGAGTATAGAACTTTGACATTAGTGGTATCCCTATGCTATTTAAATATTTATCCCGTATACCTTATATGGTTGCTTCTCACTATTCCTCTGAATTTAATAAATGTTCTTTGAAAATCGAATATATTTTTTGAATTTCTGATATAAAAAAATGACAAACCATTTTCATTGGGGCGTTATTGGACTCAAACGCAATCGTAGATTAAATAATTAGATAAATAAATGTAGTAATTAGCGCACCTCTACCAATTATGCATTATCAATTTCATTTCTGATCTATTCAAATTAATACGCACATATAAGCTACGCTTTTTCTTAGGAATCATTACTTTTCCCAGACCTTTTTTTATATGCCTCTTTTGTCACCGGTGGAATTTTGTTTTTCTGCATAGTTAACTGGCCACTGGAGGATGCCAATTTCACACAATAAATATTTTTGTTCCCTTTCCACAGAAATTTTATTTCACCGACCAAGGTTTCGACATGAACTATGTCATTTTCAAGGTACATCATCATCTGGTGTTCTGCCTGCTGGCAGGTCCCGTACACCACTGCTGTCTCCATCCGCTTCTGTCCCGAGCTTCTTTCTTTGATTCATCATAGCTGATGTTCTTCACCTGATCCACCAATTTAATTCTTCTCCTTCCTCTCTTTTTCTTTCCTTCAATTGAACCCTCAAGTGTCACAGTTATTATACTTTTCCCTCTCATCACATGGCCCAACCAGTTTCCTTTTCTTTTCCTTATTTCCTTTAGGAGCGATCTTCCTTCTTTTACTTTGCTCAAAACCTCTTCATTTCTCATCTTATCTACCCATCTTACTTTTTCCATCCTTCTCCACATCCACATACAAGGTACATTATACACGTAATGAAAGCTAATATATGAGGACCCCAGAAGTCAAGGGGTCTAAGTAACAAAATCGTTGTTTTGAGAAAACTTAAGTCAAAGTTGAAAATGTTTGGTACAACCCACTAAGTAGTTAAGAGGCATTACCCTAGATAACATCACCTGTCGAGAAAATCACTTGGATCCCTTTACCACCAAAAAGATTTATATTTTCACATCCCATTCCTCTATCTAACTTGTTTTTTTTTAATGTCACTTAGACCCTTTGACTTCTGGGGTCCACATATATGCTTTTGTGAAGGGTCCGGGGGAGGGGAGAAATGGTGGAGGGTGGGGATGGAAAATTGACGTAACGTTAAAATGACATAGTTCATGTCGAAACCTTTGTCGGTGAAATAAAATTTCTGTGGAAAGTGAAAAAAAACTTTTATTATGAGAAAATGGCTTTTGTTCTTCATTTCCACAAGATATCGCCCGATACGCTAAATTCAACTCGCTACTGGAAAGGAAAAAATGTTGAAAATTGCTCTTCAAACGTCAGTGCAAGTTTTAGTCTTGAATTTCCTTACCAAATTGAAGTTTTTCGTCTGTACTAAAGCTTATGAAGATATAATGGAGTAGGATTTTTTTTCATCACTGCAACTCCGTATAGTATGTATCTGCGTTATAACCCCTTCGACTTTATTAACTGGCGGTCTCCTCAAAAAGCGGCACTGAAAATTCGTGTTTCTTAGGATGCGCAAAAACTTTTTCGGAATGTTAATAAGTGATGTGGAAACATTGCGCAGACCTCAATCTGGACGCTTACGACATTAAGGTAATTGAGTGTCGTATTAATTGCTACAAGTAGCGTCTTTCTCTGGCTAGGGCGGCAATTTTCAAAGAAATTTATCGTTGCATCCCAAACTCTAAAGCTCCAAATGGCGGAATTCAAATGGAAATGCCAGCATAACTCGTTACTACTCGTACTTTTTTTATTATTCCATTCATAAAGAACCGAATCCGAATAGCCTGGAGCGAGTCCAGTTTCTTTCTCTTCTAATTTGCATACGATAGGCGGCGCTATCTTCTCTCATCGATTGTTAAAAAAATAAAGGACCACTTTTCGGGCGTCGACTGAATGATGAACAAAAAATTGATACTAGTTTCAAAACGAGTCGGTAGTTGGGAGCAAGTAAAAAAACCAAAACATTATCCGTATAAATATCAATAAAATGATATATTTCACAGTATTATTTGACGTTATGCTAAGGAGGATCTTCGAAGGATTTATTAAATAAGCATGAAATCGATTCCCGCTGGTTAAAATAGCCAACTGTGGAGGAGAGACTCCGATAGTGGTGAATACCTTCTGACTAAAGCATTTTTTTGATAGCAATCTACTCAAATATATTCTTGTATTCTGTTAGCAACATCTTAGCGGTGAATGTGTCGTTCTTGTTGCATGTGTTTATTTGACCATTACTTTTTCTTCTATTTATCTAAAGGCTCCGCCTTGTTGCTGCAACCAAATGGTCCTGTTTTCTGCTAATCTCTTAAACTGCCGATAATTTTCGTTCCCATGAGTTCTTGTGCCCTGTTCAGGTACTGTAACTTTGGTCTTCCTCTACCTTTCTTCCCGACCACCTTCCCCTCCATCACATTGACTAAAGATCTATTTTGTCTCAGGAGATGTCCTAAAAATTGTATATTTCTTTTTTCCATGGTGTTGAGTAGGGTTCTCTCTTCATTTATTTCCATTAAAACCTCTTCATTGCTTTACTTTTCCTCCCAGCTTCTCTTAAGCATCCTTCTTCAAATACAAATCTCTGCTGCTTCTAATTTCTCTTTTTCCCGTTTCTGGAGGGTCCAGCTCTCGCTTCCACAGAGCAATGTTCTCCAAAGGAATGTTTTTGCAAACATTTTCCGAGTTTCGATATTCGAATCGTACATATTACTTCATAATTATTAATTTTCTTAGTTAAAATTATGAAAGCGAATGTTGTGGAATGCTGTTATTATTTAAATATCTATTGCGCTATGTGAAATATATGAACACTGGATCTTTGGTAGGAGTTATTTTTGAGATGATGTGTGAAATCCATTACTTTCAATATATTGTTATTCTTTCAATCCGAATGTCCTAAAAGGTTTCTTGTGTATTCAGGAAATACATGTTAAAAAGAAAATTTAATTCTTCATGAATGATAAGGGCCAAAAGTTTTACGCAGCCGTGGCTTATTCAGCATGTTCTATACTAATAAAGGAAATAAAACTCGGTTCTATTTTGTGGAATTCCATGTTGGTTAGTAAAAATAACTTCTACACTCCACTCAAATCTGGAGGAATCCGGAAATAATTCCTGGCTTCATTTTTTTGCCAAAATATTTGTTGCTTTTGAGAAAATATTCTACAACTACATTCACATAATACCCTGCAAGCCACCACGTGGGCGTGTGGCAGGGGATGTTAGGACACCAGACGTGTAAATATTTGAGGGATAAGATTTTGGGAAGTAAAATGGAGATGGGTATTATGGGAGTGTATTTAGTGTAGCTCAGTATTATTGCGATCGCTTATTGTGCGCAGATATGATGAAATTTTGTAACAATCTGTTTGGAAATGTATTTTTTTAATGCACAAAATATTGAAGTAAAAAAGGCTACCATTCTGACAAAATGAACTCTATGTTTAAAAATTTTCCCGTTTATGCCCTGATGTGCTTTCATGTGTGAAAAATTCCCAGTTTTGCTTCAAAATTGGCCAATCCAAATCAGTTCTATCCAATTCAAGAACCCATCATGCATAAAGGCATTTCCCAGTTCGAATTCTTGGTTTAAGGCTACCATCTCTAGGGCATTTGGATTTCCAGTTTATTTTAAATATTGATCATTAACTGATACATCAAGAAAGGTTGACATTTTCGAATCTGAAAATGCACGTTTTGCTTCTTTTAAAAACAATGTGAAACATCATTGTCGGCGTTGTGTGGTAAAAGAAATTTTAGCCTGAATTGCATAGTAATTAATAAATATATATAATGAAAATATATTGGAATGAAAGCAGTCAAATTCGACCCGTTGTCTGTGTTATTCACGGTCTCAAAAATCCATGGGAA
Organism: Ceriagrion tenellum; assembly: GCA_963169105.1. Classification (NCBI taxonomy): domain Eukaryota; kingdom Metazoa; phylum Arthropoda; class Insecta; order Odonata; family Coenagrionidae; genus Ceriagrion; species Ceriagrion tenellum. The sequence goes on from OY720637.1 coordinate 113,249,863, forward strand.
AAATCTGCGGGCTCTTGTATTGGTGAGTCGTCGGTAGCAACAGAGAAACGCTCTAAGCCCAGATTAGCTACAGCTGGCAATTGAGTGTCATGTTGGCCATGAATATTTATCAGCTTGCTCAAAATACCCTTTCCTTTTCTTGAGTAACTTTCCCTAAGCTATTTTGCGGATAGCACATCAATGATGCAGCTTCTTTTTTTACTTTTTTTTCACTGTTACACGCCTGACCTCGCTGGAGAGAGATACCTAAATATGGAATGACTGCTTTTATTTACGCTCCTGTTTATTCTGTAATGGGATCCACGTTTGCGGCATGTTCTTATTAGAATAAAATTATAGATATACTTTTCCGGATTGCTTATTTATAAAAACTTTGGTGCCTTATATAAACATTGGGTTATAAGCAAAGACTGCCGCCCTGAATATTTGTCGCAATTAACATTTCTGTGTGCCTCGTCTTGTGGTTCCTCTATGCCCGATATTTTTTAAGTTTTCTGATTGTTTCATCAAAGTTATTTCTGTGATAAATCTTCCATAATTTAATCAAGTTGTATACTTTCATAGACCATAGGGCTCATATAATTGATCCCATTACTTTCGATCTTATGTGGCCGTGAAATTTGGACGAAAGCTGCAGAGCACAAAAAAAAACACACGTAAATAAAGGAATACAAGTTTTGCATTTATTTAATTGGACAGGACGTTAAATTGAGGACCCCTTTATTGGTACTCTCACAAAGTAACCTACCAAACTTAAGGGATTACCACTGTAATTCCGCCAATGGCCGAGGAGCTACGTCTTATTATTTACGAACGAGTAATTTACTTCCCGGTGTCCCCATAAATGTTTAGCTGCGGTACTCATTTTTAAGAAGGCCTCCGCGGTTTTTTTTGTCATTCAGAATAGCTCGAGTTCTTCCCAAATTTCGTCATACTGGAAGATTACAATTCCACCGGCATTCCAATTGGCATCATCAGGTCCGAAAGTTAAAGAGAATTTTGGCCGCCAATATGCTGAGATGCAGAAAGATTCGGAACATTTCTGAATTACGATGCTCATTAGTGACTTTCCATGTTCAGTGTTCTCATTATTCTCTATTATTGCTAGTAGAATCCTATGTGTTGCGCTGTACCACGTGTTTTAATGAAGAATTTAATGCTATCAACCATATTTTTCGCCGGCCTCAGTAACCTGGTTGAGAAGGCGTTGGACTGGCAATCGATGCCCTCTGGTTCGAAGCTAGAACGCTCTCGACTACGGGTCATGTGTTTACCTTCGTAACAAGGCCTCAGGCTGGGCAGTACGAGAAAATCTCGGCGTTTCCGACGCTCAAAATAAAAGTCTTTTCATTTCCATATATGCCGCAGTCAATTAAAAACTCTTTGCGGTGACAAGCAAAGGCCCCAATGATCGGAACCTGAAACCTCGGGGCATAGGCACAGGCTCCACGACCTGCGCCAGACACCGAGGGCTCGGCTCTTAAATCGGAGCGAGGATGTACGAAATATGGGGTGGAGATTGAAATTCCTCCTACCGAGACTCTCCTGAAGGCTGGCTTCCTCCGTTGTGTGTGGCAGCCGATGATATGAAAGAAGAGGTGGGGATAATGATGGGGCGAGGAATAAGGGGATATGCCCCCTGCCCCAGGGAGCCGAGGAGATCGCATCCATACACGTCTATATGTCAACCTAAAGCAAACTGACTGGGTCAGTTCTCATGTAAGCGTGCACTAAATTTATGCTTGAGGTATAGAGCATCAAAATCAGTTTCAGGTTAGCAAATATGCATTCGCAAATAATTCACATATGTCTTCCAATAAGTCACGCCTGTTTTAGTCATTTTGTGGTGAACTAGGAATTTGAAATTGGTGGTAATACATTTCAAGTCTGATAACTCGACGGAATAAATTAGGAAAAATTGCTTGTTGTTACTTTTGATTCCATTGCGAGATCATTGATTTTTTGCGCAGAGGTATCCTTTCGCATTACTTGCATTCAAGATATGGGGATTAAAACGTTAACTATTATGTGCATGAAGAAATGAAGTTTTTAGTTGATGTTCTTATGCACATCGTGAAATATAAATCACATTTTACTTCTAAATTCTTTATTATTTCAACTACAGAAAATTAAGTTTTCATTGTAAACCGCAGTATGGGCATTTCAACTGGGTAGAGTCTATACAAAATACGAAATACCGTCTCCCGTAAATTAAGAGTGCTACCAAGGTCACGTGGAGAAGAAAAAGCCGATGAACGGAAAAAAGCCCACTTGCAAAGCAGTTATCAACAAAATATCTGGAATATTACGAAGGTATGAAATGAGGACAATATTCATATTTACCACGGAGGCAAATAAGAAACACAATACGCAGCTTGAAAGAAAAAGATCCTCGCCAGAGAAAAAAAAATAAAAAAAGATACTTTATAGGGACTTTCAAAATAAAAAAAACGTAAAAACAATTTCAATAGGGAAAATGGTCAAAGGATAAGTGAGTCGCGGCTACCCGTAATTTCCAGGTGAAAGAACTATTTTCACTCATACCTCCTCCCCCTTCACTTCCTTGAGGATATACAATTGATGTGTAATAAAGGCATAATGGTCATTCAGTCCCGACGAGGTCTCCAGCAAAGTAGAAGAAACGTTGGCTCGGCAAACTACTGACGCGGGTAACCCAAAAAAAAACAACAGTGCTTCACAGGTTGAGTTTAGTTTTCAAAAATAATGTGTACTAAACCTATCCGACCAACGACCTGTTTTTTCTTGCAAACCCCGAAAGAAGTACTTCAGAGTTCGTATGATTAGTTCAATATGATCATATTATTGGTCGAGGTCAAAGTGAAATGTCAGAATTAGACCTGAAAACGATTTGGCTTTAACTGGAACATACAACCAGCTAGCTATTTCCAACATGGAATGGGATCATAGTTCAAGCTTCACGTTGTCGTTATTGCTACTCAAAACAAGAACCTCTCTCGAAGGGTAATGCTTACAGTTACTGTTCTAAGAATCCGTCCATTTAAACTAGTGATCTTAAGGGCTGTACGAAATGTAAAGAATGAATATAAAGTTTTCACTGTCGTGAGCGCGATTGCATTCAAAACAACGATAACGCGAACGCTTGCGTTATGGAGGACTGTTATCGGGCCCCTGGCTTAAGTACAGTGAAACTTGTGTTAAACGACCACCAACGGTTCCGCTGAAAAATGGACGTTGAGAGGGGTGGTCGTTTGATACGGGTTCAGTTTCCAGTAGAATTATGAAAATGAACGGGCGGCTGATTTGAAAAAAATGGAAAAATCTCATAAAGCTCATAAAGCCATCTGTGTAGGTTTTAACAAAACGCACGAATGTTTCGTTAAAACCTACACAGATGGCGTTTATTTCATCATAATTTTGTTGCTCCTGGAAAATTTCAATACGTATTAAACTAAAGCGTACATATAGTGAAACGTGAATTAAGCGATCACTGACGGTTCTGTTGTTAAATGGTCGTTGAGAGGGGTGATCACTTGATAGGAGTGGTCATTAAGAGGGGTTTCACTGCACCGGTGCATCGAATCTGTACAAGTTATCACGGTGACCTTATCCATACCATTCCGATTCTTGCGGCAGCAGTTCTATTTCAGTGTTCAGGTGTACTTCATAAAATCTCTCGTAGCGTTTTCGTATTCTCAAGAACACTGGAAGTTCCAAAGGCAGGCATTACTTTCTTATTAGTGTTGCCTTTACTCAGGACTCAAGTATCGAATCATGTCATGAGAGGAAAATCGGAGGAGCGTGGAAATTCTTTTTTCAAAATCCCATTCACTCACTACGCTACTACACGCGTGTACTATAGCATGTAATGGTTTTATGTATTTCTCTTAGCATAAAATCATTGTGTAAAATTGCTGTGTATCGGGTATTGCATAGTATTGTATTTTATTGTAACCAGGGTGATGTCGAGTTGTATTGCTTAATTCATGATTCCACTTTGCCCCGCATTATATCATAATTTGCTTCAATCCGCTCTATGCGATTAAACGCTCACCCATCCTGCAAGGTTCGCGTCACAGCATGATTTTCCCATATCAACGAAAATATCAGAGGATTCACCGTAACACCCATCTGCCTCAGCCAGGATATTCCGAGGCGTATGACAGCCACCGGGGATATTACAGCGCAAGACCAGGGAAGTGGGGGGTGGAGTTTTGCCCCCCCCCTGTGAAGGGGGCAAAACAGATCACCTTTAGGACAGGGGCGGAGAAATGAAAAGACGGGTGACTGGGGCCGGGATTTCGGGGTGGGCGGAGATCGACCGAGACAGCCCTTCTTTAGGGCGGTGTCGTCAACCACGTCGGTCTTCGAAAGGAGAAGGAAAAAAAAGTTTGGGAAAGAGGTAGGCAAACAAAAGGAATGAGGTGAACGATAAGGCGGTGGTGGGTTCGAAAAGGGCAGGCGAATGGGAAGTGGGGGTGTATTTCGTGAGGGCGAAATTATTGGGTGTGGTGCAGCGATATAAAACGTAAAAAAGAGTGCAAGGGAATTGGAATAAGAGGCTCTGAGGGATGGAGGGAGAAATCCTGGAGATTTCGGTTCCGAAGTTTACTGGCATCAAAGAAATCTTCTATTCGTGAACCCCAAAGTAAATTTTTCTTTTGTCTCTTGGAACAATTTTGCAATTCAATACCATTCATACGCTGGTACCGTTCGACCTGAAATTCACGCAGTGATGACTATTGAAAACACTGAATATTGTCAATGGAGAAGATGGTCACACGCTATTAACCAATTGGAAGCGGATCTTCCAAAAAACGCGGGAAAAAGACGGAAAGAAAGGCGAGAAAAAATCGCACTTGACCCTCCGCCGGTCTACATACTGCGGCCAAAATGCACCGTAAGCACTTCAGAGCTGAAGAAGCGAGCTGGAACGCTCAGAAAACTGTTTCCATAAAAATGACACAACGTGGAACCTATCCCGATAGCCATCTGGTACCTTAACTGTAAAGACTTTGCATGCCAACTGGGAACCATATTTCAAAACACCCGAAAAACAATTGTAATTCTTATGCATTAAATTAAATGACTTTATTAACCTTATTTTATTTGGTCCATAACAGATAAATTCCACGATGAAAATCCTGCAACCATTTCCTTCGTTTTATTTTTATCCTGTTTATTTGCTCCTGTATGTATGATATGACATTGGCGAATGTAATTCGTGAAGTAGCTGTAAATGTGGGAACTGGGTTACAATGGTAGGGAGGACTATTATTGATGTAAAAAGATTAATTTTTTTGCTTTCGGCTGTTTGTACCATTTTTAGGTGCTTGAGCTTTCCTGAATCAGTGAATCGAAAATAAAACTTTCCTTGGAATATTGCCGAAAAATGAAAGGTGGTATCTTTATTTCACCGAAAGTAGGTACATGGTCTCTTATTAGCGAGCATTTTACCTTGGATGTCCATCGACAAAATTCCTAAGTACTGCCGATTTGCTGTACGTTGCAACGATGCGATAGTATACTTTCTGATATGATGGTGAAAATAACTTTGTAGAGAGAACTAATAATTAATATATTAAGGTGACAATATTCCTCAGGAAAATGGCATACGATGAATAGACGGTAGCATTGACTATTTTCATGCATACATGAGTAAACTAGCAAACTAGCCTGTTAATGTTTGAGAAGCACAACATATCAAGGCCCTCATACCAATTGCTTTGTAATTGAAGTAGATGGGGAAATGTAAGGATCTTATCTATTTTTTTTTCAAATTCACAAAACTTTTTTTTCCCCACACAGCAGCTTTTCCGGAACCGTTCCTAGCCAAGAATAAAGCTTGCTACTGCCATAGTTAAACAATGAATATCTGGTGGAGTCAATCGTGATCACCATTAGAAATTCTGAATGAACCTGTATTTTGTTGGGGCTTCAAGTAGCGTTGGGTATTTAAATCAGGTGTTGAGGCTTTTTTCATATTCTATGACCGAAATTAAACTTGTGCTAGGAATAACTCATAATAATAGCGGTGTACAGTTCCAATATGTTTTAACGCTGTCTACATTTTCAAGACAAACATTTTTCTCTTGAAAATGACGCTATAGACGTCGAAACCCGTATACAGCGATAAAATACTGTGGAACTGTACTCCGTTTTTATTATGAGTTAATCCCTCTCGTTGTTCCACAACGTAAAGACAGAATCAATTGATTTAAATCTGAGCTCTTGAACTTCTTTATCCTAGTCCTCGAATATTCTATTTGCTTCATGTGGATACAAAATATTCCTTGGGAATCGGATCTTTTCCATCGATGTTAACCACATTCATTTTTCTTTTGGCTCCTTGGTGATTCTGTTTAAAGATGGTTGGCGAGTTCTTTTTCAGAGCGTCTGAGGATCAACAAATTTCTCGACTTCCAGCCTTATCTTGGTAGGACTTGGTACTGTTGGGCCGCGATAGTGACTCTATTTTGACTCCGTTACCTCAGCAAAATTTAAATTTTTGAGTGTTTTATCGGAATGTGACATCAAAAAACTATGCAAAAAAGAGACTCTGCGATTTACCCCGAAATTCTCGAAAAGCTCCCAGGCAACCAGACCCCTCAGCCAGTTCGCAGTTGACGATTGTTTTGAATTAGGCATTCTACTCGAAGTGCGCAAAACGGAGACCGGATAATAGCATCTTTGTAAGAATTTCACGTCCTTCGTATTTCGCTCGGCTCGGAGTTCGATCGTCCGCTTCGTGTGCCCTGTGCTGCTGGTGCTTTTTGGGAGGTACGTGACTGCCTCGGTCGATGACGTAGCTGGACCTGCGCAGAAATAAAGGGAGCCGGCCGGCCACCTGTTGCTGCATTCCGATCCGAAGAGGCAAGAAGCAGAAACAAGAGTGCCGTGGAAGCGGACGCGCCTTCGCATTTGAATGGATGTGTTGCTCTTAAGGGCTTAGTGCGCGGCAAATCTCGGGTATTTGTTTCCCCGAGAGAGACGCGAGCCCGGAGGGATAATGTCTTATTTTGATATTCCCTTGTGCGTGGGCTGCCGGGGCCTGTTGAGAATAGCAAAGATGAGCCACAGTATTTTTTTTCTCCCCCGTCGGTGCTCTTCCAGTTAAGGCGACAAATCCCAAAAGTCTGTTCCAAGTCGAGGAGTTAACGCCCAATTTTGACCTATTTTCCTTCTAAGGAGGCGGCGCTGGAAATACGATAGGGTCTGCTTAAGTATTTTCTCTCCTTGCTAGTTTCGCCATCCATTCACGTGATTATCTTTTAGGGAATACAATATTTCTTAGTCGAATATAGAAACGGATTTAATGCTGAGTTTTTTATGGCACGGATAAAAGGGGTAGATAGTGGGAAATATGTAACTTTTATAATGGCTATTCCAGCAGCTGATTTGTAGGTTTTTGGGCAGTCCTTATCGTAGTTTCCGATTTCTGGGTTATCATCTTACTTTCTCTCATACTAGTGGCTTGATATCTGGTCTCTCTTTAATTCCCCTTGTCCTTAGCCTCTCCTTTAGTTACCCATATCCCAATCCTCTTCCTCCTTCTCCTACTCTTCCCCAGTGTTCTCCCCCATATCGACCTCATCAACATGCCCTCGCCCCTCAACACGTCCTTCCTCTGACACCAACTTATTTTTCCCTCTCATCATAGCAATTGCATCCTATTTTGATTTCCCTCACCACCCAGCTCATTTCCTCCATTCTTGGTCGAACCAACGTCTATGATGCCTGCGTTCTACGATCATCCCGTATTCACAATGAACGCTTTCGATCAGCACAGTGCCATGCACCATATTGAGTTTTCTTCTTTTGTTTTTTTTAATTTTGATTTTTTGTTTACGTATCTACTCAGTAACTTCATTACCTATTCCTTCCTCTTCGAGAATGCTCGTTTGGCGAGGGTATTTCCACATCTAATGTTCACTCCACCCTTATATTGAGCTACGCTCTTAATATGATACCTCGTTCTGATTAATTCCTTCTCAACATTGCATATAACGTAGGTAATTATATTTTATAGCGTAGGTATTTTCTCCCTTAAACGTGTACCATATTTATTCTTCATTACCTACCGGTCACTTGTCGATGATGGCGATTGATAATATGACAATTTTAACAAAGAATCAAGGAGACTTGAGCTCAACGGTTTCGTATAGTGACAAATTTTGGTAAATAATTTCTCTAATGGCTGTAATTATCGGCACCACTCGTCAAAAGGAGGAATATTAAGATCTTCGGGTTGGTTTAATGGAAACGTCAGTGACCAACCACAGCCTCTCAACCAGAAAACTCCTCTGTTGTGGTTTGCGGGAAAGTTAATTTCTCGCCAGTGACCACTCACAGACGGACTCACTCAGCCCAAAATGGAATCCTTCACATCGCTAAAGAGACCCCGTTAAGGATGCCTGGGTTAACTGGGTGTTTGTAGTTATGACCCTTGGTGTCTGTGAGTGGTCACTGGTGAGGAATTAACATTCTCGTAAACCACCACAGAGGGGTTTTCTGTTTGAAAGGTGGTGGTTGGTCACTGACGTTTCCGCTATACCAACACAGCAAATATAATTTTTCTTCCTTTTGATGAGTGGTGCCAAACATTACGGCCATTGGAGAAATCTTTGACCTAAATTTGTAAAATTGTAACCAAAATGCATTTTGATGGCTGGAAACAACTTATGTAGACGCAGAACCATGGTAAGTTTACCCGTGTGGGAAACATTTAAACATAATTGGTACTAATCGGGCATTCGAATTACTAATTATTTCACTTTTTATAGTTTACGTTAGTTATAAGAATACGATGGTTACGCGGTTGGGGCACGACGGAAGAACGTATTATGTATCATTTTTAAGTATTTGTTTGTGAGATTCATAATCTTTGACTTACTGAACAAGACTCAGGACAGCAAACAACGTTGCATTATAAAAATATTTCTTGTCCAATTTCAACGTGATCGGCAGGTGCAAAATGCTGCGTTAACGACATCCCGTCGGATGACATCATGAAACTGCATTGCTTCTATTAACATGGCGCATTTTCACGTTCAATTTAGCTAGACTGTCCTAGTTTCACGAAATTAAATTTCCTTTATGGCAGATAAACAGGTGATTTGATTCGATTCTTCTCTTAGGAATTGCCTACGTGTTTAGCTGAAAATATTTACCATGTCGGGTAAAGTCCAAATATTGAGATGCCGTTTATGGTCACGTGACGTGTTCAAGTTACGTGTTCATTTTACTTCCGTTTATTAATATGTGTATTTGGTGCAGAGCATGACGGCGAGATATATTTGATATCGTCGGATAATCGTCTCTCATAGTATTGGAATTTGTATTATTTATCTTCACCACTACGTTGGATATGTAATGAATTTATTGTCGTGCACATTCATTTGCGATGACATTGTTTTTACGCCCTTCGCCATAAACTCATCTTTTACTTTTTAGTGCTGTCCTTTTTTGAGTCTTACAATCTTTTAACCTAAATATTCACCAATATTCACTTTGGTGCATACATGTATAGCTACACCTTCATCAGTTAAATACGCCCGGTATGTATCTTTTATTTTAAACATATTTACTTTAAGGTATGTATAAGGGTGCACAATACATGTCATTACCTTATGTTGCACTATTTTTAAATTTACTATTGTTTAAAGGAACCTTTTGAGTAGATGGGCTCAAAAATACCAATTTTGCTACTATTCTTTCCCTTGTGGCCCTATCAATGAAAACTTACTTGGAGAGTTAGTTTTTCCAGCCCTCTGTTTTTCCTATTTTCATTTCGTAGTCTTGATTTGTGTTTATTAATTTTTTGCATAGGTATCCACCTTTCCAAATCACGGATTTCCATGTAGCACTCTCATCAGGATATAACATGTTTTATGTTCCAAGTGCTCGCTAGGAGATATTTGAGGCAATGATGAACGTTTCCCCAAATAAGAATACTAGTCAATGGCGATGATTGGTAGCAACAAACTCATTAGGGTCATCACCATCATAATTGGTTTTGCAGGTCCTCAGTATCCTCTCCTCCTGATAACTTTGTCTTTTGCCTTCCTCTTCATCCCCGCGTAGCCTGCCTTCTCTTCAAAACATCCGTCATTTTCATTCTTCTTCCGCGTTTCCCCTTTCCTTCCACCATCCCTTCAAATAACTCCTTCATCAATCAATCTCTTATTAATATCTGGCCCAGCCAGTTTTGCTTCCTTGTTTTAACTGTCTTTATCCGTGCTCTACCTTCCACCACTCTGGCCAATACCTCTTCATTTCTCACTCTGTCTGCCCAACTAATATTCAGCATACTTCTCCATATCCACATCTCCAATGCCTCAATCCGTTTTATATCCTTTTTCAAAGCTGTCCATGTCTCACAACCATACAGTAAGACGCTTCAAACATAATACTTAGCCAACCTTTTCCTAAGCCCAATATCCATCTTGCTACTCAACAACTTTTTCTTTTTGATAAAAGCGTCTCTGGCCATTGCAATTCCACCTTTAATCTCCTCGTCACATTTCCAGTCCTGTGTAATTTCCGTCCCTAGATACTTTTATCTTGTCACTTGTCCCAGTCTTTCCATTCTTATGGTAACTCTTATCTCTTCTTCATTAGGGTATATGAAATCAACTGATAGAAAGCGAAGGTTGAAAAATATTCTTCATTATGTATTTCCTATATTTGCGTGGTCCGTATAGATACCTGCTTTTGGTACAGAGGTAAATTGTCTTTTAGGTTTTCCATTATTAGGTAGTGCTCAATGGGTTCTGTCGCCGGCGGAGTGAGGGGCTGCGCCAAACCAATCATCAGATTGTTAACTAATGATGACGATATTTTTGCCCAACCTCGGAATTTTCCTTTGATACTTATCAAGTGCATCTTTCGAATAGTCTTCTCATATGATCTGTCTCATATCTCATTTCGTTCTAATGACTTTCGCTTTGAGGCACTTTGTTATTCTTTGCACGAATATGAGGCTCCGACGAACTATCGAGGATATAATAATGTGAAATTCACAGTGGAAAAATAATTCGCCTGAACTGGGAATCGAACCTAGATCCCTCGATTTTGCGAAGAGTTCTCTAACCAATTAAGCTACTCAGGGGTCCACTGTGAATCTCATGGGGGCTTTAAGGAGCAAGTTGTCCTCACAGATACCGTGCATGTAATGTCAGAGGTACCCGTATGCAAGCGCTAAGTGCTACAGTCCACGTTGTAAAGCCCAAATTTTAAACACCAAGGTTGTTTAAACACCTTTTGACATTTTCAAAGAACTGCGGAACTAGCTGCGCATTAACTTTAATGGAGTCACCCGCTAGCGAAATCGAGGGAACTGGGCTCGACTCCCAGTCCAGGCGAATGATTTTTCCACCTGTGAATTGTCCACAATTGAGTGATCACTAGCGGGTGACTCCGTCAAAGTTACTGCGCAGCTAGTTCCATAGTTCTATGAAAATATCGAAGATAGACAAGCTATCTCCGTAACCTCGTTACAAAAGCCCATTTACTCTGTTTACCGAAAAGTAGAGGCGGAGTTAGTCCAACCAGGAATCTCTATGATGTTGAAAGAGGAAGCCCTAATTCCACTCCGTGTCATAGAAACGCCTAGAAATTTGGCGGTTCTCCCTCTAGAAATGACAGCTGTACGATGCTTTTATCACCGGAAACCTCTGATAATCTCACTTTGGATTATCTCATAGTTTTTAAAATACCAATGCTGTCCTCAATGACTCAACTATTTGGCGGGAATCTATGTTTAAAGCTAGAGTCTTTTTTGGGTGTTTCCCGATGGGAATGTGTAATGTTTCTCTCCCTATGTGTAATGATTACACAAGCGAGACTTAAATTTTAGTGCTTGAAATGGGAAGTTATGTTACTCCCAGGACTGTGGCGTAATTAATTACATTATGTTTAACTGAGGAATTCTCGACGTGGTTTCTGCCTACCAATACGTACTCATGGTTTCATTGGTAAGTTTTATATAGTGATTACAAACTTAAACACTATAGTCGTCGATCGACTCGTGATTTATAATACTAGCTACCGTTCATTCTGACAGAAGTATGTCACTTTCATTGAGACACCTGTGTTTTGCAGGGTAATCTAAATGCATTCATGTGGATTTTATGCTTAACTTCTAGTTTTCTGGTCTTTTAAAATAGTATTACTCTTCTATAATATAATTGAATGTAACTAATTTATCAAAAGTGTCCCAAAAAATGGGAATATTTTTGTTTAGATCAGATAACGGAACTAAAAAATTATTGCATCATCAAACTCCATCAGCAACAATTGTTGGTGGTGTAATATTTTCATTCAAGTTAATAATATGTTTGCCTTAGAATTAAGAGCTTAGGTAAGGCGTTACTTGTGACGACCTTAGAAGCTTGTGCTCTTGAAGACACTTCTATTACAAATACGTTTTACCCACGCAGCGAAAGAATATATATGCTTTTATTACTTGGTGGCATACTTAAGTACCAGGGTTTGTTGTTACCTCATCACAGTTTTCATGCCGAAGGGTTTTAGAATTGAATAATTAGGCCAAACCTGTCTATACATAACCTAGTGCCTCTTGTCCATTTTATGCATGTAGAGAGTGAAAAATGTCTTTTAAAAATTGCTAGTTAAAAAAAGAAAGAATTCCACGTTGTGTAACAATTGGGTAGCGCTGGTTTTGGGTTATTTCTTGTGTATTATAAGTCTTGGCATGATCTTATTCCTGTAATTGGTGAATTGTATTTAAAACTTTCGTACAGCCGAGCAAGGATTTTTATTATTACCTTTGGAGAAAATCCAAATCATTATTTCTGATCTCCGAAGTGTGCCTTTTTTACCGAAATTTTACGATGACGACTGCAGGAGTGATGATCATCATTTTGATATAGTAATCCGCATACTTCGTTGAGATTGCGGCTCCCTCCTCACGTCTGTAATGAAGTTCAGGAACACATGCTATTTTCACTGCCATATGTTCCTGAGTCCCTCATCAAGATGGAAGCACATGTTCGCCCTGGAGATATATTAGTCGATTCCCATCAGTCTGGTTACTAGGCGTCCTGATCGCTTATGAAAGGCGGTTCTTATCGTTCAAGGCGAGAGCATTCATCACGTATGAATGATGGTTTGCGCTCCAATTTAACCCTTTCGGACGCAACTCACATCCTTTGCGATATTAAAGTGAGTGCGCATTCATCCCGCCTACAATTGACCTCACCTGGAGTGGTTTATACGAATTATTTGACTCTCATTCCTTTTCCATCCCCCAATTATACTCGGGAATATTACATTCATAAAATTCGTTGAATGTATGACTCCTTTGCTGTTTCAATCAAATTTCCAGCATTTAAAATCTCCCATTAAAGAGCATAGCAATGGAGGTAGGTTGGAAGGAATGGATGTATTGGGTAAGTCAATAACGCAAAGCCAAATAGTAAACAGTAATACAAATTATTGTCTTTTGTGACTCAAAATTCTACAAAATATCGTAATCACATGCGGTGTGTTCATAAAAATGACTGTTAGCGAGCATCATTCTCACCTAGTTTTCCTGAAACTTAATGCTCAATTTAAATATTGAGCTTTTATTTGATTCAAGTCTTTCTGTTTGTTTTCTTAATCTTTTAGTCCATATTACTTTTAACGATCATCATCCTAAACGGTTAAAAATCGAAATATTTTTTTCTCTTGGATCTTGAACAGTGCCTACCAATATTTTCCTCAACCGCGGAGAGACATCCTCTACGCCTCTTTGTCAAATGCTCTGCCAAATTTTCATAATTAAAACCCTGTTAACTCTTTGTCACTTTTGTTGGACTTTATACTCTCTTTCTCTATTACTCTCCTCTCTCTCTCGTATTTAAACAGTGCTGTACCCTCAGTCACCTGCCCCAGCATATCTTCACCCCATGTTGCGTCCTCTCGTCACTTGTTCTGTCTCCTACTATTTAGTCGTATCTCTTCGTCGTCTCATCAATAAAACCTACCATTTCTTCAGTCACCTTTCTCTCCATCAGACTCCCCTTTCTCGTTGTAGTCGAATGCCTGCAACTACCAGTAGGTGCCCATTTTCCTTCCACAGCGCTCAATTTTACGAACTAAACGGCCCTGCTTTCAGTTAATACTTAAATTTTGTCAATTTTTTCTTCAGTTCCTTTTAACAAGCAAGTTTTCATCGATTTTCACATTTCTTACATGAATTAAACGATATTGATATTGAGTAATTACATGCCAAACTTTCCAAACTCATCGGAAAAATAAACGTTGCTCATATGTAATAGAATTTCTCTGATTTATTTGTAAAACTAGCAGGCCTTGCTTGTGTGCAAAGTTCCTTACTTCTTATGACATTTTAAGTGCTATCATTGTATATTAGTTTTCTGCCTATAGGTGGGATTTTGAACTTTCCTGACTCTAGCTTTCCAATTTCTGGGATATTTTTTCTTTTCGTAGGTAAGTAAAATAATCCTATCCACAGCACTCCAAAATTTGGGTAATTAATGTAGAAGTTGTAATATATATGATAAATATTTTCCTTGTTAAATTTTCCCCCCGCGATGCCCGATATACAGCTTTGATAAAAAAACAATCACTAAGAGTTGTAAATTTTTTTATTAAATTTCTTTGTGAACAGGTAGGGCGGAGCTGTGTGGTAAATTTTACTGTAATAGAAACAGTTAATTTTAATAATGTTGTCAATACTGATTTTCCAATGAATTAGGGGTAATTTCCTGTAATATTTATCTTTCACTAGCAATAATATTAACTGCTGAGCCAAATTTGGGAGAACAAATTGCAAAAATAGGTGACAATCAGAAAATTTTCGTATTATTTTATATTTTTACAATATCCGGAGTTTCTTTATGTAAACTCCGTTTAATGATCAATATATCTCTCAAATTCTAGCATTATGCTGTTTATCACTCCTTTCACTCGTAGAGCGTTGGTATTTACGATGCTTTCACGGAAACTCACTTTTTCTATAGACTATGGAAAGCTTTAAGGCTCTATAAATTTCCGCACTGTGTATGGAGTGAATGATGAAGAGCCCATAGAGAGGCACTTCTGGGGAAAGAAAATCGAGATTTCGCGTGCGATGGTTATCTGGTGACGTATCTGTCTGGCGTGGGGAGAAAAGCGACCATGTCACGCGCTTAATGTGATTCTCGCAGCGCTAAATGGATGTACGAACGTCCTCGTAAGTCTTTTATAAAAAGACCCCACTGTTCCCCACGCGGCGCTTCAAATTCATCTTCGTACTACTCCCAGACCCTTCTCTTTATCGCCCTTCCGTTTTTCACTTGTTTTGTTTCTCTTAATACTTAGAACCCGATCCTCGACCTCTCCTCTCGAAAGTAATGCCGTTTAGCGAGTCGCGAGGAAACAAGATCTCGTTCGAACGACCGATAAGATGCTCGAACGAGACTGATGGTGATGACGACGGGTCGTGACGTCATAACTCGCGGATAAAAATCGTACTTCTCTTGATTTATACGTCGTTCGATTTGAACGAGCCCCGTTCTTTCCTCGCGGAGAACTGGAGCGCAGCTTCAGTTTTTTCTCCGTTTCCGAATCGGATAAACTCTTTGCATTGCTGCGTGGGCGGTGTATATCGAAAGGCGAATGATTATGCTGAGAGCGATCGGATTCTAGCGGAGGCCGGTCAGTGGCTTAAGTACGACTTAAGATAGAAGAAAACAGACTAGAAAACAAACTAGACAGATAGTCGAAACCTTTGTCTATTGATTGGTTTCAGGTTTTTGGGTTGATATTTCCAGCAGTTTACAGCATAAACGGGTGGGAAATAATAATTTCAATAAGACCCGGTTTTATTATCTCACGTTAAGCACTTCCTCGTTATGAGAGCTTATACTGATATGCTCTGCATCGATTACGTTTATAGCAGCTTATCTAAAGTCTTATGTTAGTACACAATATCCTAACTTTCAGTTTATATCGTTAATGTTAAGGCTAGGTGTGTCATATTGCAGTTAGCCTAATCTAGACATTATGAAATCGAATCTGCGGAACCGAGTTTCCTTTCATAATTCCTCTATGACCTACAATGCCCCTCCCCTTGTAGCCCACCTAGCGTTTTTAGCCTTATTAATTTCCATTGCCGGATCCACTAAAAAAATTTGCGTACAACGTATCTATGGTTTCTGTTGTTTTCTTTAGGCGTCTCACAATTCGGTACGCGAGATTGCTGGCAACGGCTGTGCGTGACGTGGGGAAGTTGGAGGACAGCTGATGAATTCCGTTGAATTCACAGACGATCAGTCGCTGGTAGTGGACCATCTGAGGGATTGCAGTCTTCAAGAGAAAGCTTCAGAAATTCAAAGCAGTAAATAAAGATTAGGATAGGACATGATTAAACAAAAATAATAAGATATTACGACACAAATTAAACGAGACTGTTCGTCAGAGTAGAATGGGCACAAACTGGATCAAATAAATTAATATATTATCTACGTAGTTGTTACGTTTGATGAGAATAGGCAGCATTGCAGAGGCAATTTCAGAGGAAGGGTTCATTGTGCAAGCAAAAGATGCGTTCAACTCTTGGACAGAGCTGATATTGGGGACCTTTTAAGGCTTCCACTCACCTGAGCGGCCGCGATACGCGGCCAGACAAAAATGGAGCAGTCAGTGCGTGCAGACACACCAGAGCGGCCAGGCAGCCACGGCCGAGGCCTGAGCAGCGGTAGGCCCCCGCAGTGGCGGCCGAACGCGACCAGTCGAGTTTGCCCGCAGGCCGCGGCGGCTTACGCCAAGCAATTTACAACTTCCTCAAGGGGTTGCGCCGACGAAACTGGGCACTGAGAATGCGAAAGTGTCGAAATATTTTTATCGTTATTTTTGATCAGAAATATTATCAACTTCCATGGCAAATATGCCTTCTTGAATACAGATATACCGCATGAATAGTCAAAGGTTCGTCGGTTTGTCACTCACACCAACAATACAGCATTTTCGTGGCCGCGACATCTTAGGTGTGTGCACAGCGGCGGCCGCGCGGTGAACGTCGCCACCGCACGGGCACGGATGCCACCGTGGCCGCTCAGGTTTGTGGATAAAGGCGTAATTAAATGATACTTGCACCCACACAATTGTGTGGCTGGAAAGATGCATGGACAAATGCTCCATATTAGAAGAGGGGCTATTTATGGCCACGCATTCATGCATTTTCGCTAACTTGGGTATTTACTCTGTGTAGGGTTAATGGTTAATGTGTGCATCCATCTACTTGTGCGGGTACATTCATCGTGTTAACATGGTATAAGGATGTAAAGGAAAGATTAGTGTGGGATTGTTATGAGGTGTAGCGTAGTATAATGCAGGAATGCGGACTCAGTGAAAAGAAGACGATTATAGGTTGCATAAGTTTGAGATCGAGTCAGGTTTGGACCAGTGGTAGTGTGTTCCACTTCCACTCGCCGGTTCGAGACCAGGTGACGGAAAAAATTTCTCCGGCGGTAACCAACTTTTACGCGCTACCCGTACTAACCCCTCTACTGAAAGGCAACTCTCTGAAAGGCCTCTCAGTAGAAGGCATTGATGGCGCTGATCAAGAAGTTCGGACCGTATCAACAGCAAGAGCTTCAGGCGAGAGTGAAGTTCACCAAATCGATCGGGGTACTGCGATGTGGAAGGCAAAAGGGAAACCAACACATTTGTCTCCCTAGAAGATGCAGCCTTTTATCCTAACTCCGAATAACATGATGGCATTCCTCTCTAGTAAAATATTCCGCAGGTAAAATAGTCCCTCAATCGGATCTCCGTTGGGGACTACGGGGAGGGGCACTTCAGTCAGAAAGGACAAGTACAGGATGGAAACATGAAACATGCTTGAGATGTAGATGTAGAGGTTGGAGAAGGTGCAGTAGACGGGAAGGACGAACGAAGAAGTGCTTGGCTTTGTAAATGAGGAAAAGAAACATCTGGATGAGATGAAGGGAATTGATGGTTGGGGAAGGTGATGAGGGGCAAATAATTGCTTAAGACTTACCTAAATAATAGAAGGGATGCAGTTGGGTGAGAGGGTCAGGGAAAGATAAACAAAAGGCTATAAGGGTGTAACGATAAACGACAAGGACAATGAGACACGTATGCTGAGATGCAGAAAGAAATGGTGTAATGAGATTTCGCGACTTTGAGAAATCTATGTTACAAATTTAAGGCTGAAACTATTGAATTGAGAAATCTAGTAGATTTTTACTCTCTCTATTTCAAGCCTGCCGTAATCGGTAGATTACCCAAATAAATCAATTGAAAATGGATGGACTACCTATTCCTTGTGGCGATCAAACACAATTTCGCATGCCTAATATTTCATGAGATATCCGATAGCTTCATGCATACAATGGAAAAAGAAAGTCTTAAGGAGTGATTTATAACCTCTATCTTGGGACTTGTGATGCTATTATAAAAAGAAGGTGGCCGCAAAATTTGGGTTATACAATGAAATCACACGTCACTGACTAGATAGTGATAAAACGGCTGAACAATCTCGACTTTAAACGGCAAAAAAAGGAGATGTATTATTTATGAAATTATGATAAACGGATGGTTATTAAGGCCGCCTCACGCGGTACATTTTATTGTAGAAACGTGTGTATCATAGATTTTACAATAAAATGAATGGAATTAGTGCAGGTTCTATTTCCCGTTCAGTCATCCAGATAGTCATACAATTTGCCGATTTACACGGTAAAATTTTCCTCATAAAAGAGTTCGTACATTCGTTCGTACAGTAAAATGTACCGTGTAAAGTGCTCGATAGGTAGTTGTCTTAGCATCTGCAAAATAAGTTAACGGAAACTATGAAACCATAAAATTAGTCAGTAAGAAAGACTATTGAATTCTGGATTAATGAAGGCATGGCTCTCGTTATTCCGGAATGTTGTAGAAAATTTCGAGTGCGGCAGAAACTAACAGCAGCTGGCGATTAAGAGCCTTGCACCAATGGATGCTGACTACGATCGTGTTGCTACTATTATTCGACTCATACCCATGTATTAGTCATAAGAAGCTATTTCTTTCAATAAAAATCTGATGTATTGTCGTGGACACAACTGGTTAGTTTTCTTTGCGTGCCTACATACCAACTTATCACGTCGTTGCCTTTCGAGGACGGCAGAGACGAAGAACTTCACTATCCTACACACATGTGAATATTACCCATAAAGCCACCTGATGGGTGTTTTGGAGGGGGTGAGTCATCACCACCATGCACATGGACAAGGTCTATTGCCGTCATGGGAATAAAATAAGGAAATAGATAGTAGAGCAGAAAGGTTTAAAATGCCGTCTTTCCCGCGATCAATAAGAGACTAAAATGACTGCTTTATGACTTTGAAGTAGGTTAGTTGACAGGTAGGGTAGCTGATTAATTCAAATGCACCGAAATGTATGTTTATAAATCTGCCGAGTAGTTCTAACACACTGTTTTGTATGGTCTCTGTGTGACTCTTATGTCACGTTTTTATACTTACATTATAGATTATTTTTGTTATTTCTGTAGCATTTATAGCTTACCGATAGTCTGGTGCTTGTTGGTGAAAGTAAATTACTTCACTGGTTGGTTCAAATGTTGGTGATAAGTCACCCCCTGCAAAACACCTTAGTGGTGGCTTGCAGGGTAAAAAGTAGATGTTGATGTAGATGTACTGTCATGCCCCGAAAACTTTCTGTCTTTTTTATGTATTTCTCTTTAGTTTATATATTTAATTTATTTCCTGCATGATGATATATCCTTTAGTACCTTTTCCGCTTCTCTAACTTACGTGCACTATTTCATACTGGCTAACCTTCATCTTAGGTTCCTTTTCTTTTCCTCTTTAGGGTCACCTTCACCTCTTTCACCCATTAATTTCTCGGTCCATCTATTCCTCTCAAGCCATTCACACCACTACCATATGTTGTTACTCTCATCTATTTTCTCATCATTGCTTAAATTATAAATTATTGAAGACGTTACTTTGTGGAAAATAGTCGCAGACATGGATAAAAAATATCTCAGTATATTCTACACATTAAATGTTTACAGTTGACCCAGGTTCCTACTGGACAGCAATCATTCTCAAGGAACTTGATAATAATTGCTGTGCAGTGAAATATACTAAGATATTTTTTCGTCATGCCATTGCTAAAGTTGCTATGGAATCATCCTTAATACACTCTGTCTTTTAATGGAGTTTTCTATATTCTTCACGACGCACTTATTCCTAACTCAATTCATCCTAGTTTTTCCGGTAGCACTTCTCAACTACCTCATTCTCTCTGCAGAACACCTTATCATATGTTTGTATAGACTTAACCAGCTTTCTCAGTCACATAAGAGGTAGGAGAATGCTAGTTCACAGTGATTTACATTTCCCCTAAACAAACGCTCGTTCCTCGATGTACTCTATCTTATTTAGTTTATTTTAGGATCTCAAATAATGCTGGTATGTATATTAATACTTCCCTTTGCTCCCTAATTTTTCCCTTTCCCATCTCTCTCCTCCACTTTCCCAGCCAGATATTATCCAACTCATGCGTCGAATTATACTCTTTCACTCATTTCCGCATCCTCCCTCGCCCTAATTTTCCCACTCATCCGACCCACTTAGATTGCCGTCAGGCCTGAGGCGGCGAGCTGTTGTGTGTCGGAGTCCCGCGTTAGCCATTTCGAACAAGAAAAGTCGGAAACCGCGCGCCAAGATGTCCAGTCTGAGCGTCTGGACTCGTGGATCCACACAAGAAACACATATGTATACACCCATCGTCGGCCGAGAGGGAACCGCAGACGCCCACTAGGGAGGGAGTAGGGGTTGGAGGGGGGGAGTGGGTGAGGTTATAGGGGGTGGGGTTTGTGTTCAAAGAGGGGTAAAAATGGAGGGGGAAGCAGAAGGGGAAGGGGTGGAGGATATGTCCTAGGAACATTTTACCAAGAACCAATTGTGCGGCGTGCCTCAGAACTCCGGCAGTTGCCTCAGGGAGCGCGCTTAGTATTCGAGAACGGAGAGTGATATAAAATATTTCTCGGAATCATCGTGTGAATCTAATTTATTTCTTTCCGTGAAAGAAGATTTTACGCAAAAAAAGAAAGAGAGAGATTATTGTGAGGGTTTGGCCCCATCAGCGTTCCGTCTCCTTTCCGTTCTAAAGGAATTCATCCAGTTCTCGAAGGTTTTCCTTGATTAGTTCTACTTCCCTCGCTTGGGTCCCCATCTGTTTAGTGTGTTCTAGTGTCCGGACCTGTCTGCCAAGTTTCACGAAGCATTACAGACAAAGAAGATGCAGTGAAGCGTGTTAAATTCGTGAGGTGTATTTACAGCTTTTGCACGTTGGAATCATCGCAAGTGACTTTTGGATCTTCCCTGCACCTTGTTTTTGCTTCTAGAACCATTTGCGTTCAGAGTCCGCGTCATCATAATTCTTGGAGTAAGGCCTCCAGCGACAACAGGTGAGTTGCGTGTGGAGACAGCGGGCTTTCCTTTGGATCGGTACTGAATTATGTGCTTTTGCTTCTTAAATCACAGTCTATACACGTGTAATACCTCCGCTAGAGGCCGTGATGTTTTGTGGCGGTTTTTTTTAGGTCGGCTAACTTGAGAGAAGAGAGATAAGTGAACACAAAAGAAGGAAAGATTAGGAGGCAAAAGGGTTATTTGATAAATGCGTCTGCTTTCAAAATTTTCGAGAAGTTGTATAAAATGCTGGTTTAGAAATAAAATTCTTGAACCGATCCTTCTAATGCGTAAGAATGCGTTGATATCCTGATTCTTCACTTTTCGATGTGTTGTATTGTTGACCCAAATTTTTTTTTAAATGAAGACTTTTATTCATATAAGGAAAGAATTTAGGTTATTGTGTGTTAGAGCTAATACATTTCCATAGTATGACGAAGCAGTAAGATTTTTGAGGGCTATTCAAATTACTTTGTTTCATTATTGTGCAAATATTAGGCCCTTGAACTTGATAAACATTATATCTTACACCAATCATTACGTAGTCTTTGCATAACTATTGCTACTATTCCAAGCGTCGATCGAATTTATGGATTGAAATATGGGATCTTAGAAGAATGTCGAGGAAGTCGGAAAACCTTTGTCATTCAATGGATACTTGGTGTACTAGATATGTATAGGTGATATAAAACAATGAAAAACTCCCAGACAGATTTACGAATTTATTCTAGCTTCAGGAATACATTGCCCACAAAAAGCACGTACTATTTTCCACGTTCTTTCTTCTCTTAACATGTGCATATGCCCTTTATATCCTTTGTTTTTGTTTATGCATCTCAACGTATTTTTTAGAGAGGAGGGAAGCAATGGGGAAATTCTACTTCGGTCAGTTTCACATCGATTTTTTTCTTTAATTCTAACTGGTTTTCTATTATAAAGCACCATTTAATTCCTCTCGATGTCATGGGATATAATATTATGATAATTTATGCATTAAATCGCGATCCAAAGAATTAGGCCAAGTTTTAGCTTAAGGCAATCCGCAAATTGGCAGTGAGAAAAATTGGTCCAACGGTTGGAATTCTCACCTTTCTGAATTATGTGATACAAGGATGTATGTTTCTTAAGAAAGAATATAAGTATGCTAGAAACCATTCAGAATTATCATTTTTTCAATTTGCTACTGACATTAAAATAGGCTACTTATTTCATCGTTTTTCTATTCCTTGACAAATTTCTTGATAAATAGTACGCATTTTTTGCAATTCGGTACTGCTACTTTTTTTAAAATACATTTTTTATTGATAATTACCCTGTAATAGTTCGTTATAGTGTGAGTTCTTCACAAGAAAATAGGTTATTGCTTTGAAATCGGTAAACCTTTTTTGATAAATGTATTTGACATTTTAATGACCTAGGAAGTTGATTTTTCGGGCACTTTTTTTACTGTTGTTGTCACGAAAGTCAATTATAAGCAGAGTTATTTTTTCGTGTATATCAGTTTAAGTCACTATCAAATCAGTTTCAAACACTAATAGTTATTTTAGAATCAATATTGAAAATACATGATATACTTTTTCACATTTAGATATGTGGAAATGATTGTGCTTCCACAATTATGGGAAATAATTTTGGAAGTACGAAACATATTTTCAGTGTGAATTCTAATGCAGATTACTTCCATAGAGTGATGCCTGAAGGTGTAATGTTCATTAATAGTTGTTAAATGTTAAAGTCGACTGTGCCTCTGTGTGACGGTGCGTATCGATACATCGATGTACCTTCCCCGTTCCTGATTTCTATTTATCTGATTTTCAATCTTTAATTGTGTTCTGAGTATTAGCTATCGACACAAAAATAAAAAATATTTAATTTTTTTAATTTACGAAATAATTTCAATGGTCACTCGTGGGAGTCATACGCCACTGCGATATGCCAACATGTATGCAACCCGCAAAAAATGTTCACATCTGCGTAATATGTAATTCGTCAAGGTTTTTCCGATGGGAATATTTGTCTAAAATCATGACCCCTTCTTCAGATATATTATTTCCCGCATCTATGGGGGGGCGTTTCACTCTCAGAGTATTTATCTCTTAGGATTCTTTACTTTTTACTGTCACAACCGGACTGAATATATTGATGTGCTATATTTATTGTGTTCATACATAATGAAGTCCTTCCAAATATTTCATTGGCTCACTCTCTACCGAATCTTTACCCTTTTATGCAGTCCCTAACTAAAAACTTACCCCTTTCGCATTTACTGGCGGCACCACTACCGGCTACTCGGCTGCCAGTCAATTTTTCAGTGGTACATCCATTCTCTCGTCCTCTGTTTGGCCAATGTACAGATATAAGAATTTAAGGAAGAGGTAAGTGTTGAGGAGTAGAGGGACTGAATGGAAAGCAAAATACATGCTGCCTCCAGTTATGGCAGAAGAATGAGAAGCAGATTGTAGCAGAGCTCTTCAATGGATGCGTAGTACTCAAGACAACAAGATGGACGACTCCCCTTATCCCTCCCGTCCCTTCCTATCCACGCGCAATTCCTTGGTTGTGGTCTAAACAAAGAAGTGGCACGATCATTCAAAGTGCAAAATTCAAATTTTGGGAAACACTTAGCCTTCAAACATCAGCCTCTTGATGGTCAGGTCCATTCTTATTTGTTCCCCTACTCTTCAAAGTACCCTTTTTGGCCCATTTAAATATCACTGGATGGATGACGAATGCAGCGCTACTGGTTCCTCAAAAAGAATTTAACTTGCTCAAATTAAGAAAACGGTAGGGTTTTTATTTTTCGTTTTTAAAAAAGTTATGAATTTTAAATGTATATATGTTAATTTCTATCTCATAAATTAATGATTATATGAATAACATTATATGATGCAATATATTTCTAATTATTTATGTAAATAAAAATATTCATAATAACATAAGCTGTTACCTCTGAAAAATTTCAGCGACATATTTAGCAAAAAACACTTTATCATAGAAAAACAAAAGATAATTTATAAAAATAAAATTACCCTAGTACATTATTACAATATTTATGAGTATTACAATCAAAAGCTAATTTTTTCTGAAACTCAACAAAACATGGTCTGAGACATAGGTAACGGTGGTTTTTCTGGGCAAGCTGGACAATGAAGGACGGAGTTCTTCCTTTTGTTTTTTGATGAGCACATTTTACATCTTTGCCTCTTTATTCGCCCAGTTTTTTCGTCTTTCTCCGTTATGTTTTCAGAAAAATGGATTTTGGCTTATATACGTGGTGAGGGACATATTATAGCTCTACATGACGCAAGAGACTATCACTTCATGCCGATAATCATACATACTCATTTTGTGACCACTGTTCTTATTGAATAGTACGTGACTATTTACAATTTGATTTTGCAAAATGTGAAGAACTAACTTTGAATACCAACGGAAAGATTTACATTCATACGCATAGTTGGAAAGGAGGTCATCACGGCGATCCACCCCACCCATGTACTAATTATTCTCCACCACACATGATGGTTTGTCTTACTGATCGTTCCTCATAGATTATGTTTTTATTAAGTTCGCATCATGCTCTGTGCTGATCATTAACTCGTCCCTCCTATCTCTTCACTTCATGAGGCAAACTCCATCACTTAGAGGGCCACTGTTGTAAAAATTATCCATATGCGTCGAGTGTCCTACTCCCAAATAATCTTCCAACAGTTTTTCTACCACCCTATCGGTATGTCCCCGACCATCTGTATCTGGGTCATTAGCACCAGATAAATCAAAACTTTTAAGTCTACCTACTTGGCTCTGTCAGCATGTATAATTTTCTGCCGTATCGGTGTTTTTTGCCCTTCATGTACCGTCGAAGTATCAATCGACCTCTCCACAAAATCATTGACTCAGTCAAGCTCACATTTTTCTCTGAATGGTACATATTTTTCATCGTTTGGTCATTGAATACATTTAAAAGAGGCCGGATTTTGTATAACCTATCGGTTTGGTTTGGCTCATTCTCTGCGGAATTTTCAAACAAAATGCAACGTTCTCATAATCATCATAAACCGATCCCTTCCCATTTGTTGTGGAAAAAACGGAATGCTATATAAATGAGATTCATGTCCAGTAATCTGGAATTCTAGGAACTTGAATATTCCCCATGTAAAATAGTAAACCGAGGAAAACACTTTCATTTGTCAGCTCTGGTCTTCGCTTCCTCGATGCCGCTGTATTCTTTGCAATGGGATATCGGTTCCTTACGGAAATCATAAGAATTATTTACCGCAAGGGAAATAAGTGTTCTGCAAAAATTCAGAGCTAAAACAACAAACATCGCCAAAAATTCATATTTTACTGATATTCGAGGTATAAAGTAACATTGAAAATACCAGTAATAATTTGAAACTAAACAAAGGAAAACTTAGATTAGAACAAAACTTCGGTTGACGTTCTCCGGTCTCTTCGCAATTTCTACAGCCTCCCTTATTAATCTTGGGTAATAGCGTATTTCCCTAGATATTAATCTTATCTCCTCAAAGTTGAAATTATGAGTGGGGCCGCTGAGATAGTGTTCGGCTATTGCAGAAATGCGGTAATTATTATTTTTAAACCGAGAAGACGGTTACAAGTTGAGTAGCAGTCTAAAACGAATTTTTTCAAATTCATATTCCGGCAACAATGGGAGTCCAGACTTATATATAAAGACGAGCGAGACAAATAAAGCAGTTCAGTTAACCTGATGAAGCTGGCAGGAGGACCAGCGAAATATTGTTGTTTAAAAAAACATACATCGCGGAATGAATCCCGAAAAAATAAGGAACAGTCAACACTGCATCCGCGGAAGCCTACGAGCTAATTGAACTAAATGAAATGAAAAATTGACCTCCATACACAGTTTCTAGAATAATTTGCTAGAAGCGTAGTTGGATATAATTTTCTGTGTTAGCTTGGAAAAATTTACATAACTAGCTACTATATTATTAATGCCCGATATTATCATGGTTTTGTTAATTTGCAATATTAACTTAATATATGTCCATACTACAAAATATTTATCGAAGTGAATAGATATATGATAAAATAACAACATAATAACATCGTTGTAATATTTCCTTCAAAAAAGGCAAAAAACAGTGAAATATTAAATATAAAATTAGCAGAATAAAGTATAAAATGATGTACAATATACCTGATAATAACAATCTCCGATGGAATTGTGATAATGAACGAAACAAGGTAAATTTCGAAGATCAACTAAAAAACACAGAAACATGTAGTAGTTAAATCAACAAATTAGGTATCGACAAAAAATTTTTAAATGAAAAAATATATGTTTTTTAATAAAACTAGTTAAAATTTGAGATATAGCGCATTTGCATCAAATAAAATAAAATAAATATGCTAGAAGAAACAGAACAGAGGAAATGTTTGCATGCGTAATCCTTAAAAATTGTTGGTGATATCAAAAATAGAAAAAATAAAAATTTTAAAAACGGACGAATCTGGGAATCTGCATGGAACCTCGGTGAGAGGCTATCGCAAGAAAAACAGCGAGGGCAAGTATCTGGGGCTCCAAGCGCTCGTGCTAGGAAAGGAGACCGCCGTCACTCATGTGAGACAAACGCCATTCGCTTGCACCGGCTGCGTCACTCATGAGTGACATCCACACTCAACGTGTTAATACATTATTATGCATCAGCAATCATGAAATTCTCCTCTAAAACAGTGGATTAATGCCGGCTTTTAGCATCTTTTAACTCTTAGTAAATTAAGATACATGCTTTATATCAGTTATACACAAAATAGCTGTTTACATTATCTCGATAATGTGTTGGGGTTGTTCATATGTTTACTTCTGCCTAATTGCTGGTCATTTATTTGCCTTATCTTCAGAAGAGGTGCATTTTCGTCTCCTTATACGCGGCTGAATGCTTCCTAATTTGGCATCACAGATTGCTGCATTTTAATGGCTGAAACTACCTTTCGTTTTTAGAGGAGGGTAAAAGAACAGCATTCAATCTGATCGTTAAAAATCCGTTCGATTGCACCAATTTGACCCCTTCGGTTGACATCTACGGAACCTTGTTCAAATATATGAATCAATAATGCTTTTCCAAATTTAAAACCGTTATTGCTTGATATTATTATTTATCCCCTGAATTAAGTATCGACTCGAATCCAGTATTTGCTTGGGGTATTTAGGTAAAGCAAGCATGTTAAACGATTGTAGGTTTTTGAAGCTCCAAATGAATTTGTTACAATTAATGACGAAAAACTATTCCCCTATGTTTGAACTTCTCAATGTTTGTTGTGGTATTTCACACAGACGTTTGAGGCGTGAACTTGAGTTCTTATTTTGAAACTGTTCGCTCAGAATGCTACAATAACAGAGGGTTTTTTGTGGCTCTTTAAACTTTTATCCGGTAAGAAACAGAGTTATATTTTTTAATTATTAATAAACCATACAGACCATTCATTGTAAAATTCCCGGCAAATCTCCACGTTAGACCTTCCACATTCTAAAAAATGTCTATTTGAGGTGCGTAGTACCTAGTACCATGTGAAATGGGTTACGAAAACAATTATTCTGACAGATTAGTTGGTACTGTGAGATTATAGTTTATCACACATTAGTAGTTACGAATCACGGAGGAAAGAATATAGCTCTGAAGCTTTTTCGTGGTAATACGTATTCAAAAAATAATTATTATGTTTATCTAATCGATAAAATGTGTTGTCCTGTATTTAAATATCGAGTTAAACTTTTTTTTAATGGCACATGTTTGTCCTTTCAAGCGACCGAGTGCCTCCTAATTACGCATCCCAAAAAAGCATCGAATTAATGGTACGTTTAACGCTCCTTCCGTTTAGAGCAGTGAGCGAATGGACATCGTTTCCAATCGTCAAAAAGTCGTTCCCGTCGACCAATTTGTGCCCCGTGTTGATGACTCCTCAAGAGATGCTGTTCGGGGAGCCTTTTTAAGGGGTCGGTGAAAGTCACGGGAGCATCGTTATCATTTGGTAAACAGGGAAATAAAAAGGGGCGTGGTGCGGGACACGCGTTCCCCCTCTTGAAGCGCCCAATCCGTCAAAGAGACGGAGGAAGAGAATAAAACGATCCGAAAAAGTCCATCCGGGCCGTTTAGTGCCGCGATACGATCCACGCTCTTGAAGACGGCCGCGTGGGATTAGGTTAGAGCTTTCGGCGCCCTAGGGGGCGCGGCGGAGAAGGATGCGAGCACTAAATCTGCGCGTCTGGCGTTGCGTGGGTCGACTCTCGTCTCCACTGTGTGAGTGTTAGTGAATAGGGCGCTGTCTTGACTCGGTCTTGACGTGATTCGGACGGGAGATAACAGCTCAGAGAGTTATAATGTCGGGCGTGGATTCTCTTGAAGATGCTGAGGCCCCAAAGCATAGTCCGCCCTCTTCTACGAGGGTTCCCTGAGGACCGACGGGCCAATCCATGCGAAATTACCCAAGCCACGTTCCTCAATATTTTTTATCTTCCTAATCTTTTGCAGTGTTGTTTGCCAATATTTAGGAGTTCTAAACGACAGCGCTAAATACTATTTAAATTGTGTTGAAGAACATTTTTTGGGATAACCTTTTTACATTATTTTTTTAAAGAGACAACTAAAAAATGCAAATGCAATCATATATGGAAACAAGAGTTTCATATTTTTTCTAACGGGTGTACTTCAGCTAACAATTGAAATTATTTCTTAAAATAAATACCAAAATCTGTGCTTCTCTTTGTCTGAAACCGTATGCATACATAAGACTTTTATTGAAGTACGTAATCTTTGATCTGACGTAGGCTTATCCTTTATAAATCTATGATACCTGTGTACCATCATTTTTAAATTTCATATGTTGCGAGAATGTTGCTCAGCATTTATTTATCTCCCTAGTTTTTAAAATGTTGTTTGCCAATATTTTGGGAATGCTAAACTATAGCACTCGATGGCATCTAAACCTCTATACCTCTAGCAAAATTGCAAACATTTAAGGTTAAATATTTAAAAAGGACCTCGTGAAAAATCATGAAATTTTCTATAAATGTGTGGTAACCTTATGTGTTGTAACTTTTGGTAAGAATTTGATTCCTGAGGCTTAAGTGGTTTAAGAGTTATAAAGTATCCATAGGACATAAAGTTTTGGGGCAACATTTTAAGGCTTAAAACTGGTACAATTGCCTAATAAAGAAAAAAGGATTGGAGAAAAGGTGTGTAAGAATAACAGAGGTAGACCAAGAATGGAATATATCAGGATAATCATGAAGAGCTTAGAGTAAATAATTATGTAATTGGAGTGGTTGACAGAGGAGAAAGGAGTGGAGAGGTACAACAAATCTTCTGATGATGATGGTGTCAAATTGACCCTGCCAGTACTGATGTTTTCTTTGCATATCCGGATCAAATGAGTATTTTAAAAAAAAATTCTGTTCCTACTGAGTTCATCAATCATTCGTTACTGAGAAATTCACTCCAACTAGCCCCGTCGGTATCGAATGGATTTAACTCCTGAGCAAAATTGAAGTGAATGACGTACCATTGCTAATACTGCAGGTGTCTCTTTATTAAGGTCGACCAATAGAATTTCTGAACTTTGATAATTTCAAGTGGTCTGATTTGTTCTAGATGGCGCTAGTACTTGAGACTGATGGGGAATCAGTGCAGTCAGTTACATGTCGTGGATTGTTGTAAGGTTTCCCTTCACCATTCCTATTTTTTTCCTTTTTGATATGTATGCCACAGAGTAGTTTTAAAGTGGCATGGGAATACCGGTATGATAAAATAAAATGAGGTGAACAACTATTGAAGTTGATTCAATTTTGAAGTTAGCACAATATTTGAAAGGATTGTAGCCATTGGTAGGAGTTCCAGAAGCAGCGTGAGAAATGCGGTCATGCGAAAACTGAAACCCATTCTCTCTAATAAACAAAGTGTGGTTTACCTAAAGGTTTTTGGGTACTAACTGGATGAGATAAAAAAGTTTCATGACATTAATCAAGAAGAAGAACGACAAAGTTCCCAGCGATGATAGGAGGAGGATGGCGTTAGTGGAAAAGGCAAAAAAAATACTGGAGAGAACTGATGAAAATACGATTCATCGGGATATAGAAAGTCAAGCATGAAGAGTAACAATGTATGTTGCAGGAATTTGGATAGTGAAGTAATAGCATTAAATTAGATGGGATGCATTTGAGGTGTCGGAGTGAAGAAGAAAGGAGCGATTTCAATGGACGTAAAAGTAAACGATCGATGAAGTTATTGGAATGGTGAGTGAAAAGAGGCGGCTGTTGGAAGAAATTATGAACTGGTTGAATAGCTATCTAGAGTAGGCAATATGGAAAGGGGAGTAAATGGTGAAGACGGTAATTGAGGAGAAAATATCGGATGATGAGGGGGAGGGAGAAAATTTTTTATGGAAGAGGGTGTAAAGAGGTGGAGTGCATCCATAGATTAAAAAGAACATTGGAAAATTAGTAATGACCCTGCATTTTTTTGTAATAAATATGGATGTTGTTATAACCAAATAAATAATAAATCTCCAATGGCCGTAAAAATTGGCACCACTCGTCAAAAACAAAAAAGTTTACTGTGTTGGTTTAACGTAAACGTCAGTGACCAACCCCAGCCTCTCAACCAGAATACCCTCCTGTGATGGTTTACGGGAAAGTGACTTCCTCGCCGGTGACCAACACAGACACACACACACACCCACTAAAAAGGGATCCTTCGCAAGGGCTAATGGGACCCCGCTAAGGATGTTTGGGATTATAACCTGGGATCCTTCGAAGGGCTAATGAGACCCCACTAAGAATGCCAGGTTATTCACACATTCACTCTCACAAACACTCAAAATCACTCACTCACACACACAAATGGGCTCAACTTTTGGGAGAATCTTGCTCAAAAAGAGCGTGGTCACAATACATCTATTCTATACAGTTTCCTCGATATGGATGTTATTACCTTCAACGGCATCTGCCTAAATTGGAAAACTACCTCAAAAAGAAATTAAAATACTCAAATCGTGATAATTCTTACACTTCCATTTGAAAAATTGGCTTTGCTATAGGAATTTTTAAAAATACGATTCTCTTTTATATACTTACTTCGTTGGTTTTACACCAACTTAAAGGGAATTTACTTGTATTGAAAAAGATTTTCGTTCCTAAACGTGTAATTTCACGAATATTATATGCTATTCATGAAATAACTCCTGCACTTTTTATATAATTTGAATGCATCTGTAGTTTTTCTATCATAGCCGAAATAATTACTTAAATCAATGCACGAAACTTGGAAAGATAGATTAACATCAGTATTTTGTCATCCAATAGAAGCGCTATTTTAAATACTTTCACTCGGGAGTGTAGATTTCATTTTATATGCTTTTGCATTTTCGTGATAAACATAGCTTTCTGTAAAAATAAACTCGGGGTTCTCACATTTTCCCTTCACTTAAAGAATATGAATTCACTTTCCTTTTTAAAAATTTTAATTAAAGGCTTTTCTACTTTCTCCTAATCACAATTAACATGCGTCGGGCGTTATATGGTTTTTTTATCTGAGATTTTAGTGGACCATTTTGCCTCCGGATTCGAGGCCCTATTACATTCCTAACTTCTATAGCCACATTCCTTATTTTTTTGTAAACGGAAGGTTCAATGAGTCGTCGGGACCCACCTACTCCCTCAACCCTTCCGGGGAATTCCCCATGCCGAACACTTCACTTTCAACTCTCTCGCAAAAGAGGAGCGTTGATGGATTAGACTGAACGTCGGCGAACCCTTTATGTCTCGCACGTTCCCCCAAACACCCGAAGTCAGCCCACGTGCATCTTCGCGCCATGCTCTGCCAATCGCCATGCGTCAGTTCTTGACCGAGCGGCGCCTATTTTTGTTCCCTCACAAGTTCAAAAGGGAAAAGCGTTGTCCGAAACTTCGGAAGAATAATGTTTAAGGAATCCTGTTGCGTGAGTGACTCTTCTCGGTAAGCTTTCACTCCTCCTCCATGAACGAAGTTGTTTAAAATACTTTGAGCAAGTCTTCGCCGTTCGTCAACTTCCAGCTGCCTCATTTTTAATCTGTAAAGATCTCAGCTGTCTGATGATACCATGATGCCAGCCGCATTTTTTCGAGATTTTTGCCGAAAAATAGAAGCTCTCTTTCCACGTACAAATGTATGGCTGTTCTTCGCTAAGACACATTATCAAAAAAAGAAGATTTTGTGTATGTTCTCTATTATTAACAAAATAATATATAACACACCAAAATATATTCTTTTTATTGAATTGCAAAAGAGAATATTTCGGTTGGGAGTACGCTATGAAACAAGTGAGCCAAGCCATTACCTCAAATGCGTTTATTCAGTTAATTTCTGATAATGTCAGTGATAAAAAGAAAAAAAAACCAAAATATTTGAGTGATTATTGTAGGTATATCTACTTTGTACTTCTTGAAGAGGCTCAAATAAAAAAAATGGACTGTACTTTCTGTATTTCACTGGGAAAAATATCAAACTAGTACCTTACCATCTAATTGGGC
Organism: Ceriagrion tenellum; assembly: GCA_963169105.1. Lineage (NCBI taxonomy): Eukaryota > Metazoa > Arthropoda > Insecta > Odonata > Coenagrionidae > Ceriagrion > Ceriagrion tenellum. The sequence goes on from OY720637.1 coordinate 113,282,848, forward strand.
AAATATTTTTTATTATGTATCCAAAGGTAATCAAATCTTTCTCGTCTCACTGGATACATTTTGGTATCTTCAGCATGACATTTCAATTTGTAGTCACTTAGAGCTTTCTTCAGCATTGAAGTTGTTTTAGTTTTTCGTTACTTTATATTCTCAATTGTACAACTAATGTTTTTGATGCTATTATTTATCTTTCAGTCTGGACTACTATATTAATATACATATGGTTAAAGGTACAACCATATGTCTATGGGAGTCCAAACTCAGGAAAATAGCTAACCAGTTTGTTGAAATAGCCATATTATTCAAAAGGTAAAGATAGAAGTTAAAACGTAAGGAAAGGTAACGTAAGAAAACGTAAAGTAAACGTAAGAAAAGAGTTACCCATAAAACCAGGAGAATGTGTGCCTGGGTAGTAATTTTTTTCTCCCTTGGCAATTTTTACTGCTTATCAGTCTTGAACTTAACTTGAAATGTGTAATTAATGAAACATATTCGCTTACTTATAAATTTCGAGGTCGGTAAAGGCTGTATTTATACTATACTCTATTTATTTGAACAGCGAATATAATCAGCATTAATAATTCTAGAGTAAATTAGTGGCCCCACGGAAAACGCAAGAAATAAAGTTATCAAGAAATTGTCAAAGAGACGTTATGTGGACGTAATATGCAACAAGACGTATTCTATATTTGTATACACAATGCAGTATTCTGTCCATAGACCAGCACCCAGTTAATGACACCGTCCAATCAATTTATTATTCTTGAATTCAAATCCCTATTCAATTGTTACCTCTGCCTCCGAAATCTGCATTATATCCTCGCAATTTCATGCTTTCGTGTCCTCCTCGAATTATTCTCAGCTATTGCCGAAAATACATCCCTGGGAGTTTGCCCAGTGTAAATCATTTAAGGCGCAGCTGGCCGGCGTTGTTTTTTTATATACTCGCGTTTTCACGGTCTGTCGCGAATTCAGTATATCCGTCTTGTGAAAGTTTTAAACTTTTTTTCCATCTGCCGAAATACGAATTTTGGGACGCTGAGGTTCGCCGTTTAGTCCTCACCTCGCTCCTTCTGCGATCCCCGCCCTCTTCCTTCCTCTACTTTCGCTGGGGAGCGAGCGAGGCAAACGCGGGAGTCTTGAAATCCTTTGATCCCGTGACGGGGAGTGGGTCTCGTCTCTCGCATTTAGCGCCGCCGAGGACGCGCGGCGGAGTTTTTCCCGTAATGGACTGACCGCGATGTCTGCGGAACGATATTAGGTGAATTGGTGTGAGCAGCAGCAGACCCCAATGCAGCCTGCTTTCCTCTGTAAGATTTCCCGGTCCTGGTAAAGGTGAATGAATTTTTCCTCAGTGGAATTTCACACTAGTTTGCCCTTTCGGGTTATTCGGTAAAGGTATCATTGTGTCTAGTTCCGGTCATCATTGGTCGTTCAATCAGGAAATCCCGGAAATGAACAAGTTTTACCATCTCTGTTGGTTATCACTGCTCTTTCCTTACTTTTCTCTGAATAGAGTGACGGAGAGGATTAATTAACGGCAGTATAACAAATATATCTTCCAGTCGATTGAAATTTAAGGTAATTAATTCTTGAAACATATGTTGGGTACATCAACATTGGTTGCTCAATCCTAAGATTGGCTGACTGCAGCCCTCAACACTTCCTTACCTAATACTAGTTCCCTTATCTCCTGGTATCTTTCCCTAAGTACTGTCTTCTTAATTTGGTCCATGAACTTATTCCTGGGTCTTCTTCTGGGGACTTTTCCCTATACTTTGCTTTCAATCATGCTCTTCATAAACCCATTGTGTCATTGTGTCGTATTTTTACCTTAATTTTGGTTTTCCATAGCCAACCCGTTTCATCAAAGGATGCAGAATTTTGAAACTGATGAATAAAAATGAGTATTATAGTATGTTTCTTGACCCACGTAGTCAAACTTGAGCCACAGCAAATCCCACTAAAGTCCACAGGAGAGGAGGTAGCTTAAATTCGAGATCGGCGGAGTAGGTGGCTGGAGGATGTAATAAGGATGGGTTGCTGAAGAGTGTGAGAGAGGGAAAAATGATGTTGGGCAAGTGGGGAAGAGGAAGAAAGAGAATAGGTTTAATGGACGGGATGAAAACGGTAGATCATATGCTGAGGCTACAAAGGATCTACTAGAGGGAGATATGCCCCTGAAAGTGTAGAAAACCGGGAGGTGATTCTCTGACATTCAACAAAACCTACGTTGACCGGTGGAGTACTTTTTTTAATCGCAACCCTGTGTATTATATTCTGTACTATCCTTTGCCAAACATTCTAAATCAATGACCTTTTTTTCACAGACAATAAAATCAATACATCTCATCGGTGTGAATACCTGTTCTGTAACGATAGTAAATCTTTCGTTACTGCTTTGATATCTGCTCGTCCTCTGGTCTTAGTAATTCATAACGATTCGGATGGCTTCACAGAAAATTGAACCTGTCCTATTCATCATCAAAACATGGGTTTTATATTATGAAAATGGGAACTTATGCCATTGAAATGATTCTCTTTGTAATCCTCTGTGTCATTGTTATGGTCGTGGTCTTTGCTTTAGAAGTACTTTTGTTTGAAAATATGTTTCTTCCCATCTTAAACTGAGGTAGGAGTGCTTTCTAAATCTATCAGTAGGTTTGAAATTTTTAAAATATTTTTTGGCATCGTTCTTGATTCGTTATCCGCGTCGGTATAGTGGTATCAAAACTCGGTTGCACTTGTTGGTGATGATTCAGACCTCTAAGAAAAGGAATTATGCGGAAATTGTGGGTCAAAGGAGGCCAAAAGGGGCCCTCATGGATCCCTGAAGGATTCTATCTGTACCTATGCACCCTAATCAACAATTCATTCATCCTCAATGATCTCTAGCTCTCCGCTGCCGAATGCCACCAAGTTTTACATTGCATATGAAGAGGAGTTCTACAGGTTAAACCAAGTTGTTAATGAAAGCATACGAAGTTTGACTTATATGTATGTATTTCGATTATCTAAGTGACCATCGGCAGAAAGATTGAAAAGAGTTCCAAGAAAACACTCCAACTTGAAACCTCTGGCTACACGCAAGTGTTTACGAGAATTACTATCCCTGTCGATGGTCATCTGAATAAACAAAACACATAGAGAAGTCTGAATTCCTCCGATTCCATTGAAAATTTGGTTTATTTTTAAATTCTATTTATTTGACCATTAATCTCATCTGAATTTATGTTATGGAATGATTAGCATTGGACTGGATAGTACGGGTGCTTTCTAATTACGTTTCTGCGCTAAATCATTTAAACCTGTTTAACGTAGAGCGCCTTTCATTAACATCGGTGTTGTCATCTGCGCAAAGAAGATTGAAACCCAGCTTTACTGTGGTTTGTCTCCATTACTAAGTACGCTAGGAGACGAAACTTTTGATCGTGGGTAAAGTAATAGAAACTGGGATATTTCAATATTTAACCAAATTGTGATGGTTACTTGAAAAAAATAAACATGAATTCGAGTTCTGATCCATAGAGTGATGACTTCGTTGACTTTTTTTGAGGATTTTAATGCCGTACTGCCAAAGAAAAAAATTATTCACCTGTAAAAATCTCAGTTCTTTATTTCGAAGGCATTCGCGGAGTCATTGAAATGGCAGTGAAGGTTTTTTGGGCTCTCTTCCCCATAGTTTCATTTTCGTGGACGACAGTTTCGATATCATTACTGCTACCATCTTCAAATTTGAAGGATGCTGGTGTTCATGTCCGCGGCTGTAAAACACAGGCCGTTTCACAGTTTTTTTTTATTCAAACCGATCCATGTTTCAACTTCACAAAGTCATTTTCAAGGTGACATTTGGTATGATAAGAGTCGTTTCAGGCTTGATCTGGCGGAATATCATTATTAAATTAAAGAAAATTGGCAATTTTCCACAATACAAACTTTTATGCGACCGGTTTCGATGCACTACATCATCATCAGGCAACAAGTATAACTTATTGTCCAGCATACATCCTGTATACATATGTATGTACAAGGGGGAGAGGGCAGGTTGGGAAGGGAAAAAGGAAAAGAGGGTCTCGAGGTATCACATCGATACCAGTCGTATTAAAGTTGATACTGTGGAAAATTGCCAATTATCTTTTTCTTCTTAGCTTTAATCCCAATTATTTGGGGTCAGCTTTTTGGACTTTCAGCTTCCAGCGTGCTCTAATCAAAGCCATGTCCTCTTTGGCACCAATCTCCAACATATCCTTCTTCACAACTCCATCCATTTTTTCCTTGGCCTTCCTCTGCTCTTCCTTCCCTCCACCTTCAGGTTCATTACTCTTTTCCCCAGATATTCACCGTCTCGTCTAAAAACATGGCCAATACACCTCAACCTGCACTCTTTCACCTTTTCTGTTATAGGTGCAATTCGCAAACTCCCTCTAATGTGGTCATTCCTTATCCTGTCAGCTCTGGTAACCCCACTCATTCATCTCAGCATGCGCATTTCACTTGCATGTAATACACTCTCATGTATACTCTTAGTAGCCCAACACTCAGCTCCATAGAGTAACACCGGTCTAATGATGGTCTTATATATCTGGCTCTTCAACCTAGGTGGCACCCTTCAGTCACAGGTCACAGCTGTCACTGACCTCCATTTGTACCAGGCTGCAGATACCCTGTCCTTAATTTCTAGGTCAAGGCCTCCATTCTGTTCTATTACAGCACCCAGGTATCTGAAAGAATCCTTCTTAGCCACAGGTGTTCCCGAGATGCTAACTGAGCCGGCTTGCTTTTTGCCATCAAACTCACATGTCACATACTCCGTCTTGGTCCTACTCACTCTGAGCCCAAACTTGTGCAGTTTCTGAACCCAGGCATCCAGTCTTGCGTGTGCATCCACCCTTGATTCTGCAATAAGTACAATGTCATCTGCAAATAACATGCACCATGGTGCTTTATCCTGTATATCAGCTGTTATGGCAATAAGGACAGGTAATTGAATAGGTATGGGCTCAGTGCCGATCCCTGGTGTAAACCTTACCTTTTACCTTTGCACCGAGTGTGGGGGAAGGAGGAGGAAGAGGGAGGAGGAGGAGGCATAAAATCACTCATGTGGTCCTCTTAAATATGTGCTTTACAAATTGAGAAGTTAAATCATTACCTTTAGGGACACAATTTTTATGTTCCTTTACATACGGATTAATACGTTTCCCGCATACGGATGGAACATCCAGTTTTGCCTGCATACACTGCTGGACACTCAGAATGACTGTACCTAAGCATGTGTATGCGACTTTAAAAAAAAAAATTTAATGTTTTTTAAAAATTGGAATTAAATAATTCATTATTTAAGCTTTTTGGATCATAAAATAAAATTTTGAATTGGTCTCATGGAAAATATTTAGCCCACTGTTGAGTCAATCAGCCAGTAAATGGAATTTTGCACCAAATTTAAACTTCTATGTCGGTTTGGGGCTATGGAAAATGCTAGAACTGTAGCCATATGACTAAATAATATAAAATGTATTTCTTTGACCAAGGGCTCTAATTGTAGCGTTGTAGCAATATTGTTCTTAATGTAATGTGGTCCACGTTGTAGAACCTGCGAATTTGACGTACATTCGTGTCGCCAATTTGTAAAACGTTCAGCGTAGATCGTTAGGATCGTAACTTGAATGCACGCTTGTGTATTCACGTCCTCTACAATGTGCCCTAATCTGCTCAAGGTGATTGGAAAGCATGCTTCAACAATCAAAAGAATCTCTTGCGTGGAGTAAGCGCATTTGCGCCACAGCCCTGAAGACGAGTTCTCGCTGCGAAGGGTTAGATTTACTCCCAGGGAGGAATAGTGGCGCACGTTCTCCGTGCACATTATCCCCAGTCATATTTCATCCACCTTGAAGGCGCGTTTCCTCGCTAGTCTTCCTTCCACATACGGTGCGAATAGTGGCACGGCACGACTGTCTCTCGGGTGGACAAGATAAACGTACTGGCCGCTGCTGGAGGCGAATGCAAATTCAAGACGGAGAAAGCTCACGGTTTGGAAGCACGGAGGTGTGGTGCCTGTATGGTGATCCTGTTTTCAGCAATATAATACCGTAGTATCCATACTTAAAGAATACAATTTTGTACTTTTCCACAGAACTTTATTTTGGATGGTACAACGCGTTTCATCAACTTGCTGCATCATTAGGTACAAAATTCTGGCAATATTAGTTCAGATATATGTACAAAAAGGCAGAAGGAAGGGGAGGGTGAGAGCGGGGGTAAGAGAGGGACAGTTCTACAGTACCATCTATAGTAAAATTCTGTGGAAAACTGAAAAATTGCTTTGATTGTATTGCAAAACTACACTTGGTGCGGACACAATTAACTTCCACGATGTGAAGCCTGAATCTGTAGAGTGTGATATTACCGTAGTTTTTATTGCATAGGTCTGATCACTTTTCTAGGAAAATATATGGAAATATTTGTAAACTGTAAACTGCAAAACTGTAATTGTTGGAATTTTTCCTGCATGACTTGTGTCACGTTTATACTGTTACATTATAGATTATTTCAGGAGTTTCTGTAGCATTTTTAGTATACCGAAAGTGTGGTGCTTGTTGATGGAAGTAAATTTCTTCATTGTAGTTTATGTTGGTGATAAGTCACTCCCTGCCAAACACACTTGTGGTGGCTTACAGAATAATAAGTAGATATAGATTCTCGAGTATTCTACCAGCTGATTTTTACGGTTTTGGACATTTTATATCCTAGCGTCATAATGTCTGCAGTGTCGTGCCGTTTTCCCTCCTATCAATGACCCACCATCTTAAACTCCTCACAGTCTCCATCTTCTAATTCGTCCAGAATTCCTATCTTCTTCCATCCTCTCTCCCTCTTCTCCCACTTGATACACAGTCTCTTCAGAATGTTCTCCATCTCTTCTGCCTCCTCCGGACCTCCACCCCTAGTTTCCTCTCCTCTCCAACCATATGCAATATCTCCTCGTTCGTCCTTCTCACCACCCAGCTCACCCTTTCTATCCTTCTGCACGCTCATATCTCAAACGCCTCGATTCTACGAACATCCTCCCTTCGCAATGGTTTAGTGTCCTCCCCAAACAGCGCCACGCTCCATTTTAGAGATTTCACCAGCGTTTTCTTCACGTCCCTGATCAGACCCCCCCCCCCCCTCATCAGTTTCTTCCTCTTCGAAAATGCTTCATTAGGTAGTGACACTCAACATCTTATGGTCTCACCACAGTACAAATTCTCCTTCAAGATACTACCCAGGTATGAAAACTGATCGACTTGCGCGATTTTGTACCAACCGAACGGAAAACAGTTTCTCGCCTGTGAGTGTTTATTCATCTGATAAAATGGATTGTTTAAGGGTTGAAACGTCAAATTTTTCATAATAATGGACATTTCTCCCTATAAGTTTTGATAGTGCATCACTTTCCTGTCCGTTGGGTTCATTGATTTCCACAAAGAAGATAATATCCTCCGTTCTTTGCCTTCATCCACTAGTACTTTACTAGCAGGCTAAGTTTGCGTGCGAAATTCAGATAATATGGACTCTTTTGACGTGGAATGATATGGATCAAGGGGCAGATATTATTTTCATCTCGCTAAAAGTGTACCTAGTGCTGATGGGAGTGGTGAACTTAAGAAAGATGCCCGAACTAGCTGCGCAAAATTCATCCTTTCCTCCTACCATTTTTACTTTATGAAATTTGACTGCAACAGACAACGAGAAAGCAAGACGATTCTTTAACATTCAATTTTCGTTCTATTACTTTTTAATTTGAATTTATTATTACTTTACCGAGAACCCTTTTTCCATTGATCTTGGCGACAGAAAAGTTATATGGAGATTAACATGTGACAGAGTAGGTAGTTGTATCAAGTAATGAGAGACCAAATGATACTGAGGGACATTATGGAGAGGATGTTGTGTAACCAGAGAAGGGAAAGAAAAAGGATAGGCCCAATGGACTGGAAGAAAAGAGGTAGCACATCCTATACTGAGATGAAGAAGGTAATAAAGTAAGGGGATTGCGATCTGCGACTATAAAAATCTTGGAGGATTCATATTCTCTTACATTATGAACTACGTATGATTTAACACTAGCCTTGAGAATGGGTAACGAGTCGGAACCCGAAACGTCGGCTGCCTATGACTATCTTACCCGGTGGCGAGCCCGAGAAATGTACACTAATTATGAACTACCTTTACCGGTAGATCACCTACTAATGGTGCACCAACCCGATGTTGATGGGCCTCAATCGTCATCCGCGAGTAATCTTCAATTACCCCGTGCCATTTAAATTTTTATCGATAATCTTAGCACGATACACTAACGCGCGTAATGAATTTCTATCGCCTTCGTGCGTGGCATAGTTTGTTTTTCACACGGGAAAATTCTATAGTCCGGCACTTCCTGACTTGATCCAACTAAGGAGCTCCGTCCTCACCCCGAGCGATCTCCTGAGAAGACAGCTACCACCAGCCCCGTGTTCACGTCGAATCCAGCTTCACGCTTGTCGCTCGGGGGAACGGCCTCCCTCCGACTCCTCTCGAGTCAAATGTGGACCTTCCCTCCCTCCCATATACAGCCCCATTAGCCGGTAGTCGACGCCGAACGTGCGATTTTCTTTATATTTTCGACGTGGGTGGTCCATTCGGGATTTTATTCTTAGAGAGCGCGAATGGGATTTCAGTGGACGGCTAGAAAATTACGAAAGGACTCCGGAAATTATGACAGATTCGGCTTTAGGTTTGACAGGTATAGGCCATCTGTTTGCCGAGGGTCTATTATAAAACAACGCAGCATTCATGAAAATCCAATTTAAAAACTGGACGCTACACATTTTACTGCTTTCAAGGAAGGACTTAATACACTTAAATAAAAATTTTAGTATTTTTCTTATATAGTTTGAGTATAGGAATACACATATTTTCCTTGATATAGCGTCTACAAGATTTGAAATAAAAATGTTTGCTCTTAAGAGTTTAACTTTATTAGTGAACATCCAATGTGCTTGGAAATATATAAATAAACTTAGAAGTATAGGTTTGAATTCAATTTAGGAAGAAACCAATACCTGCAGATTAATTATCCTGTGCTCGTAAATATCCTACTGTCTCAAGAGTTAGCATTTAAAAAGCATGAACTTACATTTCGTGAAAAAGATGAATAACGATCCCTAAGACCTCCTTTCCTGGTGATATTGTCAACAACCTTGTATAGTATTCCAATGGAGAAAATCGTTTTGAAACACTTAATTGTGCTGGTTGAATGAGTTAATATAATGGCCGAACGACGGGATATAGATTTTCAAGATCGAATGCTTGTACATATTGATTATTCCCATGTCTTAGCTTTATTATTTAAATATGTAATTTAGTGTAATGTGTCCAAATTATTCAGTTAATGTATTTATACAAACGTTAATTGCGCTGTAACCAGAATCTCTCAACAGTTCATTGATAAGGGCTTTGCCGTCATCCTCAGGTTTTTTGGATCATTATTTTTTCCGATACTATTCCCGTACGCCTCCGTTATAGAGATGAAATTTCACAATTTCCCTTTGATTAAGTCAAGGCAAGGAAAAAAATCATTCAGATTTATAACTAAATCGAGAAATACCTGAAGAAATATCTTTACGTTGGTGTTTAAATTTAGATGGTAATCCATGCAGGACTTGATTTTATATGGCGCCATCTACAATAGTTCGAATAATTACGAACAATAATTTAAATTTGTTTGAAAAAGTATCTACCATTTTCAATCCGTTGAACATCTTTCTCCGAATGATTCATAAATGTACTTTTATTTCGGAAATATCTCTTTATAAAACCACGACAGATTTGTGAATGTGAATGCGCATTTTCACTATTGCGCGGACGATGTAAATTGCTTGTTTCTCACGTTGTAAATGACGGGTAAGTAAATTTTTACTACCCCCTTAGTGAATATAGCTTGACACTTATATCGTCCCCTTACTACTGCGAGTGTGCGGATTCCATCAATTAGCATGGCACGTCGGGGGAGATATTGATAGGGCTGGAATTTCTCTTCTTTTTTTTTGAGTAAAGGCATGGCAAAAGTTAGCAACTAAACATCGCCGTATGAATTGGTGTGATGGTTTTATGGCGGTGCTTAAGGTGTTCGGAGTTACATTTCGCCCCCATGCGTCTATTTCAAACAACCTACAAGCGTCTCCTCCAGAGTCATACCGTTTTTCACGATAATTGGTCTGTTTTTCATCGTTGCTTCCTCAGCGATGCTTTACACGCTTATCTCATTCGGATCAGTGTACTGTTCGTTTGCTCGTCCAGAGGGTGAGAAATGAACGCACGCATTTAACGTTTCTCCTTTTAATGTTTTGGCGCGGTCATATTTTGCCACTGGTTCCAACGCGGCGTCGCGTCGTTAAAATTTTACGCCGAGCGCCATGTTCGTCGCGATCCAGGAATATGGTTTTGCTGCTGGCAGAAAACCATTGGGTTTGTTGTATTCGGTAGACTGACTTCTCATTCGAAAAGTCCTTGCTCGTAACAAAGGTGGAGTTATTTTTAGTGGATGTAGACTCATTCGTTCAAAGAGGACTTATGACGTGGTGGTCGTACGCAGACTCCGGGTTTTTACGCATATTTAGTGGTCGTTTTCTGCCTCGAAAAGTATGCTTAAATATTTATGTGAGATCTACAAATTGTCTTTGGTTTCATAACTGAAAGCTTTTATCTCGTTTCCATATTCGTCAGCCAATACCCAATGATGGAATAACCAAAATATAGAGGCAACTTATTCACAGTTTCATTTCATACAGATATAGCCTCCAATAAGATAAAATTAAATGATGATGCCCAAACGATTTCTGCAATTTTTTTGTCATTTTTCTCTCCCAAAAATGCCCTAAGGACAGTTCAGTTCCACCCCTCATTTCACATCTTAATTCAGAGGGATTTATTTTTGATGAGTCAGCAGCTTATTTTTCTAAACTTTTTCTTACTGGGCGATTTCTCTCTCTCCACTATTTTGCGTATCGCCTTAACATCTGAACCTACTCTTTACTAAAGGTTAGAAAGAGGTCTGTACCTTGTAACTTTTCAGTCTGGTACCTCCTGCAGCGTGTGAAACACTCATTAAATTTTCTCTCCCGCTAGAAAAGGAAATTGAACGACGGAAAAGGAATCATGGGCAACTTCTCCCTTTCTGAAATCGTGGATACTTCTCAAGTTGGAGGTCTTCCTTTAAAGCTCATGATTGCGTGACTGGCATCGATAATGGCGATGGTTTTATTCCCAACCTTATGGAATTATTTCATAATAATAGGTAATGGAAAGAAATACTTCTGTGTCCTGCAAAATATTCAAAATTTCGGCAAGTTTCCATCATGGCTATATTCTCTATCCTCATTTATGTAAGTAATTGCATCGTTTCTTTTCGTGAACCATATGTATCAAAAAGGTTTTCAGGCTAAAAATATTTTTACTTCTCTGTCGAAAAACCAACGTATTCGTTGGCAGATTTGATTGCCTCTCCAGAGCCCATATGTAGATGCTGTCCTACAATTCACAATGACTGTGGGATTGATTGATGCTGATGGGTCTCGCCTCTGCCAAACTTGTGATATGAAAGTCTTTGATGTATCTTATAGACCGTTTGAACCTTATCTTTCTGTTCATTGACCTCAAGTAATGCCTATTTAGGCGCTTTTCAGTAGCTTGAGATTCTGCGCCTAGATTACAACCGTTGCAGCCTTATTATATATATTACTTCGCTTCATTTTCCGAGAGACAGACGGCTCCCTGAAGTGCTTTGAAGTTAGCTTTCAACAATAGCAATATTATTATAACGAATGTGGTTCGTAACTTGCAAATAAGGACAACTCGTTTGACTCAGTCTCGGTGTATTTTCACGTCGCGTAGCTATAATTGCATTGCAGCGAGATATAATTAAGTAGCAATATATTATTATATTTAAAATTATGATATTAGTTCAAGTTTAACAATTATTTTGGTAAACTGAGCTGATATTTATTCACAATGAGTCATAAAGTGATTGAAATCACCATCAACAACTGAAAGCTTTATCAACGCAAAACACCGGATGCAACCTAATTTTTCTCTCCTTACTGGAACTCTATCACCAATTAGTTACCAGGCTGGTAGGTATGTTGATCTAAACGATCTCGAAGCTTGCTACTCTAAGTTGTTCCTTCCAAATGACCTGTATTCTATCCATCTTGAGTGTTTAAGGGCACTGGGAAAGCAGAACTAAACATTCTATGCTTGATTATTTTTTCAATGCCATTTTCATAAACTCTAACGATGTACATAAGTTATAATCATATGCTAATTTTTAATTTTAAACAATAAAAAAATTGTTAAATTAATTTCGTAAAATTAACATGATCTCTGAACAAAAATACATAAATGAAAATAAAAATCATACTTTAAAACGTTGCTCATTAAATCACCCTGAGAAATTGTATGCATTGAAATTTGTCAAATTTAAATAAAAGCTGGCGCAAAAAACATGCGTTTGTCAACCATTCCCTCTCTATCTTCTGCACATATGCGCTAGGAGCTGTGCTTGCTGACAATGAGGGCGACCTCGCTTTTTCCACACGTCATACTGGGTCCAACAAGGATTGCCCAGAATGTAATGTCATACGTTTTTTTTCCCAAAAACTACTCATTCTACAGACATAGAATTCACACCTTTGAAAGAATGTCTTATTTACTCACTCTATTTTTTTCACGTAATATCCTTTAAGTCCTACTGCCTTCATTCATCGATTCACAAGGGCGTGTCTGCTCTGTCGGTACCAGTCCTCGCTCTGGTCATGGAGCAAGGTTTTCACTGCTCTAATCACCTCTTCGTCGTTCAAAGTAGTGGTGTACAAATGTACTTATTACCATTTATCACAATAAATTAGAAAAGAAGAGACTTTACGAAGCAATTTATATTCTTTCCCATCTTTATTTCGTGCCAGACTGGTCTATGCAAGCCTCATCTTGCAGTGTGTCCTTAGAAGATTTCACAAAACTAGGCAGAGTCCTCAGATGGAAGATGTGATAGTGTCATGATAACCTGAGAAAGCTTTGCTACCAATGATGCATCTCTCAATGCCTGATTTAACGCACGGATTTATGTTATGAGGGAATTTAAAAAAATGGAGGACACAACATTTTGGTCAACCATCGTACGTATACTGGCATGGAGAACTGTAACTCAACGGGCAAAATGTGCGCGAGAAGCTCGATAACATGTGTTCAAAAAACAAATAATTTGCCAAATCGCATAAACATTAATTATTAAATATCTTGGCTTGGAATATTGCATCTGAGGATGGGCCGCCGTCGGCCGCCCAATCCTCCCACTATTGAATCCACCACAATAGTGGAGCTTATTTGGTTGTCATTGAATGTACGTAATACATTTGATATAACGTAATAAATAACCAATATTTTCATACCTTTATATTGCATTTTTATGTTGAGAATAACAAACTGCACTATAAATGCAACTGCAACCTTCTGATGAGCCGTTTGACGGGCTCAGGAGGACTCTGTTTTCCTTACATATTATTAAGATGTTTTTATGTTTTAAATGTTTCTATCTTTTTAACAATGTTCTCGTATTCTATAACTTTTTTTGCTATGTATGCTGTTTGCAAAATCGAAAATAAATGTATGTAAAAATGAGAAAATACATTTTTACTGATAATAAAAAATTTAGTATTTTTATATGTTTAAAAACCTTTTTATTTGAATGCCCCTGCGGATTTTAGTTCGGCTAAAGCTAGATTTTTGACTGGTATTTTTGTCAATCTCCTGGAGATACCAAAATGTAGTAATATATATTCGAAAAGTTCATATTTTCTCATCCGTAGTTTTTTACTCGTCATTGGTAGTGAATTATTTTTTGTCTTATTTTGTCGACCCTTTGACTGAATTTGAAGCAATAATTGGTAAGTAATTACGCATATGTACATATATTTGTATCTGTTTCACTCGAGGCTGACATTACCGGTTCAATCAGCGCCCGCAAAACGACATTATGATCATTAAATTTCGGATTTATGAATTATCTATTTTCTTTTTTCCCTCTTTCTCGGCGTTTTCACAATCTCGAGCTTAATCGATAGTCGGCGAACTTTCGAGGGGAGTGAACGACTGGCGCCTAAGCGCAAACAACCTTCCTGGAAACGCAATTATTCGGCTGAGATATGAACGAGATCTGAGAAAACAAAATCAGTCGAAAGTGGTTCGTCTATCAGAGTAAATAATACATCCTTCCTTCGTTTTGAAGGTTGCTACGGAAAATAAAAATCTCAATATCTCTTTTCTCTTTACTTTTCGGGATTAAATTATTTTTTCTCATGAGGGCCTCTGAGATTTCATAAGAATTGCAAATAAAATAAAGGTATCGGAGGTGAAATTGACAATCAAGTTAATGTATTGAGTAAGTATCATCCTAAAAAATTGTGAAATTAATGTTAGAGTTACTTAGAGTATTGGGCTGACAAGCTGTGAAAAAAATACAACGATAGGCTCTAAATGCCGTAGTCAAAATTGGTGGCAATATTTATCGTCCATTGGTTATAGAGGGAGGTTACCTCCATTCGGGATCGTTTTTGTCGAGTAGGATTGGCGAGTAGGTTAGTAAAAGAAGAGTAATTTGTAGAAATGGAGAGAGAAACCCAGAGTCAGGATTGGCTCTCGTTTAGCGAATAGTGCCGAGGGATCAGCATCTTATTCGACGGAGGGATTACATCTCTTGGAGTTCTATCCTGATCCCACTCAAGAAAGGAAGATTTTTCATTTGAAATCTCAACCACTGCCGGATCTTGAAACCTTTCTTCATGAAGCCAATTCTATAATCGCTTATCCCACCTTTAATTAATGATACAAAGAGGGTACATTTTAATTACAGTGCTTTGAAATTTCGGGAAAATACGTGTTTTTTATATCGAGTGGTATAGCAGAGCAGGTGTGCTAAAAGAAAATAGAACTAAAAACCAGGATACAGAATGTGAAAACATTTGAGTTGAGTTTAACACTCTATGGATAGGAAGCATGGACCATTGGAAAAACTGACCAGAAAAGACTAGAAATCTTCGAAACCTGGTGATAGAGGAGGATGATAAAGATAAAATGGACGGAAAAAATAATAAATGATGAAGTGTACAGAAGATTAGAAGTGGAAAGGGCCATTTGGAACACCATACAGAAAAGAAGATCCAGATAGATCGGACACATTCTGAGGCTCAATGGGTTTGTGAGGAACATAACTGAAGGTAAAATTGAGGAAAAGTCCCGAGGGGAAGACCCAGGCATAAGTTCATGGATCAAATAAAGGGGAAAGTACATAGAATAAGATACCAGGTGGTAAAGGAACTAGTGTTAGATAAGGGAGGGTGGAGCGTTGCAGTCAACCAATCTTAGGATTGAACAACTAATGAGAGAGATGAAGCAAAAATGCCTTTTTTACACGTCATCGTAGGGTATATTATCAGCTGATTGGTAGGTATTTGGAATGTTCGTATTCCAATTATTGCGATATTTTTCTCTTTCCTGTACACTGATTGTACTTCTTCAAGTCTCTTTTGAGTTCCTCTTATCCTCTTTCTCTTCAAATGGGGTCCGAGATGCTTATCCTATTTCTACATCCTCCTCGCTTCCCCTGTGTCCTTGTTTCTGTCACTTTTTATAGTATGCACTCACCTCTCAACATTTCCTCCATTCATCCCTTCTCCGGGTCCGTGACATTGAATTCACTTCCCCTCCTACCATATATTTCCGTCGAAGACTCGGAGGCTACACGCTAGGCTTAGCTTGCTTCAGATATTCACAACTGGTGTATTTCAGAGCGACACAGAAAATATTATTATGACGCCTCACTACATCTATAGATCTGATAGAAGCGATGAAGTAAGAGAGATACTTTGCCGAACAGATAGGTACAAAAACTCATTCTCGACAGATACATGAACTCGTTCTTCCCGCGCACAATAAGCGATCAAAATAAAAACTGAGCCTTACTAAATACACTCCCATAATTCACGTCTCCATTTCAACTCCCAAAACCTTACATCATTGCACAGCTGGTGTCCTAGCACTCCCTGCCAACCGGCCATGTGACAGCTTGCAGGGTAGTATGTAGATGTCAATAATGTTATTTCCAAATGGTACATTCCTCGCTTGGCTTCCTTGCGACCCGTTTCACCCTCCCTACCCTTTAAAATGAAACCACTTAGTTTTTTTCCACCACCAAAAAATGGGGGAAAAAAACTAAAAGCGGTTTCATTTTAAAGATGAACAACTTCCCCAATGTGAACTCTCCAACCATTGATTTTACTCTCTACCCTTATCTCAAATCTGATGCCTATATTTTACCCCCACCTTTCTTCACATTGACGATTTACCAATCAATTCTGCGCAACGCTCCATGTATGAGTTTCCAGGACGGCAGGACGATTTGCAAGTAATTTGGCGCCAACTTGCCGCAAAACTCGTATTCTTTACACAAAGGAAATGGTTCCAGGCTTGACTTTGTGTAAGTAATTCATAGTAATTCATAGTAAGAAGTAATGATAATAATAATAATAATAAGTAATAATAATAATTCATAGTAAAAAGTAATTCATAGTAATTTTATTTAAGTTACTACGTATTCTTTAACCGGAAGATTTACACGTACATCTCCTTAGAAATGCCGTGCAAGCCACCACTTAGGTATGTAACACAGGATTGCTCCGCACCAAGTATATGGCACTCATCTCAGTTCAAATCAGAACCTCACACGTTCCCCCTGCCGCAAAGTGCAGACCTAAGACGAGTCAGGAAAGTAATGCGCGCTCAAACCATAAACTAGGTGAATGCTACGTAGAAGTGCATGCTGTCATGCAGTACACTCGTCAATACACAACTACTGGTTGGAATTATTTATGCTATTAATAAACAATTCAACTGTATAATAATTCATGCAGAAAACAAAATCAGGCCCAGAATTTGAAGCGGACAGAGTTGTTAATTAAGATGGTAAGATAATAAGTACAAGTACAAAATATACTCTACCAAGTAAAGGTCGGGGTCACGTAGAGCTGACCTATCGCAACTATTATGGTTCTTTATTGTACAGGGAAAAAGTGACATTTTAACTCTGTCGGTTCTGAAGTTTACTCTGTTATTCTTATGCCTGTGTTTGCCTCTACCATAATAGTTTGCCTTTAGAACAAAACATATGTGGCACAACATTAAAGAAACTAGGTTTTGTTAAACGTGTAATAGGAAGGTCCTCGGAGAAAAAAGCCAACGAGAGATGCAACTTCGCTCTGATAAGGCCACATCTCAAATACCCCGCGAGCCTTTGGAACCCTGGTCATAAACAATTTTACTACAAAAATTAGTAAAATACAAATGAAAGCAGCGCGTTTCGTCAAAACTGCCATGAGCGTAATTATAGTGTCTCATTACTTTCGGAGGGATTAATGTGGGAGCCCCCTAGAGGCTCGGAGCTACACGCTAGGCTTAGGTTGCTTGAGAAATTCAGAACTGATATTTTTCAGAACGACGCAGAGAATATTATCATGACTCCTCACTACATCTCTAGGTCTGACAGATGTGACAAAATAAGAGAGATACGCTGCCGAACAGATAGATACAAAAACTCATTCTTTCCGCGCACAATAAGCGACCACAATAAAAACTGAGCTCCACTAGATACACTCCTATAATACATGTCACCATTTCATCTCCCAAAAACTTCCAACTTTACACGGGCGCTGGCCTAACGCCCCCTGCCACACACCCATGCGGCGGCTCGCAGGGTATTATGTAGCTGTAGTTGTAGTGAATTACGCTGAACGTCCGGAAAAAATTATCAGCTCCAAATTTGCATAAAAGATTTAACCTACATTTTTCTCTTCGATTAGGTAGAGGTTTTCAAACCTAATTCTATCTATAATTTAATAACACTGCTACGTTTATCGTAAGATCTTTTAGCAAACCATGCTGCTTTCCTGTGTATTCAATATATTTTTCAAGCTAGTCCGACTTCGGAAGAGTTCCATATGCCAGCGGTGAACTCTAAGGGAGGTCTTCGTGTTGTTTTGCTTGGAAGGGGGGGGTGATCTATTACCAATATGAATTACAATGAAGAAATTTACTTTCACCAACAATCACCACACTATCGGTGTACAACAAATGCTTCAGAAACTACTCAAATTATCTATCTTGTAACTAAATACCGTGACACGAGTCATGCAAGGAACATGCAAAACATGGTTCTAGCTTTAGTTGGCAGATTCAGAAACATGCATTCAGAAACATGGGGTATATGAATTAATCAGCTACATTAAGTGGCGACTAACCTACTTCAAGGTCTAAACGCAGCCATTATGGTCTCTTAGCGATCGCGGGAAAAACTTAATTTTAAGCATATCTGTTCTGCAATGTATTTCCCGTATTTTATTTTTATGATAGGTTCTAGCGTATTATGTTGGAGTTCTTAATATATTGAGAACTTCATCAGAAAATAGGATATCAACGTTTAGCAAATCGCGGTATTTTTAATCCTTGGATGAAATTATTAGTCCATGTGGTCTCGCTGGGCCTTCTCCCCGTTCTCTACCAAATCTCTCTTACTCTCGCGCGTGGTGTCGCGGTTATTGCGAGATGGCTTATGGCGACGCTCTTGGTCGTCATAACCTTTTGCTTGTCGAGCACGTGCGTCGAGAGTTCGTTTGTTCACGTTCTGCAAACACAGCGACCGACCGAGAATCGGGCGACCTCGCCTCATTAAGGAGGCGGCGACGACAGGCGAGGGACGAGACGAGTATCTGTACGCTCTCCCATATTCACCTGTGCGTGTTTTTTTGTGCTAGGGTAATATCGTAATGTTGATGTTTGCCTTATCTCCCCATGAGTCCGCCAGTGGAGAGATGATGTTTAGCATGAAAAGAAAGCTGCCCAACAAACTTATCCCCTCGGTTTATTCATAAATCCGGCTGAATTAATCGTAATTAATATTGGGAATAGGGAAAAGTATGCCACAGCCCCAATTAGGTACAAGCATTAATGATATTTTTAGTTTTAGGCAATGAATTAAAAGCCAGCCATTAGCTGACTGATGGGGATTCATGAATTTACATCCACCGTCGTTACCCTGGCCAATGCCTATCAATGTTTGTCTATAGTTGTGTTAGTCGTGTTCAACATCCAATTAATGTTCATGGAAATATGCATATTTGATAGCGTCAGTAATGTAACGGATACAAGTCATTGAGTTCTAATGCATTGTATCAAGGGAAAATTATCTCAACAATAATCTTTACCTTGGATCTTGGTGTTCCTCCGAGGGTGAAAACATTTTCGTCAAGAATATTTTTTCCTGCCTGATACTTAATTCCAGCCAAAGGAATTGCCGGACAATGGTATATGCACGGCTCTAAAACTCTTTCCGGTTAGTTAGACCATGAGTCATAATCATAGAGAAATCATAGAGAAATTTCCGGCAACTTTATTGGCTAGGACTAATGTATGCGGAATTAACGGCTCTGTAGGTGGCAACCCGACGTATAAAGATCTGGATCTGCATGTGATCCGTGTATTCTATATTTATTTCGTACTTTCCATACCTCGGCATGACATTTGAATATACCTGTTCTCTCAATCAGTGCATTTGTGTGCTGTGGCTCTTGACTCTATTCTCTTTTAAGCTATTACTTTAACGGTGGATCCTTCGCGAACAAACAATTCCGAAGGAACGGATCCATGGATTGAAAGGGAGGACCGGGGACCGACTTCCATGGAACGACCGTTCCTTTCGGTCCTTCGTTCCATTCGGTCCGTGAGTCCTTTCGGTCCTTCGTTCTTTTCGGTCCATCGTTACTTTCGGTTCGTCGTTCAATTCAGTCCGTCATTGCTTTTGCTCCTTCGCTCCAACCTTTGAAAGATAGGACGTTCTTTATTATTCCCCAAAATTTATCTGCTGATGTTAACGGTGTAATTAATAGAACTTTCTTTTATATAAATTGCACCCATTTTCAAAATAATATAAAAAGATGGTAATATTGCCTTCCATCTTTTATTTCATCTGACATTCTTGAGCGCCGTCACTGCAGTGAACTAAATATTTCTAGTTTTTTACATAATTTAAACACTAAGAACATGTTAAAATAAAATATGCATGACCATCATTAAAACACGAACGGTAAACGAGGAAAGGAACGGATCCCAAAAAGGACCGTCCCAGAGTGAACTAGTTCCCATTAATGAACGAGTATGCCCATCTCTATTAGTTATCACTGCTCTTTCCTTACTTTCGTCTGAATAGAGCGACGAAGATGACTAATTAACGGCAGTATAACAAAAATATCTTCCAGTTGATTGAAATTTGAGGCAAGTAATTCTTGAAATATATATTGGGTACATCATCATTGGTTGCTCAATCCTAACATTGGTTGACTGCAGCCCTCCACCCTTCCCTACCAATTGCTAGTTTACTTACCTCCTGGTATCTTTCCCTATGTAATACCTTCTTTATTTGGTCCATGAACTTATTCCTGGTTCTTCCTCCTGGGACTTTTTCCTATATTTATTCTTCAATGATGTTCTTCACAAACCCATTGTGTGTCAAGGTGTGTCCAGTCCATCTCGTTCTTCTTTTCTCTATGGTGTTCCATATAGTCCTCTCCTCTTCTACTCTTCTGTGCACTTCATCATTCTTATTTTGTCCATCCATTTTATCTCCAGCACCGGGTTTCGAAGGCTTCTAGTCTTTTCTTGTCAGCTTTTCCAATGATCTATGCTTCCGATCCATGGAGTGCTACGCTCCCCACGAATGTTCTCACATACTATTTCTTAGTTTTTCGCCCTATCTTCTTTGAGCACAGCAGTTGGTTTTTAGTGAACGCCTTCTTTGCTGGTACTATTCTCCACTTGATATCTGTTACTGTTCTTCCATCCCGCGTGATGGTACAGAGTGATGTGGATTTAACTCAATTTTACAATAGTTTTCACCGTGAATGCGGATTACAGTAAGTCCTCGGTATGCGTCGTTTCGATTCACGTCTGATTCAATGTTACGTCCATGCTGACTAGGGTCGTCGGAAAATTTTTACCTTTTTAATACTAATTAAATAGACCGTATGTGCATATGCTTGCGGTTTTTGATGGTTAAGACAAAATCATCTCATCTGAAATAGCTATTTTTCCTGGATAATGGCAAAAGACGAATTTTGAAATAAACGCCTAGATTTATCGCGGGATTAAAGTGGTCACGAATATCTGGATCCCTTTTACATTGTTTCGACTTACGTCGCTCTTCTTCAACACGCATCTCCAACATAAATCGAGGAAATAAGGCGTGTTACTCAGTCCGTGTCAGTTTACAATCTGACACGGACAGAGTAACACGCCTTGAAAATGGAAAACAAGTCGTTTTCCGAAACGTCGGCAAACATGAAGCCAATCACCTGGTGCAGAGCCCGAGAAGAGTTTATTAATACTATTCACCAGGAGAAACTTAAATCTTTTATAAATCGAGGACTTACTGTATTATTAATTTAAGAAAACAAACAATATATGATAGGAGAATGGAGATTAATTAAGTTGATGCTGATTTCTAGTAAGTTATTGATGGAAAATATTGTAAAATGCAATTCAGTGCGTCAGCCTGTCAGCGCTAAAGGAACATCGGGGTTGAAAAGATGGCGGACAGGCCTTTTCCACGTTACAGCTTCTAGCGTCGAGCCATAGAAAGCGCCCTCTCTATCTACCTTCAATTGTTTTGGCGCGTGCACTAAAGCCCAGGAAATGTCGAAGGAAAGGGAAGATCGGCTGATGTAACTAAGGTGAGCCTGAGTTTGGACTTTTAAAAATCCCTCGGCCCATATCTCACCGCTACACTCACGCCCTCTTATGATGTGTTCCTTTTCATTCTCATTATATTCCCCACCCATCCCCCCCAAAACGCATCGGCTTTAACCCTTGAAGGTTTCCCGGCTCCGCCTCTCAGAAAGCGCCGCGGCAGATTCTGTTTAGTCATCCCGCGCTCATAAAGACCGCCGCTGTGCCGATTAATATTAAATTATCATATACTTTATTATTATTATTAATTCCCCGAATGCTACCTCTTCTCACCGATGTCTTCCGGTGAGGATTCCGTCATTGTTCGGTTGAAGGGGATTGGCCCGAGTACCAAAACCTGATTCAGTTCATTGAAGCTGTATATAAATTGTGTTACAGCGGCAGCTAATTCACTGGCTACCCATCGCTAGTATTTGAGTTCGTATGCAGCAATTGTTCTCAACCCCTTTCTCGACAAAACTCGATTAAAACAGGGGAGAGGTAACCTGGTGTCTAAATAACGCTTCGGGTCCAATGATAAAAGGTAAAGTACATTATAAATTATTGCTGCTATATAGTCTCATTAACACACTATATTCTTCTACTAAACAAATTAATAGTCGAGAATTATGATAAAGCTGGGACGATTCAGTCAGAGGTATATAATAAATAATAAATTTTCAAAAATGAGAAGGGGTCAAAATGACTCCTCCGGTATATCTAGTGTTAAGTATCGATTTCAATATTCGGAATCAAATATTCTTTAGTAAACGCTACAGAATAAATCCTAACGAGCTAAAATTTTTCAAAATTCACGAAATGTATAGAGATTCTGAATTTGCTGAGTAGTGCCCCCCTAAACACCCTGAATTCCTCATAGGAGGAAATTCCCCACTAGCTAGGAACCTCTGATATACATATGCATATATTACCGGCGGATACTATTCATTGAAAGTCATATCCCTATTTGAGTGCCATCTTGAGAAGTATGTGGGCTTGTCAACGTCTAGTTCTAAAGCAACAAACTTTACTACGCCTATCGATCAAGCCATAACGAGTCTGGACACAGTTGTGGGATACCTACCCTGAAAGCTTCTAATTCCGACATTTACGTAACTAAAGTATTATTCAACTGACGGCATTAGGATTTTCCATCACCGTGGAACAGATGACTTACCAATTTAAACACAATAGAAGAGAAACAACAATGCAGCCAAAGCGACGAATATACTTTTTGCATTTTTGCATTTCCATAATTCATGAAGATAACTGGGTCATGTCTTTTAGTTTCAAGAATTTTATTTCACTGCGTAACCAATTCACATACTGAGGAGTGGCCAAAGATAAGTTGCTGCCATAACTTTGTCGCTATTTTATTTCATTTTTATACGTATTTCGGCTGTTTTTAGACAAAAATTCTTTATATTTGGTCAGGTTAACGCCAAAACAAATTTAGAATCACGTACGCCTTCCTATTGTGATGCCGTAATTGTGGAAAAACACAGCGCCTAAAATTTGGTAAGTTTTAAAAATATTACTATGGAATATCTTCGTACCACATTAAGAATGCTGTAAATTGTTGCTACCCTGTTTTTCTGAGGAGTAGATTATCGCCTAATTGCTATTTATACTTCTCCAAGTCATAAAATATTACCTCGTGTTGGAATATTTGATATTCGAGCCTTTTTTGTAAAGTAGGGTCCATAATGGTAACCTCCATAATGTCAGCACTTTCTTTGCCAGAAGGAAAAGGCGAAGTATGAGGAAAATAAAAAGGAAAGGAGAGAAAAAGTCTTCTTCTCGGTCCGTAAACGGTGTGGCCCAATTCTCTCCCGGCTGTTGACCGCCGCGGCGCGTGGGCGTCTCTTCAACCCTGGGCGACCCCCCACGACGCTCGCCCCCCACCCCTCCAGTACTCTTTTGAAGTGTGTCATTGAAATGATTTTCAATATGTAATACATTTGATTCCAGTCAATTACAGTCGTTAATTCTAGTTGATCAGTTAATAATAATCCAAACTTTTATCAAGTCTCTAAATTTTATTACCTTTCATATTCGTGCTAAAAAACAAATGAATATTACATGCAGTTCAACAGTTTCACGCTTCTTCACATTTTAAAGCTACTTGAAGGAATTATTAATGTAAAGATCGCTAATTCCATTTGTTTAAACCATTTCGTAAGCAACTATTCACGAGTTTTTCTTGTATCATTCCTTAATCATTTTTAGTCTTCTTTATTTGCTCGAAGAAAAGAAAAAAATACATATGCAATTACAAATTATTCGCCTTTTATTGATCAGGTGCGAAGTTTTTTTTAATCAAGTGTTTTTTTAATAACTTGAAAGAGATCCTCTTCAAAAACGACTTCTACTGGGAACCAGCCTTGCGTTAAAAAATATCCAGGAGTATTGCCCTGAATGTTTTAAATGGAACCTTTAGGGAGAACTTCCACAACTTCGAAGCAGTATTTCGGCAGTGATCCGTCTTGAAATTGAAACGGCTTTTACATAAATTAGTTAACTCAAAAGCCATTGCGTACGCCACGCATCAATGACACTATTTACATCGCGATTACCTCTGCGTGAAAGCTCACAGAACAATACTTTCATTTAGAATTTGATGAAGAAATTGTGGGATCCGCTATTGAAATAATAATGTAAATAATTATGTCTCAATTCTCCTATTCCGAGTGTTAGCCGTGGGGTAATTAAAAAATCAAGAAATTACCACCCGTCGGTGAAACTTGAATGTATGAGGATGGGTCATGAGATAAGATAACATGAATAGATGTGGATCGCTGTGAGGTCCGGTTTTAAAATTACTGGTTTACTTTAATCACAAGATTACGCCTTACGCTGATTAGTCTATTTGTTTTTCTATGAATTACATCATACAATTGGTATTATGGGTTTTTGTTATCGATGGTGGGTGTATGTATTTATGGCTAGGAAATTTAAGAAAATTATTCCTTCGCGAGGCTTGGTTGTTATAAATGAAAACTGAAGTGGTCATGTCGTCAATATCGGTAGAAAACATGCAATAAATTTACATTATTATGAGCTATTGACGTGTTGGTTTAAACTATCTCCAAATGCATACCCCTTGAAGAAAAACTGTTACCATCCGGAAGGTTTACTTTTAGGCCTGAATAAAGGAGAAAGCATAAGGAGAACACTGACCCTTATTACAATTACCAGGGAGATATTATTATTACCAGCTATTGACTTGTGAGAGCAAGCGTAGAATTCTCGCGGTCCTTCACAGCAATCGTGACTACTGAGAAAATGACGATGGTCACTTAATATCAGGTACATATTAAGAAAACAGTAATTAGTAACGACAGTGCTGTAAATTCAACTGCCACTTGATTGCAAGGCAGCACTTGTAGTTCAGTATCGGTCAATGATGCTCACTGAGAGTGACACAGCCCCTTACAAAGCTCACAAGTAATCTGCTTATGATTACGCTTCACGTTGGAGCCACATTTGACGCACTCACTAGGCATTTCGCAACTGCTATATACGAGGAGAACGCCACGAAGTAACGTCCGAACGCCACGAAGGTTCGAGCAAGACTCCCATACTTTGTCATACTTTAAAAGTGTGATAAAGATGGACCCTGTAGGTGTAATAGTTTTTGCACAATTCCATTTATTCATCCCGAAATTCTAAAAAGTTATTAACTCTCTCTAGTGGTGTCAATTTTCAATGTAGGAATATTAAAAAAAACTGGAATTTTAATATTGAAAACTCAATTAAACAGTCTATTAAAAAAATTGGAATTTTTGAAAATTATTGTTGCAAATATTACATTAAAAAAGCCCACTACCGAGAATGCATTGGACGAAGCAACGTATAAGCGAAGCAGTATTTGCCCTAGAGGCTTACATTTCTAATGGTCGTTCAATCGTTGCCATGCAGTGAGTATTCCGCGCACTCTTCAATATTGCTGCCCGAGCTTGTGTCCCTGGTCAGCAGTCAATTGTTATGTGGGAAATGCTTTAATATTGCATTTTTAATGTTATATTTGCGATAATTAATTTTCATAAGGTCGAATTGTTTTAATAGACAGTTTGACTCTTCGAGATTAAAATGCCGGGTTCTGATTCATCCTACGTTGGGAACTGACACCGCTAAATAGAGTAAAATTTAATAACTTTTAAGATTTTCTGGATAAATGAATGGAATTGTGCCAAAAATATTGCACCAACAGGGCCCATATTTAGCGCACTTTTAAAGTATGGCAATACCCTTACTTTTTTGTCGGTTTCATACGATTTCAACAAAGTGTTAAAATTATAAACAATTTTAAAAAATCGCCATTTTTCATGTGTTTTCTTGCCATGACTGTTTTGCTTATAAACTCATTTTAGATTAACAAATAACTTTTCTCTACGATGCATAGTTTTCCGAGTACATTGGAAAAACTGATTTTGCCTTCTAATTGCTAAAATAAAACGTGAATCAATAAATTTTCTTTTTTGAATCATTAGATGAGAGGACTCTTCCAATACGACCGCCTTGAGTTTTTTCTGATGAAAGCGCGGGTAAGAATTTCTTTTTATTATTGTTTTATTTTCCTAGCCCATTAGGGCTTGAGGTGGCTGGAGATGTAACCGGGGGTCATTGAGAGCACATTTCAATGATTTCATAAGCTAATCGAAACGAAATTCTTGGACCTTATTTCACTAAAGAGCATCGCATTATGCACAGGAACTCATGATATAGACAGTAAAGGAAATTATTCCCGAATCATATATTTTTGTTTTCTTAATAAAAGGATATAATTACTAGATTTTTATGCGCGATATTTGAAATTTGAACGAAATTCAATTGAAGTATGCTGCTTTTCAATATTTGACACGACGTGACGTCTTGATATTTTTTATCTAATATTTACATAATTCGAAGTGTATAATTTCTCTTGTAGAGAAAAGTAAGTTCTTATGCAATCAAATTATGACGGAAAATATGCCGACAGTGGCTGTTACGACAAAAATATGCCTGTTATGAGCACAGTTTTCGGCGCCGCATTTGAAATTTCAACGACATTTTATTGAAGTATGTTCTTTTATAAATATTCAACTCCGCGTGAGACCTTTATATTTTTTGGCTTTTATTAAAATGTTATTTATTATTATTTCATCTACAACTACGTGCTACCCTGCGAGCCACCGCATGGGCGTGCGGCAGAGGATATTAGTTCACCAGCCGTGTAAAGATGTAAGGGATAAGGTTATGTAGGTGAAATGGTGACATGTATTATGGGAGTGTATTTAGTGGAGCTCAGTTTTTATTGTGGTCGCTCATTGTGCGAGAAAAGAACGTGTTTTTGTACCTATCTCTTCGGCAATGTACCCCTCTTATTTTATCGCTTCTGTCAGGCCAAGAGATGTAGTGAGGTGTCATTCTCTGTGTCGCTCTGAAAAACGTCAGTCCTGAAATTCGAAAGCAACCTAAGCCTAGCGTGTAGCCTCCGAGTGTCTAGGGGCTCCCACCTTAATCCCTCAAAAAGCTATGAATCACTGTTTGCTCGTGAAACACATCGTGCAGCTTTTCTTTTTGTTTTCTTATTTTTTAAATTTAAATCTTTAGGAACAGGGTCCCAAGTGCTCGTGGCGTATTCGAGGTGTGACTAACCAGAGTGAAGTAGCACATCGTTTTTACTTTTTCAGCCGAGTGCTTTCCTATTATACGCGTTTCGTTAATGCAATGCCGCATATGTTTTTCACTGCTTGAGGAAATTGAATGCATACGTAATCGAATAACTACGAAAACAGGCCATATGACATTAGGTTATAGGTTAAAAATAGGATTTCAATACTTATTGTATTGATCTCAGTTATTAAATAATAATAAATAGCTTATTTTCAGTATTTAGGCCAATTATAAAACGTTGGTTTTGCTTTTCCGATATTTTAGAATGTACTTTATTCGATCTCCAAGACGAAAAAGTTAACATACTGAGGTTATTAGATAAATAAAACTTACGTTGTACGTGAACGTATTAAATTTGAAGTTAAAGTTTTAAATAAGTTTAATAATTTAATTATAATACATTAGAAGTAAATGAATTAATTACAAATTATTTGAATAAGTTTATTGATTAATTTCAATAAATGAAATATGTTAATTTGTTTCAAAGTACTCTACCGGTAAAGGTAGGTTTTCCTGAGTGTCGGAGAATCTTCTCCCGGTTTTACTACAAATTATTTGAATAAGTTTATTAATTAATTTTAATAAATGAAATATGTTGATTTGTTTCAAAGTACTCTACCGGTAAAGATAGGTTTTCTTGAGTGTCAGAGAATCTTCTCCCGGTTTTATATACTTACATATTAGTTTAATAATATATTAGTAATGAAGTAAGTATAGGTAATCAATTAACTCTCGAAATAAGCTGATAATTGTTATAAAATAGCATTGCATTACTGTAAAACCAGTGCAATGAAATGATGCAATTTCAGTTAATATACAGATATCACTAATCAGCTCACGTGTGAAAAGTTTCGCGCAAATTTGTGTTCAACAAAAATTGCTCCGACCACATCATGACATCGCATGTGACGAAGCTCTCTCAATGTGGTACAATTAACGGTACCGACTGCGTAACGATGGGCTCTTGACGAGTTGGAGAGGAAAACCGAAGAGATCTTTCAAGTTCAAGGCTGCGAGAGAGGAAGAAGCCTTAGGAAAAAGAGGCGCCCTTCAAATTACTACCTTGTTCGTCTTTGCCTTCCAACAGTCCGCAAGTAATGCGCTTTCCGCCACCCCTCCCCCTTCCATCGCAGCGCCCTCTCGGAGGCCGCGGCGAGAAAGATTACGCGCCTCAACTAGTGCGCAAACAGACGATTTAACCGCCTCTCTAAGTGGCTTCCGTGAGATAGGGAGGGGGGATAGTACAGCCGATAAGTGGGCGCCCGCTAGCTGTCTCGGCGAAGAGAGTGTTTAGTGCCTTCCCAAGCGGTAGTAAAACTCCTTGAAAGTCGCTTCTACGCCATTAATGTCTCATTCATTCAGCACTCGGTTCAGAGGAGGGCTTCAGAAGTTTTTAAAGTAAGAAATCACCCCCCATATTTATTTTATGAAAATAGTTCGCACCGTTGAAGTCGGCCGAGGGCTGCCGTTGAAATGTGTGAGCGCAACTCTGAATGTTTTAAGTGCGAACAAACGACGTGAAAAGTTTGCCCCAATTCCTTACATTTACACTTCCTTTCCGTTTTCTCTCTTCATAAGTCAAAAATTCTTGCCCTGAAGTAAATGATTTTCTTTTAAAAGTGATAGTGTAATGGAAATCATAAATATCAAGTATGGTTTCATGAATACCTTCTTGTGCCGTATTCGCGGTATTTAGAACGAATATCTCCTTCTCTCTTTATTATCCAGCACATCTTCGTAGATCTTCATTCCCTCCGTCTCCATTATTCCGAATATTTCTAAGCATATTGCCTTGCCTGAATTTAAAGAGTGAGCACTCTGCTTTCCCATAAAAATGCTTAGGATATTCCCGATGACATCCTCCTCAATAAAGCCTTTGCTTATCTTATCTTCGCTGAAACCATATCTGTCGGCAACTTTGCAAATACTACCTCTGCTTATTTAATTATTTACTGTAAGTGGTAACAGGAATAATAGCGGTGGAAATTACTGTACTTTTACATTAGTTATTCAATAATTGTTTTCTGAAATGTTGAATAATATGGATTTCAAGTGTGAATCTTTTTCTCACTCGTCACCTGAAAATTATCCAATAAATGTAATATAAAAATTTTTTAGTTTGAAAGACGAAAGTTAAGGGAGTAATCCAGTTGATTGTGTTTATTACAACAAAAGTATTTATCAAGAAACACTTCATCAGGTCCGGCTGGCTGGTTTGAGAAATAGTTTCTATTAATAATGAACGTAAACTCAATTGCTCAGGGTAGCAATCAAACGGAATTCAACTGATTGTCCTAGTTATCCCACAGGTATGTTGAGTCTTTGACCAGTCTTGAGTGCATTTTTTTGTCTTGCCTTTCTTTTGCGCTAAGTGTAGCATTTCCTAGATGAATGGATTGGATTTTTGGCGAGGCGATCGACAGTTAAGGTAATTTGCGCGATGGGGGACAGGTAAGGGAGGAAGGGTGGATAGAAACCCGGCGTCGGCATTAGTCTGCTCTGAACGAAAGACGCCAAGGGGACCTCGGTTTTACGACTAATCCGACAGACGGAGTACTGCACTCTAAGTGCCCTCCACAAGACAAGTAGGGACTGGATTTCCTCCGAAATACATCCTCCTCTGCAGGGATTTGAACTAGTATCTCCTTTTCTGATGTTCGTACTTTATTAGCTTCATTTCAGCCATTTAAAATACTTTATATTGTAATGATTCTTTAATTCCACATTTTTCCTCAAATCCTAGTTTCTTCTCAGCAAATGATGTATAGTAACTCTTTTCAGTATTCTTGCTGTAATCGGAGTCCCACCCTCTTCCATTTTTGAGCAGTTGTTTATATGCTAAGTCGACTTTCTAGTCGACTAAGTAAGCTTTCAGACTTCCTGTTTTCTATTCATAGCAGTGACTTATTATCTTGAAATTTAGGACTTTCGTAGACATAAGCTTTGAAAATTTTCATTCCTTATCAATTGCCCTAAAATTTGAACCCAGATTTAATAATTCCCGTACGGAATTTAAGATATTCCTGCCATTAAAGAAGTCGTCTCGCTCTCGAGGAATTAGAAATTAATCACTTCGACATGTTTGCACAAGGGTCATTTCAGATACAAAAAAAAATATTCGGTGATCAATAAGATGACATTTGGATGGTCGTCAATCCAGCGTAAAGGCTATCTTGTGTTTATCAATTAATGGAAGTGCTATCTTGGAACTTATCGGTCACACTTTTGTATGGTCCTCCCTCGGGAAATGCTGGCGGCCACGTTTGATAATGCCATCTCCGAGATGTCACATTCGTCGGCTACTCAATCTTGAAAAAAGTAAATATGTGGGGTGAAGTATTGAGGGATCAAGTGACGCGTCAAACCTTTGGGAAGGCGGAGAGAGAGAGCGCGCCAACGAAAGTTTGTCTCACTTAACGATCGTCGCTGCTGCTCCTTATTGCAGCCAATATCCTCGTGTCATTTTATTACTACCTTCACCCCCTCCCGACCCACGATGGCGCGCGGTGCATCCATCCTGTAAGCGGAAACCGGTGGCGCCGAACGCTCGTCGGCGACCGAAGTAGCGTGAGGGAGATAGGGCCGTTATCGATGGAGATGAGGATGTGGGTCGGAGATGAGGAAGACTGTTTTGGACCCACGGATTCGGACGGGTGCGGGAAATGATGATGGCTGGGGGCTTATGCGTTGGGCGATGAGCGGGAGGGACGAACGTAAGCAGGAAGGCACTAAATGAAGGACCCCTCCTTGTTTCGGTGATGGCAGCGATAGCAGTCGATTACTTCCGCATCTCTCTGCGATGACAAG
Source organism: Ceriagrion tenellum (assembly GCA_963169105.1). NCBI lineage: Eukaryota > Metazoa > Arthropoda > Insecta > Odonata > Coenagrionidae > Ceriagrion > Ceriagrion tenellum. Next base: position 113,314,153 of record OY720637.1, read on the forward strand.
CATTCTTAAACACACGAGTGATGAAGACAGATTAGAGTTGAAGACCTTTTCATAAAGGCTTGGTTTTGTAATAACAATACATGGTTAATGATTATTGGTATTTCTCGGGTTCTCCCCTAGTTGCGCCATTTGTCCATAAAAATGGTGCAACGCGGGGAGAGCTCGAAAAATGCCAATAAACAAGAAAACTGAGGAAGCTTTTGTAACATTTTTATGATTTATGATTTTTGGCCATGTAAATTGAAGTTAATTCATTTTTCCATCGATTAATCGGACGGAAAATAATCGTCAGGGTAATTAGTTCCCAGCCCCCGCACCTCTACCAGTATCCTTTTCGATGACTTACTCCTTTTATTCAATCTCCACACCCTAGCAACTATGGACTTTAATAAATAGATATAAGGATAATTTTCTCTGAAGATGAAACCGATGGTTTGCAGTAGTTGTTCATTGTAACTACAATAATTTCATTCCAATAGAAAGATACGATTTTCTCCTCTTACTTTCTCAATCTAAAGATATTTATGGAACAAAAATCTTCATCGATGAGGAATGAACAAAAAATCTATTGCATTTGCGGCTGATATTAAAAATAAATAATTAAACTGAGCCTATATGAGTTTGTATGTATTCTTGTCCTGTTAAAAAGAAGTTTTTTTCTGACACAGGATAGCATATTAAAGACTCAAGTCTAAATGCCGTGCATCAGAATGAAGTTCGCTTTGATTCCAAACTTTGTAGACACATTTCCTACTAATATTGGTAGAAATTGGGATCTATCAATACAAAAAGGCAAATCAAGGTAAGGTATGTCGGCCTCGGTGGTAACGGATGGGGTGAGGTCCTCGCCTGCTACACCGAGGTTCGCCGTTTCCATTCCCGCCTGGGTAGAAATATCACCACTCAGTGCATGTGTCTTTGAGTTTCGTCTGTTGTTATTGTTATTCACCCAAAAACAATTGATCAAATGGGCTGTATTTGGGGTAGCGAAGGTAACGAAAATAAATATAAAAAACAATTCCTTTAAGGTTCTATATAGGTCCATTCAGTCGTATGATGATTGTTTTGAGTGATTGCTTATCAGAAATGAAGCAACGTTTATGCCCAATATCCGGCAACCACTACTATCGAGTAAAATACCCCAAATTTTTCGATTGCTTAAAGTATTTATCAGTTTGAATGAAAAATAAGCATGTTCTTTCAATGTTTCTTATTTGGAAAGTTTAGATCTTACTTTCTGCGAAATTACATTCAATTTATTTTTATGGACAACTTTTTCATCCATTTTTTCTTGAGATGTTTCCATAAATTGGTACAATAAGTTTTTCGTTTTTAGCCTTTTGACGAAGCTTTTTTGTTTATTTATCTCCATTTTGTTAATTTTTCTCTTCACTGAATCTGGGATAAGCAATCACCTCGCCGTGTCCCAACGTCAGATCACACTTACATATCTGCGACTTTGAGTTTCGGTCAATTATGAGTACATTTAGCATTAAACCCAATCCTTTGGTTTGTAGCGTCTTAAATAAGGGAAATGAAGAGCATATTGTTCATTATCTTTTTTTACAGCAGGAAGTAATAACGAATTTTTGTCCCTAAAGTGATATTTAGGCCTACATAAAACTTCCATCTCCTTTTTAATAGCCATGAATTCCAAGCCCTCACGATTTACGGGGTCCAGGAAATGGATGCCCTTCGTCCCCTATCTCAATGGCCACTTAATCCCGGATCCATCCATCCATCTGTCGCGTCTCATAAACTTTAGCTCCTCCAACGGTCACCATTTCGGGTCCTTCATTGGGATTCCATGCAGATGTCAATAAGCACTTTCCTTTGCTCTCTAGGTCTTTCCACTTGGCGTCGCACACAAAGAGCCCAGTTGATATTGCAGTGTCACAGCTCCGTGAGTTAGACATAGTGCCTTTACGTTCATTAGGCGTTCATTATACTGGAATCACCTCGTAAGATAACCTACGGTTTTATTAGGTCTCGTGATGATTGGGAAGTGATTATATTTATATTTTAATATTACTGCAATTTTCCATTATTACTCTATAAATAATAAATACTCTCCGCGAGCATTTAGGATCCTGGTCAAATAGCTTTAACCAAAAATATAAATAAAATACAAAGGAAAGCAGCGCGCTTTGTTAAAAACTGCTACGAACGAGCATATAATGTTGCACAACCTGAGGGATTATGGTGGGAGCCTCTAGAGACTCGGAGGCTGCAAGCTAGGCTTAGGTTGCTTAATAAATTCAGAACTAATATTTTTCAGAGCGGCATAGAGAATATTATCATGACTTCTCACTACATCTATAGGTCTGACAAATGCAATCAAATAAGAGAGATACACTGCCGAACCGACAGGTACAAAAACTCGTTCTTTCCGCGAACAATAAGCGACCACAATAAAAATTGAGTTCCACTAAATACACTCTTATAATACATGTCACCATTTCATCTCCCAAAAACTTACACCTTTACACGGCTGGTGACTTAACACTCCCTGCCACATGCGGCGGCTCGCGGGGTATTATGTAAATGTAGATAAATGCAAAGCTTTCTAGTTCTGAAACTTGGCTAGTTCGGCTAACTTTATTGTATTTTGCGCACAACCCGCAATCTGATCCATAGCGTGTTTCAGACGTTTTCTAGTGCTTGAGGAGGAGGGCTCTTAGCCAAGGGGAACTAAATTCTAGGGCAGTTCGTGCCGGCATATTTACGTACTACGCATAGACATATAGATACTGTCTTCAGTTCATAGTTCTGCAGCCATCTTCTCATTATATAAATTTATTCTTATAAATATCATATTTTAGTCCTATTTTAGAGTTTTTAAAGGGATTAGGTTGGTAGCCGCTAGAGACTTGGAGGCTACCCGTTTGGATTAGTTTTCTTGAGAAATTCAAAACAGGTGTATTTCATAGAGAAACAGAGAATATCATTTTGACGCCGCTCTGTATCTCAAGGGACCAACAGAATCGACCAAAGAAGGGTGATGCATTTCCTCACAAATAGGTACCAACATTCGTTCTCTCCACGCAAAATAATTTACCATCATGAAAACTGAGCTCCTCTTAAAACACTCCCATATTACACTTCACCATTGCAACTTCCAATATCCTATCTTGTACACCTTTACAGAGCTGGTTTCCTAACACCCCCTGCCACGTTTGTGGAAATATGTCAATGTGTAAATCTTATTTCACCATCTAATCTCTTATCTCACCATCACCACTTACACTGACTCACCCTTCTGTTTTTACAACTTGCTCTTGCTCTTCCTTTATATAAGAACTTGAATATGAATATGGACTTGCTATCTTGCCTCTTGTACAGTTGAAACGGTCCAAGTTTTTGGATCTTTTAGTTCCAATGCTATGGTGGCTATCAAATATCAGGGTAGCAGGCCAAATGAAAAATAAATGTTTATGCATAATTTTAGGTTAAATTTCGAGTCAGCTCTATAAACAGAATTTATAACAATCCTTAAAGTAAGGAGAAGATTTGTGAATGATAGCTCTCGCATTAAAACTAAAAAAAATAACTTTATATGCTTTACACTGGAAGGGCACATCTACTTGGGTAAAATGTAGTCCTAGGATGTTTGTCAGCTAACTTCTGAAGAAATGGTGAGGGAGGCATGGGTAGAGATGAAGGTAGTGAATAATGGTAGGAGGGGATCTAATAAAGTACGTGAGATTTGCAAATGATCTAGCATTGGTTTGCCAGTCAGCCGAGGATTTAGAGGTATTGATGAATGGGTTGGAAGTGCAGTGCGAGAGGTATGGGATGAAGATAAACCTAAGAAGACGAAGGTGATGGGATTCTCTAGAAGTAAGGACGCGGGGGTTAACATCAATGGTGGGAGGGCACAAAATAGAGCAATTCGAGCAGTTTGCGTATTTAAACAGTATTCTGGAGGGGAGTGAGTTTAGTGGTAGGGGTATTAAATGTAGAAATTCAATGGCTAAAGAAGCATTTTCAAGGAGAAGGGAAGTAATGAGGGGACCCTGACTAGAAACGTAAAGAAAAGGCTGGTAAAATCTCTAATTTGGAGCGTCGCGCTGCATTAGTCGGAGAGACTTGATCATTGCGAAGGGAGGATATATGTAGACTTGAGGCGTTTGAGATGTGGGTGTAAAGAGGGATGAAGGAGCTGAGCATAGCGGCGAGAAGGACGAACGACGAGGCATTAGATAATGTCGGAGAGGAGAGGAAGCTAGCAGCGGAGGTTCGGAGGAGACAGAAGCAGAGAGATGAAGGATATATTGAAAGGAGAGGGAATTCTGAAGAGGGCGATAGAGGGGGGAGCACTGGGGAAGCACGATAGAGGAAGGAAGAGGATAGGAATTGTGGACAAAATGAGAAGAGGGAGACGATAGGAGGAATCCAAGAAGGATCTACTGGCGGGCCATCCGTAGTAGTGAAAACAAATTAGGATGAGTACTGTCCCAAAAACCTACTATTCAGCCAATAGTAACCTGCTATTCAGATAGAATACGTAATGATGAACCTACGAAGTTATTAAAAATGAGCTCTCAACGACTAACGATTAGTGCTCCTACCATCTTAAGGAAGTGTACAAGGAGTCTTAAGAATAGGAGAGCGTCCACGCGTGTGTTTAACAGAAATGGAAGATAAATGCACGAATAGGGCAGTGAGAATGAAATTACAATCGTAAAATAATTTTTAGAGGTCTATCAGTGATTATTAAACTTTTTAAAATGTCCCTACGTGGGAGAATTTAAAAACACTTAGTAATATTCCACAAAGAAAGTAAGTGTTTTTACTACTAAGTGTTTTTAACTAAGTGTTTTTAACTAAGTTTTTCAACTAAGTGTTTTTAAATTCTCCCACGTTATGTTATTCTACCAAGTAGAGCCGTCAACAGTTGAAATAAATGTTCCTACCTCGTAAGGGACGGGTGTGATCGGTGTGTATGAAATTGTGATTTGAGGTGATGAACTCTAAATATTTCTCGTTATTAATGCAAGGATTCTATTGATTCATCTCCACTACGGAAGGGAAAGATGAAGGCAAGCTTCGCTCTCCCCCTTTTAGGATGCGGATAAATTTTCCAGGAATATTGTCTGGCACGGCGCGGCGTTTCGGTCGTGATGACGCGACTCCCCTTGCCTCAACACCCCTGTTTCCGCCTAAACGGTGCCATGCTCCCAGAGTGGATCGTGGTTGGAAACAAGTGGTGGAGCGTTTATTGCGTATTCTTGGAAATCTAGGCATAATTTTTGGGGAGAACGCACAAATGACTTGCTGTCACGAGATCCTTAATCCATAATTATTTCCTTATTTCCAGCAGTTCTGAGTATTTTAACTAATTACTCCTATCAAATGAGCGCTATAAATCCATTTTTTACATTAGAGAGTCCATCAAAGAGTGCTAATCATATTTTCCAGAAGTGTTTACTTAACTTGAGACTAAAAATTATCGTGATTACTCGACTTTGGCTGTCATACAACGATGAAATGCCTGAAGTCCGTGTTTACCTAAAAGCATTTAGATTTGGCGATTTCAGCATCAGCATTAATACTGCCTGAAAGGATTTTTTTGGCGCCAATTACATATTCTTGCCTTAATCTGTGAATTTTTGGAGTACGGGGTCGGAAATGGTAAAAGCAATGAGGAACAATATGAAACGTTTATATTTAGGCTTATGCAATATTTGCTCTTTATTAAGATTATTAAATTTTAAATCATTAGATTGTGGCGTTACGTTGAGGAACGACAAGAAGGAATAACTCATAATATTTTATTTTTCTTGAAAATGACACTATATGCGTCGAAAGCGGTACACAGCATTAAAACAAAATGGAACTGTACAGCGTTTTATTATGAGTCATTACTTATTAAATTTTAGTTACATATCCCATCCAAAGCATTTAAAAACAAGTTAGCGTTTTTGCTTTTAATATTACTAAGCATTTTTTTCACATGCGACATTATTGTGCTAAAATTATTTTTTATTCGTTAAATTACTGTGAAATGGTAAATATAAATTTAGAGAGAGAGTAACAGTGAAAAATTCCTTTGTAAAGGAAATATTTTGGTTCCTCTGCGGTTGGAGAAATGATTTGCACGAAGGTTCATGGGCTTATACGTCATTTGTTAAAAAAAATCGTTTCATCATTTCGTAATTTGCTATAAACTGCGTATTTCAATGAGGTATTCATCATTCTAATACGAGACACGCCAGTTATATCCAGCCTGATCTTCGTGGAACATCCGTCACACTTCTCTGCCTTTGGTTTCACGAATCGTAACTTTTCTGATTCGTTGCAATCGAAGTCGTGTTTTTCATTGCATTTCATTTTATTCTACTTTTTTCATTACCGTCATCTTTCATAGAGTGACGTCCACATCAACGCCTCTGCTTGGAAAAAAATCGGAGTTTTCGAACGAAGGGGGACACGTGTCGTCCGGCGTTCCTAATTCCACGAGTAGAGAACGCCCGCCGTCCATTACTTAACTTTGGCCGCAGCCCACGTCCACTGTCCGCTTCCCTTAATCAGAGCCAACTCTGCCCCTCTGCGGTTTTTCTTCTTTGTCTCCCTTCGACCGAGTTTCTCACAAGGAATTAAACTCAAACTCTCAACCACGCCCCCCTTCGGACTCCTGCATCTACCCTTCCTTGTAAAGGATATGCTTAGGGTGATTGGAGAAATTATTGATTATGTAATCATTTGAGTGAGACTTAACGGGTGGATATGTAAATGTTACCGAATATTAGCGAAGACGCAGACTCAGACAATCTATTATCGATCCTACACTACGTTTATTCGTGGTTCCAGAAGTGGAGGCTGGTACTTAATCTCAGTAAATGCAACTCAGTACTCTTCTTGCGGAAGTGATTACGCTAACGCCATGTCTACTCTGTGGTAGTGATGGGCAAACCCATTCATTTATGGGAACTCGTTTACTCCGGACCGGTTCTTTTCGGGACCCGTTCCTTTTCACTCGTTCACCGTTTCGTTTTGATTGGTGGTCATGTTTGTTTATTTTTAATATGCTCTTGATGCTTCAATAATGTTTAAAAAAAACTAAAAATACTTAGTGTATCGCAATGACGGCGTTTAAGAATTTTGGATGAAATAAAATATGGAAGGTAATATTGCCAACTTCTTATATGGTTTCGTAATAGGTTTAATTGATGTAAAACAAAAGTACTGCTAATTACACCGCCACCATCAGCGGGTGAATTTTTGGGGTATTATAAAGAACATTCTATCCCTTGAAAATAGTAGCGGAAGAGCTAAAGTAATGACGGACCGAATAGAAAGATGGACCGAGTAGAAAGATGGACCGAATAGAAAGATTGACCGAATAGAAAGATGGACCGAATAGAAAGATGGACCGAATAGAAAGATGGACCGAATAGAAAGATGGATCGAATAGAAAGATGGACCGAATAGAAAGATGGACCGAAAAGAACGAAGGACCGAAAGAGCTGACGAACCGAAAGGAACGACGGACCGAAAGGAACGGTCGTTCGGGAAAAGTCGGTCCTCGGTCTTTCCGTTCAATCCATGTTCGCTCGCGAACGACCCGCCTCTACTCTGTGGGTGTGGTGAACATAAAATCTTCAGTCAAATACCTCGGAATTACCATAACTTCAGACATCTCGTGGAGAAAACACATGCAAAAAATATGCAACACTAAAGATACTAGACTATACCAAGCGTATAATAGGAAGTTCCCCATATAAAAAAGCGAATGACAGATGCTATTCACTCTAGATAGGCCACACCTCGACCACGCTGCAAGCTTTTAGAGCCCTGGACAGAATGACTTGACCTAAAAAAGTTAATAAACTACAAGAGAAAGCTGCGATCTTTGTCAAAAACTATACAAGCAAGCATCTTGTGTTTCACAGCTTTTAGAGGTATTAGGGTTGGGTGCCGCAGGAGATTCGGCGGCCGCATGCTGGACTAAGATAGCTTGAGCAGTTCAGAACAAGTGTTTATGAGCAACGCAGAAAATATCATTTGCACTCCATACACTATCTCTTTGTCTTACAGAGGCGATAAAATAAGAGAGATACATTTCCAAACATGTAGGCAATAAAATTCGTTCTTTCTGCGCACAATAAAAGACCATAATAAAAACTGAGTTCCACTCAAAACACTCCCATAATATACTTCACCATTTCATATCCCAAAACCTAATCCTTCACTTTTTTCACGCATAGTGTCCTGGAACCCCCTGCCACACGTCCATGCGGTGGCTCACAGTGTTGTATGTAGAACTAAACATAAATGAAAGGCTGTAACGAGGCTAGCCCGGGTATCCTCAAAATTTTATATTAAGAGCCTTTTGTTTAAATAAAGATTACCTCATTTTGATCTAAGTATGGCTTTAATCTCACGGATTTTCTCGCACATTCTGTGAACGGAGATGATCTAAATCTTTTTGAAAATTTTATCCCCTTACATTTAGTGGAATATATTTCATATCATAGTACAATCAATGAAAAAATTGGATATTGCTAAAGAAGCTGTTTACGCCAAATTTGCCTCGGATTGCACAAAAGAAAAATGTGCACCGTAAAAAACATCCAAAATATCACTTTTCATTTTTTCCCTCTCCTAGTTATCCACTATTTTCCCGATCACCTCCCTTCATAATGGATTTTCCCCTATAAAAAAACCTGATACTCACTCTTTTAGTGCCTACAAATGCAGTGTGTTACTGTATTACTGAGAATTGATAGTGCTTTTTATTCTGCCATTGCACAGGAAGTTTATCTCAACCAGTTAGGAACACTGGTCCTCTGATAATTCTCGGTGAAGGGAGTGCTGTCTTCCTTTAAAGTACACTATAGCATTTTTTAATTATTGATTAAAGTATTTTACCAACTGATTGGCTGCTCTTTGGACAGTACTTATTGTTATCAGTTTTCACTCCACTTTGCACTTTAGATATTTCATTGAGATATTTCATTCCACCAGCTGAGTGGTAGGGTTTTGTACAGTTTTTATCCTACTGGAAAATTGTTCCGTTTTGGCTCCTATGGTTGACCCGCCTTTCGATCCCCTCTTAAGGTAGTTCGAGCGAAAAATCATATTACCAAAAAAATCAATGAATTTGGCCTCATTTCAAAGAAGAATATATCACCCTTCCATTGACACCAAAAATTCAACCCCTTACCATATTACTTTCCAAGATATTTGCCAGAAAATACCAGCCCTTTTACATGGAAAATGGTACGTGTATGAACTCCAGAGAGACCTTATTAAACAAATGAGGAGTTTCTAAAGCTTAGATCACGTCAAAAAATCAAGTGTGTAGTTTATCGTTTTTTCGACTATTTTTGAAAATTGATCATATTGTCACTGCAGTAAATTCTTTGGAATCATAATAAACCTTCCGTTTTTATAGAGTTTCAAACGTACCGCGTGAAAAAATGAGTCAAGTTAAAGACTTAATTAGATATTTTTATTTGATTATTTGCAATTTCTGTCATGTAAAACTGTATTATTGCACCATTAATAATGCAATATTTAATTTGTGTGTGTCACAGCTGGTGAAATTAAAACTAATAATTCGAATATGGTCTCTATTATGATTAGGGAGCAATCTCGCTCGTACCACCTTAAATTCCTCATATCGTTTCCCTCTTCTTATTTCGTCTAGAATTCTTATCCTCTTCCCTCCTCTAACGCAACTATATAGAAAAAATAAAGCTCACATTCTGTCATTTCCCTGCCCATTCCTTTTTCCCATTTACCATCTTTACATGGGTTAAGCCCTTATATATTCTTGCCGAACAGTATGTAGATGTAGGAGAGTGCTCATCTTACATTACTTTGCTTGACCGCAACCCGCGTTCATTCCCTGCTTCCCTTAATCAGTGCCGGCTCTGTCAAATCGTTCCTTTTTTGTTTCCCATCCAACCCTACGAGTCAGGACTCCGAAAGGAATGAACTCGACTCATTCCATTTCTCCACCCCTCTATCGTTCATCCCCTCTCGGCATTATAAATTAGGAATGGGGTGAAGGGGGGGGTCCTGTCCTCCCCCTTCCCCTATTTCTCCCCCATTGCGAGTCGAATGAAACCCTGACCCACATTCTCCGCGCAGAGGGAGAAGGGAAAATTTTTCTCAAAATTATTTTCCAAGAATCCGCTCCGCCCCGTTCTTTCCAAAACTCAAAACTCCCGATCTTTCCCGGGAATCGGGGAGCGGAGAATCGCTCACGGGCGTCTGCGAGGATCGTGGGTGTAGATAAGGGGTTCGGAAGTCGAGGAGTCGTGCCAATAAAGGGGGCGGGGTGTGGAGGCTTGGTGGGTGGTGTTTTAAATGCGGGGGCGTCGCTGTGCGGGGCGATTGAATTCGCCCGCCTGCCCCTCGGGCGATTCCGAGTAAAGCTCCTCCCTGATGCAGGCGCACAATCGGGTTAATGTCATTCACGCCGGGTCGGATGTAAATTCGGTGTACTCCTGCCCCTCTAGAGTCATTTCTCTTCTTCAATTCTGAAAGGCAGCAATACCTTCATCTACCACCAATAAACATTAATAATAAGTAAATAAGAAGACACTAACTTCATACTCGTTGACACAATCTCCGTTCCTAACCGTATGATAAAATTGACTACGAGTTAGTCTATATTTAATGTAGTACTAGCGAGATGGATCTGTAATCATAATAGAGACCATATTCGAATTATACGTTTTAATTCCACCAACTGTGAGATACAAGTATTAAATATTGCATTTTTAATGTTGATATAATATGGTTTTGCATCACAGACATAGTAAGTAATCAAATGAAAATGTCTGAATAAGTCTTTAACTTAACTCATTTTTTTCACGCGGTACCTTTGAAACTCCATCAAAACGGAAGGTTTATTGTGATTCCGAAGAATTTACTGCGATGATAATACAATTCATGTGCAAAAATAGTTGAGAAAACACTCAAACTACACACTGTTGCTTTTTTGACGAGATCTGAGTGTAGGGAATATCTCATTTTTAATATAAGGTCTCTCTGGGGTGCATACTCGTACCATTCCCCATATAAAAGGCCTGGTATTTTTTGGCAAATATCTCGGAAAGTAATGTGGGAAGAGGTTGAATTTTTGGTGTCAATGGAAGGGTGATATATATATTTTTTTAAATGAGACCAAATTCATTGACTTCTAGGTGAAATGATATCTCGCTCAAACTACCTTAAATCTTGATTTACTTGCAACTCTGAGTCGCAAGAAGATCTCACGAGAGAGAGTCTTAAGTCTCGGTCAAGACAACTCTTATTTTGGTTGATTTTATGAGATCAACTTCAATTTTCAACGCTTACTATTTTTTAAATCATATTCCTGTTAGTAGTTGAGTCGACATAGTGTAGAGAGGTGGGTGGTTTGATTGACAGGGTGTTGAAGGGAGGCCTCGGTTAAATTCAATTGACTGTCCGTCTTGCGTTTCAGTCGAAAGTTCCGGCTCCATGCAGTCGCACCACAGGGTATTCGTCGTACTCCCGCCCCTTTTTGACTATTCATCACTGTGAAATGAGTTAGTAATTCATTTACGCTGATCCAGTCTAGGATATTTTTTTGCTTTTAGATGAGATCAAGTAGCAGTATTGATAATTGAGGTGATAAACAGAATATTGAAGTATTTTTCGAGGCTGTAAACTGGTAAGTATGTTAACATTAGCATGTAACTTGGAAATCAACAAAGGATGATGTGAAATCCGGGATTGACAAAATCCTACATTTAAAACTTGTTTACACGGTAAAGGCATTTGGTCAGATTTAGACGTTTTAAAATAATCTTTTATGACTGGGACATTGAAAAACATCAACCAGTGCGAATGCTTGAAATATAGTCCATGAAATTACTCATAATTTGTTCGAAACTGATGGTGAATGCTTGCAAAGATTCAGCGTGTTGCCACTCGAGAAAGTTCATTACTATGGAAGCTCTCACATTGTATTTTGAACCAAGGGCCTCGTGGCCAGGGAATGTAGTTATGTCTCCTCGACTTCAGAGCATTATTAATCGGTTTATTTCGCTTTCTAAATTTCATTCTTTGCAACATTGAGTTTCTCAATAGCTTTTGGCTAGAGCTTAAGAAGTGATATACACAAATTTTATTTTTTCTGAAGGCTGTCTTAACGCAAACCTCACAGTTTCTTGTACATTTTGATGCATGAATAAATGTACAGTCGAAGGAGATTATTGTAGCGTGAATTAAGCTGTTTATTTTGTTGGATATCCACAATTAAGAACTTGTGGGGCATCATCAACATCGAGACATGTATATATGTTTTGTAAATTCAGAGCGATAGCAATGAATGATACAGACAGTTCATGAAATCAGCATTAGAATTTGTACAGTGGTTTTAATGAATATATGAAGTCACTCACAGGCTATGACGTTCGCGCGCGGTCATGAAATAATCTTGTTACTGAAAAGGACTCACTAGGTCTCTCGGAAGAAAAACCTTTATAAAAACAATTTTGGTTTCTTTACCTTTCTTTTTCTTTATCGTCTTGATATTTTTGCAGGCGATGTGTCAGTTACTTCAGAGCAAGAATGTTTATCGTTCTCTTGTTATGGTGGTTTCATTTTCGTGGTCGATGTCTTCTGAGACACCTTGCGTAAAAAAACCGACAGCACGCACTACTGGGTGATATTTTTTAAAAGATCAATCTAAATAAAAGACACAAGATTTCATGTTTCATTGAATGTCGGCAATGTTGCAGGGACATCGTCAACCCCTGCGTTGCTATGCACTCAGGAAAGGAATGCAGGGGGTTTGAATGAAAATGTGCAGCAGTGGATGCCCTCGCCCTGGGCCCTGTCCCGTTTCGGATACCGAAAAAGTTTAAAAGTCTTTAAAACCGATCGATAGTTGAGATCCTCCCGGAGAGCACAAAGTCATAATATTATGTCACATGATATGCATAACTTGTAATTCTTTGGTGCTTAATTCCGCCAAATCGCCAGATTTTCCTCCACCATCCCAAACTGGCTAATAATATCATCTAAACCAAGGAATTAATTAATAACTAGCGCAATGATTTTGAATTTGGGTCGTTTTCTGTTATTTTCTTCTCCTCTGATCCTACGTAATCTTGATGCTTGGAATTTATGAGACCTTTGGCATTAAAAGAACGTGAACTCAAGGATATCATCAGAATAACATTAGTATAAAATTCACCTGCTTATATGGGATGGCGTATGGATGTAATTATTATACCATAACTATAAAACTTGGTTATGCATTTACTTATCACAGTTATTATTTTATTCATACTTAACCATTGTCAATAGTAGGCTTGGACCTACTGATAAAAGTTGATCGTTACGTACTTGTGTATTTATGATTCATGGCAATGCTAACTATGCTAGCTATGTCCAACACTCCAAAAATTAAAATAGGTGCAGAATCATAATTTTTGCAATCGTATCTGATTTATATGAGTCTTATGGATCAGGATTTATAATCGTCGTTGGAAAATATATTACAACTTCGAATTTATGTTTAGGGAGGAAAATCGTGAATCACTCATTTATGCTGAGTTATTGATGCGTCGCGATAGCTACCGATTTTATTTATTTACGACCTCGTGAGCGTCGTTTCTTCTCCATCCGTTTGAGTTGAGCTCGGAGCTCATCCAGCTGAGCTATTTAAAACTTGAGGGAGTTTGCTGATAGGTTTTTCGATTGAGTCGAAGTGTCGGGTGTTTCTTTCCTCCTAACATCTTCGAGGCATCTTCTAGCAGGAGTGGGTGAGTTGCAGCGGTTATGCAACGCCTCCCTCCAAAGGGATTGAGGAAGTTTGAACACACGCGGTGATGGAAAGCCCCCCCTCTCCGTGCTCCCATAATTCTCTGCTCCTCTTCCCGCTTCCCTTGCGCAACATAGAACTGAAAGAAGCATTCGGAGTCTGACTCCGACCAACCCTACCGCCGACCGCGCGCCTCTGCTTTTCTTTTCAAAATCCTCCACGTGCGCCGGGAGCTTATTGCAGCATTGAGCAGGAGCAACAATGAACGGGCGAAGCTAGGTGGGTGTGCAACTGGCGTGCTTGTCAGCCTGCCTGATTCCGTTTAAGGTGGTTGGAGCTGTTTTTATGTAGAGATTTGCGTGAAACTTTTCTGGTGGTCCAAGCCTTGCATTGGGTTCGGTGCAGTAGTTTATTTTTTTACTTTTGAAAACTACTTTTCCTCAAGATAGAGGGCTGAGATTTTTTTTATCGGATGGCTGAATAAATGAAATTTCGCTGATTCTAATTCTTTCAATCAAATTCCAATTCTTTCAAATTCTGATTTCTAATTCTTTCAATCAATTTTCTTATACGCTCCGTATTTTTCTAAAAATTATGTTTTCAGCTAAAAAATCTAACATTTTTCTATAAAATCAACAATAGCATATTTCCTTGACAACCAAATATTGAATTTTCAAAGGATATTAACGTTTCTTACATTTCCGCTTTTTTCGTGCATTTATCTTTATTTTATATGCTTTATTTATTTCCTTTGCAAGGCTATATCCTCAAATACCTCTTCCGCTTCTATTACTTTTCATCACGCATCGCTTCATACTTGCTAACCTATTTCTTAGGTTACCTTTAATTTTCCTCTTAAGGGTCTCAAGGGTCATCCACCTTATTCACCCACCACTTCCCTGGTCCATGTATTCCTCTCAGGCCATTTACACCACCATAATATTTATTTCGTTTGTGAACTTCAATGTATAAAAGCGAAGAAAATTGCATTCGACCGATTTAATTTCTTACTATTAAATGAAATTTTGGCATGTAACCTTGTGGCTTTTGGCATGTATTTAGTAATAATTCGACGGCATATGTACAGATTCTCTCCCAAACGCGAAAACATACCTTTCCTATCATTTTGATGGTCTTAGTTAAATATCAAGGTACCATGGTGAATAAAAAACACCCTCAGTGAAACTCTTCTTAACGGCCACTCCTATCAAGCGACCACCTCTCTAAACGACCATTTTTCTGTGGAACCGTCGCTGGTCGTTTAATCCAGGTTTCAGTGTATGTATATATCCAAGTGAAGGCCATCCACTTGAAGAGTCTGCCCTTGTGACTTATTTATTGCCATAGAAATCAGATATGCTAAGCCCAAAACCCGGGGAAATGATGCTGGGAAGCGTGTCTTGCAGTATCCTGCTCCATTCGCGCGTGCCACTCTTAAGGAGTTTCATTAGATCGCTAATGGGCATGTCTTTGAGCATCCGAGTCTATTACTTGTCATTTTTCTTGCGAGGGCTCATTTTCTCGCAAAAAAGATATTCCTCCTGTTTAGATTTTTTCTAAAAGTTACTCTTTTTTTATTAGATACGATGATGGATATATTTTTAAGTCTAAGGAGGAGAAACGCAGTGGGTAGTGAGTCTTGAATAGGCGCCTCGATGATTGAGTGAATGTAAGATAACTGCACGTTAACACTTTAAAACATATATAAATAACTCGTAATGTTTATGATGTTGAGCGTGGCGCTGTATACCAAGCGCTTATAACTAACTTCAACGAAAAGTACATTGATACCATGGGACGAATAAGTTCCTTCATTACTATTATTACCAGGGAGTTTGGAATCCACTGTGGCTGAAATTACCGTAAAATTATGGTTCAAATTACATCCGTCCTCTTCAGGCAGTTTCAATGCCAGTGATCCCTAATAACACATTTTACCACGTGAGACTTGAAGCTTGGAGATAATGTTAGCATTAAAAATGTGTTTACTGACGGGAAATGAAACTGCACTGACCGGAGTATCTGAAACCAAAGAAGACCGGTCAAATAAAGTGCTGGCCACTCTTGTAATAATAGTTTGCGAGGATACTTGTACTCTATATTATCCTGTGAATGATCGCGTCCAGTGATGGTGGAATATAATTCGAGGGAAGAAGGCGAGCTTCGCATATCGCAGATCCACTTCGTCTTCCCATGAATGGACTTCCTTTCTATTTGCTTTGCCGAAGCCCTTGCGGTGATTAGTCGTTACAATTGCAAAGAGCGCGCCAATAATTTGAGTATTCTACCAGATGATTGGTAGGTTTTTTGACAGTACATACCCTGGCTTACTCGTTTCTGGCATATCGTTTCATTTTCCCTCGCATGCATGATCCACCATTAAATCCCTATTTAAGTCCTCATATTGTCTCCCTCTTCTTATTTCATCCAGAATTCCTATCCTCTTCCTTCCTCTTCTCCATTTTTCTCTTTTCTATTTTTCTCTTCAGTATTCCCTCTCCATTCCGAACGTCCTCCATCCATCCCTTCTGTCCCCTCTAAACCTCTGCCACCGGCTTTTTCTCCGCTCCTACCACTCCTAATACTACCTCGTTTGTCCTTCCTGCCACCCAGCTCACCCTCTCTATCCTTCTCCACACCCACACCTTAAGCGCCTCAAGTCTGCGTACATTCTCTCTTCGTAACGACCAGGTATCCAACGCATACGGCGCCACGCTCCATATTAGGGTCGTCACCAGCCTTTTCTTGACGTCTCTACTCAGATTCCTCTGCATTCAATTCCCTTCTCTTACCGAATACCTATTTTTTTGCTGGCGAAGCATCAATTTTTCTTTCGGTGGATTAGTTACATCATGCTCGTGCGTTAGTATTTAGTCAGTGAAGTTTGTGAGGAGGCGTAAAGAGACACCCGTTGCAGGTTAGCCATTTAAATTTATGCGCAAGCCTAAAACGCAGAATTTCAATAACGTACAACGACAAAAAATCCTTATAATAAAAAAAAAAGAAATTCTGTAGTGAATTTTGTTCCCATCACTTATATTGTCATTTAATATTTTTTGCGTGTTTGTTGCATTTTTTCGAAATTATTTTGTGTTCTCTTGTTCTCCTCTCGACATCTCACCTTCAGTATATCTTCAATCACCTTCCCAATGTCTAATGCGCATGAAACTCACGAGGCTCATCTTTTCACTAAAAAAATGACTTTTACGTCAGTATTTGGAAATAGGTTTTGTTTCTTTTGCTTTGGGGATTAGTATTTCGACCCCCTCGAACTTTCCAAGTGGGTCATAATTTGCATAACAATGCATTTTCTTGTGTCCTTTTTTTTATCCCAAGTTTTCCGTAAGCACGTGCGTAGGTAAAGAAGGATAGAATGCTTTTGAGCCTAAATTAGAAGGTATTCGGGTCTCGGATCCTTGTGTGCTTCCGGAACGCCTGATCCCAGAATTTATGAATGGAGCCTTTGCAGGAGCCATAAAGATGTGTTTTGAGGCTTAACAGATGGCATAACTCGAGAGGGATATTTCTGGGAGATTAGAAAGTGCTCTTAACGTTTTCAAGGAGCTAATCTAGAATGCACGGGGCTCTTCATTTCTGACATGGCGATCTCGCGCGAAACCTGAGCTTTCAAGGGGTTCGGACGGTCTGATTTCAATTAAGATGAACCAGCTGCGTGTTTTCAGAGACTACTCGAGTAAATGATGCATCACCTCGTTCTCTGGATTACCAATATATACGGCAATGGCACGGGCTCGAAACAATCTCTGCTCGGGACATGAGTTTCGCAATGGAAAGCTTGGACTAGGCATCTTGAGAGACTAGTATTTCCCGTCTGGTCACATTATCATTGCGCTCTTAAACAATAAAGACAATTACGGTGTTGTTACGTGATTGATGTTGTTTTTAAATACATATAACAAAACCCTATTGATTATAAAATGTTATAACAGTTTACAGCATTCTTTTCTTTCTCCCGGATTTCTCCCGCAAAGAACTGTTTTTGATATTTAATACAACCTGAGCAGTTAGTAGTGTATTGCAATAGTTGCGCCATGCTATCATACAAAGATAGTTTTCCTAAAGACTGTTTAATACTCTCTATGGCAAAGCAACCTGTTAAAATTAGTAATTTAAAGAGTAATTTAAGGAATGGATAATGCAGGAACCCAAGGATTGAATTCATCAGGAAAATTGAGAGAGGGTTCAAAATGTTGGAATGAAATGGTTAGCTGAAAGAAGAGCGGAATACTACAGCAATCGTGGGATTGAAGACTGCCGAGAATGATGGTGAATAATTCTCTCCATGGATTTACTAATATAGTACAGGCAATTGTGCCACCTCTAGCACCCATTCCATTTCAAGTTTGGGAAGTAGAATATACTATCAATCCATCATTTTTAATGAAAAAATGAGAAAAAGGCAATTAAATTAGATCACACTAACATTTTGTCCAAAATCAAATGTTTAAAGGAAAAGTGGAAATATTTTAAATGGACGTGGATGCACTATCCTTAAATATAGAAGTTCATTCCTACCCATATATATCATCTTAATTTAGCACTGAGGCATTTTATTCTCCTGTGAACATTTAACAGCTCCGGAGGAATAAGATATAACCCGTAAGAGGTTCCTGCGGATAGTGCCCTACCGGCTTACAGGCCTGTAGGTTGTTGCAAAAAGTCTACAGAGTTATTTTAAAAAATAGGGACTTTGCCACCCATTTGTTGCTATCTAACGCTTCTTTTTTCTTTTTTCAGGTTTGTATCATTAAGAATACTTCACCAAAGCTGAAAGGAGAATACTTCACATGGTTGTCTGACGCGATGTCCAGTGAAAATTCCCGACGACTTGAACCAGGTACTTCACACCAACGAACATTTTCTTTTAGGCATTGGCTCTGAGGGATAGTTAATCTTTATCGGCAGCAACGTCTAACACTTCTTTTTATCGAAATACATAAATTTTTTCTCTTCAAGAACTAGATCTCGGTAATGTACGCTGGCATGTTGGGGTTCGTACACCAAGTGTTTACAATGTGAAAAATTGGAGGAAGGGATCTTGAGGGGCGTATACTGTGCCTTCAAGCAATGCACATCGGAAGGGAAGCGGAAGAGAATTAAGAATAAAGCGCTTTGGAGGAAACTATCAAAAGGGAGCCCTTTTTCTCAGGTTTACGGCAGTGATTTAAATCTCTGACTCTGCCTGCCCAGAATAATAATGTTGCGATGGGTATGTATGTTATTTATATTTCCATGAATGGTTATGCTTGTGTTTGCCTTCCATCGTGCCTTTCAGTCAACCCCCCATTATTGCTCAGTTCTCCCTTGAACTCATAAGGCCAGTGCACACTTATCCCCCCGCCTCCGTCCGCTTCCTCCCTCTCAAAATATATGGCCAACTGGTATCATAGTCATTCTTAATAATATCCATTTATATGCTAATATTCCATCTTACATATCCTCGCATGAATTACCTTTGAAATGCATTTACAAAATTAATTCCAAAGGGGCGATATTGTTGTGAGCATAAAGAGAACTCTTAGTGCACGCATGTCTCAATTTCAATGGCAATAATACTGGGTAAAGATATATACATAAAAATTAACACTCGATATCAGCATATCAATTTAATGGCCCTAAAAGTGATAAATTTATTTAATTACCGTAAACTTTGCTTGGCTCTACTACGTCAGTTTCTTCATAGGTTTTAATAATTTAAAGAGCAGTAATATACACATTTTAGGTCCATAAAGTAACACAGAATGGTGGGCGCTAAGAAATAATGATGAAATTATTCGAAACAAAAAATTACAGAAACTAAGGAAAAGAATACATATTTTTTGGGATTTATGTATAATGAATGACAATATTCAGACAAAATATCTTCAAGTATCTCTGAGAACAGAATTTACAGCCAGCTGGACAAGAGAAGTGAAAAATAGATTTAAAAATATGTAACTTACAACCGTAAGAAGAAGCAGAGAGAGAGAGATTTTTTCAGAAGAAAAATATTAAAATTAGGGCACCAAGGTAGAAGAGAACATGCATGAAGTAATCTGAAAAATACACATTGTGAAAAAGCGATGTTCGGCTCAGTCATGAACATTTTGTTGAAGACTGGATATATTACATAATGGAGCATAGAAGTTTTGATTCATTTCCTTTTGGAGAAGAAGCATTAAATTGCAATATACACTTAATACAGCCTGCTGCTTAGGATAAGTGAACTGAACGCGCATTATAATGACAAAAGAGGTATGAATTAGGTGTGGATAGCCAAACTCATGATCTCCGACATTTCAAAGTCATGCGTGGCATTTAAGAAATAGCTTATTGACCTTCTTTTTAAATATTGATAGTTATATCATTTAATTTATTGTTTCACTGTGTGGCATTTCTTTTGGCGTAGCTTGTATTAAGCTTGAAAATAACGATACTAAAACATCCTGCCATCTGGTGGCAGTATAGAGACTGAAATTGATTTGGGTAATTCCAAAAGATGTTTTTTTACCACTCAATTGCGTGATCATTACACATAATTGTTATCATGATAATATCTACCAAATGGCGCTAGCTGATGAGATGTTTAGTAGTAGAATGGAGCTGATGATGGTGACCTCGTGTGAGGATGTGAAGAAGAGGCTGGTGAAGAGCTTAATATGGAGCGTAGCGTTGTATTGTGGAGAAACGTGGGCCCTCAGAAAGGAGGACGAGAATTGGATGCAGGAATTTGAGATTTGGATGGGAAGAAGGATGGAGAAGGTGAAGCGGACAGAGAGGAGGACTAACGAGGAAGTGCTTGAGATGGTGGGCGAGGAAAGGAAACTTTTGAATGAACTTCGACACTGACAGAGTAGGTGGCTGAAGGATGTAATAAGGGGCGAAGGGGTTACTCAAGAATGTGATAGAGGGAACAATGTTGGGCTAGCGGGGAAGAGGAATAAGAAGAACAGGTTTCATGTATAGGATGAAGGAGGGTAGATCGTATGCTGAGGTGAAAAAAAATTGAAAGTTTAGAAAATCAAGAGGAGATTCTCTGGCATTCTTGAAAAACCTACGTTAACCGGTAGAATGATTTGAAAAAATATTATCTATCGGTGGTGCGTCTTATTATTAAAATGTAGTACGGGGACAAAAATGAAACCCTGGATGCGTCACATCGCTACTAGGCTAGGCATCCTGAAAACCCGCAGCATATTGATGTCGGTCAAGTGGTCATGAACTCAACCAAAGCTCGATTCCCTCAAAATCTCTTGATAGTTACCTCTCACTCGTTCGACAGGAAATAAAGCATTTGCGATGGCGGCTTCACGAACCCGTCGAAACAACCATTCTGCCCACGCGAAGGCTATATAAGTTTCGACGGTCCCCGCAATCGTTGCGCCGTGGCGCCCTCCCCCAGACCAATAGTCGGAACGAGAGGTGCATGTTCACAAAATTGGATTCGGAAAATTGCGCATGTCATCGAGGAATAAAAAAAGGAAAGGGAGGGCCATTTCAAAGGGGCAATGGGAGAGACGGTAGGGTAGGGAGAGGGTAGGCCGGGCGGGCTGAGGTTATCGAGGCGAGAGGGTTTAAATTGGTTCGGGCGAGCGAGTGTACACAAGGAAAGACGTGGTTAAGATTATTCTGGCGATTGTTGGGTGGCGTTGGGAGAGCGAAATATCTTTTTCTTACCTTTCAAAGATGACGGGGCGTGGGGCAAGTGGGAATGGCGCCTCGTGGGACACACCCAAAGGAAGATTTTGGACGGAAAAGGTTATCGATGACGGTATTAACCCTTCAGGAATAGCGTGGCGTCTGATGCATCAGATCACATTTGCAATCCTCCTCGGGGACGTGTGACAAGCGATTTTTTTTACTAAAAGTAAATAAAGAATTGGGCGAAAGGAAATGTGGGAGGGACAGCATGAAAATTTTAATAAATACTGGGATCATAGATATGACAGTTCCTCGGGGATTTCGGTAAAGCCGTGAGATTTCAAAATAATCAAAGATAGGTTCCAAAGAGGAAGACTTTCGGAGAACTATCAAAGAAGCGTATATTGCTATACCTAAGAAGACAAGGACAGAGAAATGTGAGGTGCACAGAGCCCTGAGCTTAGTATCACATTCATTCATTCATTTGTCGTTCAATCCTAAGATGGGTTGACTGCAGCCCTCCACCCTACCCTATCCAATGCTAGTTCGCCTACCTCCTGATAGCTCTTCATATGTGTACTTTCCTCTTTATTTGGTCTATGAACTTATTCCTGGGTCTTCCTCTGGGGACTTTTCCTTCTATTTTGCCTTCAATTATGTTCTTCATTCATTCATAGTGTTACGTTTATCAAAAATACACGAATAATGAGGCAAGAGATGAGAAGAAGCTTTGAAGACATCTCCTCAAAAAACCAATTTGGATTTAGAAAGGGCAGAGGTAATAGGGAGGCCGTACTCTTCCTGAGAGTAATGGTAGAGAAAACGATATATTTGATCAAATCACTGTGTATGACATACGTGGGCTTCAAAAGTTTAAACAAATTGTGTCATAAATATGCTTGTTTCTCGCGATATTTCGGTAAACCATGCTTTTTTGCAGGGATTGTGTTTTCAGAGATGAAATTCCTAATGGAAGGTACTGGCTTCTCATTCGGATGTGATCAACCGTTTTGCTTTGGGTTGAAAGTTGTTCTCTGCCTCTGGGGTCGCTTTCGTGTCTCTATCGGTTTATGCTGTCATCGTTAAAGCATTATGGTACCTATCATTTCGGCCGTATGACCCATAATGTTTTTCTGTGAGTTCTAGGAATATAGAACGGGGTGGTATAAATTCTCCTGCATCACTCTGCTGATCGCGCAATCTGATTGTTTCTAGTAATCTGAACCCAGTGTGTAAAATTCAGATCAGTCTGCATTGGCTCTCAAAATACCACTGTCACATCTATGTTGTGCATGTTCAGTTGCCCAGTTGCCAGTGAAGTTGCCATATATATCTATTAGCATGTTTTAAGTACATACTACTTTTTTATTTTTACCATTTTTATCTTCAGATTGCAGACGGAGATAAAACCTTTTTCCAAGTGTGTTGACCCTGGAGCGCTTGAACTGTTATATGCTTGAAGTAAAAAAAAAATTAAATGACGAGATATATGGTCATATACTCCCAAAAATCATATCTCTTCAGTTACAGTTACTAAGGTTCAGTTACAGCGATTAGTTTTATGTCAGCATTGCACTTAATTGGCGGTTATAAACCTAGAGATGCCAAGTAGAAAAATAATCCAATGAAAATTGAGTAGGTAGTGAGTGCTTATATAAACATAAAAAAATCTGCTAATCAATATTTTATAGTCGATGTGGCATCCGTACTGCAGAATCTTCAAAACGTCATGTGTTTTCTGGTCTTATTAAAGCTATGAAAGGTTGGATTTCGAACAAATGCATCAATGGTGATTTTCACACAACGTTACTCGGTCGTGTGAAAAAACCCAGTTGCTTGTCTATATTGCGTTTATCTATGAAACGGATTTATTACTTGCGCAATAAATATTCAATTTTTTTTCATTAATATTTTGAGCTGAATTTAAATGTTCAGTTTCTTACTACGCGTAATTTGAAGGTGCCAAACGCCTTTCGGGTACCACATATCGACGAGATAGTCTCGGAAAAACGAGTGGAAAAGTTCGCGTTAAGTAAGTGGGTTTCAGTGGTTTTAAAAGGGGAATTTCCCAGGAATCGATGCACGCGCAATCTTAATGTCATTTAAAGAGTTTCACCCGTGCGTGCCCAGAGACAATTTCGTGAAGGGACCGAAAAGTAAAACGCGATCGTCGGGCAAGAAAAAGAAACAAAAGGGCACGATCGCGAAGTGCACGGAATCGATTTGAATGCGTATCGTATTTCTGGATCAATGGACGGACAATGGCTGGGCGGATTTATATGGGGCAAGTTTCCTAGACTACGCCTTGATGCATTGGGTTTAATGACCCGACTTCCATGGGCTGATGATCAAAGGATAAGAAAAATAATCGAATGAAATGATTTATATGACACTAAAATTCTTTGTAAAATGACGCGAATGATGTACGCAGTCATGTGCATGGGCACAAGATGTAATTCCAATGCCCGAGAATTACCCATGGGAATCAATTATTTTAATTAACCTTCATCCTCATCCTTCCTGTCATCTAATAGTTTTCAAATTGGATTTCATATGCTCGCGTGTAAACGAGCTTATTACAGCATCTTATAACGAAATTATTTTTTCGCTTGTAGGAACATAATCCAAAATCGGGTTAGTCGGATGAGCAGCATTAAGTAAATGATCCAATCTTGGATTTCCCTAATATACATCTACATACTACCCTGCGAGCCGCCGCATGGGCGTGTGGCAGGGTGTGTTAGGACATTAGCTGTGTAATGCTGTAAGGGATAAGGTTTTGGAAGGTGAAATGGTGACGTGTATTATGGGAGTGTATTTAGTGGAGCTTAGATTTTCTTGTGATCGCATATTGTGCGTGGAAAGAACTCTTTCGGAAATGTATTTCTCTTCTTTTATCGCTTCTGTCAGACCTAGAGATGTAGAGAGGTGTCATGATAATATTCCCTGTGTTTCTCTGAAACACACCAATTCTGAATTTCTTAAGCAAGCTAAGCCCAGCGTGTAGCCTCCTAGTCTCTAGGGGCTCCCACCTTAATCCCGCGAAAAGTTGTGAGACACTATATGTTTGCTCGTAGCAATTTTTAACGTAGCTTGCAGCTTTTACTTGTGTTTTATTATTTTTTGGCTAAATCTTTATGACCAGCTTCCCAAATGCTCGCGGCGTATTTGAGGTGTGGCCTAACCAGAGCAAAGTAGCATTTCTCTTTGACATTTTCATCCGAGGACCTTCCTATTACACGCTTAGCTAAACAAAGTTTCCATAATAATTCTATAATGGATTGCGTATATGTTTTGCATGTATGTTCCCCACGATCTATCAGAAGTTAAGGTAGTTCCAAGATATTAAAGTGCTTTAAAATTTTGTTTACTTCAGCCACAGGGTAGATATGTCATTTGAGTGATGACTTTTGCAGGAAGTGAACTGTGGTGCAGTACGAAGATATAATTCTAGCCCCCCTCATAGTACCACGAATGAGCAATGCAGTGTTTTAATGTAGTCCCAATGGGAACATTTCTGATATCAATGTTTATATACGGATCATTAAAAAATGATGGCGTGAAAAAGTATACCGAATTATTCCATTGGAACATTATTTGATATTTTGAATACAGGGGAATTTTCTGCCAAATGCTCCTTCTTGGCTGAGCGCGCGAATGTTGCCTCGGGTTTGGTATGTGGCAATAAAGAGTATGCTAACCTTTAATATAGTAATAGCTTATTCATCTGTCAATTTCATATATTCTATCATGAAGTTATAAAACAGTCCTTAGCACTTGATGATGACTAGCAATGATGTCGCCGGTGAAGGAATAACTCCCGCAGGGCTGCATTGTACCGAGCTATAGACGCTGGCTTGGTGTTATAACTACAACTGTAGAGGAAATGACTCAAAGTCTTCGGATAGGCTGGGTACGCCCTGCATATCGTGTCCACAACCTCTGCCAAGAGTGTAATGCGGCGGTACACGAGTATGTTTTTGGCACCATCCTAGTGCGCGAGGACGAAATCCTCGGTGCTCGGACTTTAAAATGGCGGGGGGGAGGAAGGCAAACGTCAGCATCTTCGATAGTCCATGTTTTGCCATGTTTTGGTAGAAACATCCATTCATGGTGTTATTGGTATGCATCTGGAGCACGGCTTTCTGCTTTGCTTTTTTCATTTCGAGCTTCAGGGCGTCTGCCTCCAACGACAGGAAGGACCTATTTTCGTTGCTACCGTCGGTTAACAGTTGAAAGTCCAGATCTGCTTCGTCCACTGCCGTCATCGCCGCCTGGGACAGGGCACCCCAACTACTGAACACTCTTTTTCACTTACTACACTGAGCGGGGATTCTCTTCTAATTAGCCCTCGGCATGCTATATCTCTGTTATGGAGACACTTCCGGCTCAATTGACCTCTACCACCAACACTGTGAGGGAGATACAATCTGGCGAAGGATGATTTCGGTTGATGACTTCCATAGATGGTCATTCTCTTCCTCTTCCCCCTGCTGAAGGTCTGCAACTCTTTGAAGCTCCATATCATTACCGAAGGTAAACAGCAGCGTAGGGACCGCGAACATTTTCGTGGCAAGGACATTATTATAACCTTGCAAGTCTATTCAGAACTCCAGATTTTTCTAAGAGTCTGTCTGCACTTGTCGATGACTCTTTCTTTCAATGCTACAACCTCTTGAATTTGGTGTCTGGGTCATTCCGAGGTATTCATAGCTGTTATTGTCCTCGAGGTGATAAATGCCGTTCCCATCAATGGGTTGCACGTCTTCTTTGCTCTCTGAAAATCTTCCTCTTTCCAGGTGGATGGATGTGCACTGGTCCAATCCTAACTTCATCCCTATAGCCTGTATTACTGTACGCAAGAACGCGGTGTCCAGGACAGCGAGAGGGTCTTTTGCGAGGGAATCATAGAGCTTCGGATTATCCTCGAAAAATAAATGGGTAAAATTCTGCCTACTATCACCTGATGCACTGCAAATGTATCCCCAATCCCGTTGCAGCCTTAGGGAGAGATTTAGGAGGGGTATAGAGAACAGTAGGGGGCTCAACTGTCACTTTGGATAATGTAACGATGGTATGTTACCAACACTGTCGAAACCGACCACTTGCCTGAGGTCAGGACGGAGCGCGTTTTCTTGAGTGCCTCAGTCAGCCAAGGTGGAATTCGTTCTCTACCTGTGAGAAAGCATGTGAAGATTCTGGCAAGATGTTGGTGGGTGGAAGTAAACTTTTCCACTTGACATTTTTCACGGCGTTCATTTCTGGAGCCGAGAATTTCTTGCCAGAGAAGGCCTTCTTCACGTAACTCTCTGTAACTGAAAGAGGGCCATCCACATTATGTATGTGACGATCATACTTTTTAAATAGGCCTATTGCCGGAGTTTCTCCGTTAAATGGCTTCAATGTTTTGTAGATATCCTTCCAGTAACGTTCAACCGCTTGGAAGAGTAGCGGAGATGGTCCTAAGAGACGGCTGATGGAGAAATGTAGAATTCTCCATCACGGCCTTCCTCCTTTTGAGGAGGTTTTTAAGGACCATGGTGAGACCTCTTATTCTATCGAGGACTGATTGCTCGTACTCGGTCGAGGGGGCTGCTTAATAGTAAGCAGCATTATTTCTTTCCGTGTATGATGGTGGAATCTGAGGCTGCGCCCTATCCGACTAACTTAAGGTGTAAAGGTTCACCCAGATGTGATGTATTCCATCACACACTGAATTCTCGACGCCTGCCGTAGCGTCAGCGTTCTCTTGGCCCCCAACTATACCAGCCTTTTAGCCGCTTTGTCCTCCCAAGAATCGGTCTTTTGGGAGTGAGCCATTATTTTTGCAGCAGGCAAGACCATAAAGTTGACCGTCTGGAGGCCCGAAGTCTCCTTACGGATTTTGTCAATGAAACCATTCAACCGGGTCAGGTGGTTAGCCCGTAGAGAGATCTTGGATCTAGATGGTGGATATCTCTCTGCCTAGCCTGTCATTTATTAAATGTTATTACGTTCAACAACCGCGATCAGAGTTAAGAGTCGACTTGATCATCTTCCTCCCTGAAGTTGCCGACATGGCAGCGGCTGTCCAGTCAGCCAGTCGAGAAGCTGCCAGTGTCGGGGTGGGTGGTCTGATTAGCGGTGTGTTCCTCTGAACAATCTGTTGAGGGGAGTTATCTTTCCGCTGGTGTTTGGCTTAGTCACGTAGATTCTGATGCGACAGGTGGCTGGGTTCGCTGGCGTCATAGCAAACAGGGAGGTCGTACCTTGTGGCTTCCGTCTACCTCATACGAGTTTCCTTGTTTAGTGATTTTTCTTCATTGCCACTCTCAACTCCACTAGGGCCCCCGAGAGGGGCCGATTGTGGGTGGTCTTTCTGGTTTTATTATTTTGAACCAGTTTAACTGCGCCTGAGATGGTTAGCTCCGTCCGCAGACGTCCACCTTTGTCCGGCAGAAGCCGTTATCAGGTACGCTACGAGTAGGATGGTAATCCGGCGTTCGTACCCTTATAATTAGCCAAGAGTGTTACAAGTTGGCTATTTGCCAGGTGGTAACAGTAAAGTAATATATTGCAGACGATTGAATGGTCAATCATCAACTAAACAAGAGTTAAAAATCAATAGGAAAAATCAATTTATCCCATATCATATTATATGGCTACATTCTCCTGCTTCATGGCTAGCTTCTAAGCATTGGCAAATATCGCGAAAAGTAGGGAAAATTGTGGCTAATATTTGAAAAACGATATTTTATTCTTTAAAACAAGTCGATCTTTACTAAATTGTATGTAAAATCATGTCTCAGGCAAATTAATTTTTGAATACATGCAAACATTTATTAAATTTCTACTAACTTTTCAAATATCCCATCGTCAACCGAAGTCGGAAGACGGTAAGTGGAATTCAACCGGGACCTGATGGCGGTTCATGATGGAGCCAAAACGTAACGATGTGCCAATAGGAAAACAACTGTACAAAAACTGACCAGTCAGCTGGTAGAATATTCAAATGAAATGTCCCAAACGTAAAACCATAATACTTTTTCCAACTGTGCACTGTCCCAAGGCATCATGTTCATCTCTTCCTCACCTGAATCCTTATGTGCCTTTCATCACCATCGTCAAACGTGGTCATCTCCCGTCGAGTCTTCAAGACCAATCGCCAGGGAGTCGCCGGTCGACGACGACGCCACCGGAAGCGGCTGGGTGGCGGGGATAGAAAAACGAGCGAACAAAAGAGTAGCGCCGGTCGCAATCGACTTCCCGCTGGCGTGCGACCCTCGAGGAATTGAAGCGGCCACTCCCCCATTCGACACGCCTTCGCGACGAGCCAATTGGAGATTTATACAGGCGAGGAAGAGAGAAAGATGTCTTAAGAGATGAGGGGGGGGGGAGGAGAAGGAAATGAAAGGGTAGCCGGGTGATGTGCGGTCTGCCATGATGGATGATGAGGTGAGCGATACGCCCCCATGCCGTCACACTGAATTGGTGGCAATTAGGGAACGTTGCGGGTTGCCATGGGGAGGTCCGAATCGCCGAGCGGGGCGGGAAATGATGATTACGTTTGCGACTGCTGAGAAAGCATAGCGAACATGAGTAAACTCCGTAAGTCTCCCCAACTCAGGGGAACTCGACATTATGTTGAAGATGAGCCAAAAATGCAACGTTTTTATGCGACGTTTTTGCAACACTCTGTTTTTTATTCTTTCAAAAGCCAGGTGGTGAGCAACTTTCATAATTTGCATATTTGAAATTCTGCCACTACGTCGGTAATAAATAGACTATGCATTCTGTTCCGCACATTTTAGGGAGCTAAGGCATGGAAGAACTCTACAGGACTTTTGAGGATTGTTACAGTCTTACTGCAGAACTGTCTATGCACTTTCCTGGTAATATTTATGTCTTTATGAAAAGAAATGAAAAATTCTTGGCCCATAGTTTGCGTCTATGTAACTGTATCGTTTTTATGCCTCCTCTTTTCTCTAAAAATAATACCTGTTTACTCACCGCTATTCTCTCTCTCATTGGTCGTTCAATCCTAAGATTGGTGACTGCAGCCCTCCACCCTTCTCTATATAATGCTAGTTCCCTTACCTCCTGGTATATCGTCCTATGTACTTTCTTCTTAATTTGGTCCATGAACTTATTCCTGGGTCTTCCTCTGGGGTATTTACCCTCTATTTTACTTTCGATTATGTTCCTCACGAACCAACCAATTGTGTCTCAAGGTGTGTCCAATCCCTCTCTTTCTTCTTTTCTGTATGGTGTTCCATATGGTCCGTTCCTCTTCTACTCTTCTGTGCACTTCATCATTTCTTAATTTGTCCATCCATTTTATCATCATCATCCTCCTCCAGCACCAGGTTTTGAAGGCCTCTAGTCTTTTCTGGCCAGCTTTTCCAATGGACCATGGCTCCGATAGAGAGCTACGCTCCATAAAAAGGTTTTCACATACTGTTGCCTGGTTTGTAGTCCTATCTTCTTTGAGAACTTCAGTTGTCTTTCTCCCATGAACGCCTTCTTAGCTTGGACTATTCTCCGCTTGATGTCCGTAGTACTTCTTCCCTCCAATGTGATGGACTTCCAAGATAGGTGAAGGAATCCACTTGCTCTAATTTCTCTTCTCTCAGGGTGACTTCTGCATTCATCTTCTCTCTTCCGCATACTGGGATTTTAGTCTTTGTCTTACTTATTTACTCAGCCCTATACTTCATACAAAATTGGAAAAACTATTCGCATTTCAGGGAGGTTTCTGCGTACTTCATATCCCATGTGTTGTACTTAAAGCTAATAACTGAGAAACTAAATCATATTAGGAAAAGTTTTTGCACCATAATTGTCACATTATTCACTTGATAGTTAGAAAAAACGCTTACATTACGAAGGTGGCCCTTACGATGACTAGTGAACTTTTAATTACGCTAAATGTACTTCCATATTCTTTTAGGCATGCCTGTTCATTTATACGGGCGTGTTTACCGTCCTTCACTTGCTACTGGTTTGCTGCCGTCCACAGACGTAACGCGGACAATCATTAGCAGACGTTTCCATTAACTTTAGCCGAGAGTAGTATGATGATGTCATCCACTTTGGGGTGCACCCCACCTAGTGGGGGAATTTTCATCTTCGGTGAGGTCCCCGCTGGGCGGACGCGAAGCCACGGCAGGCTTGACTCGTCATGTCTCATTCTGCTTCTGGTTGGCCGCGGGAGGAACACATCGGGGACGCCTCGCGGGGGAGCCTTCATTTATCTTTGTGGCGTCTTCCCATATCGACGACAGTTGGCTCTTGGCTTCTTGCCAGTCTAATGGACATCAATTTTGAAATCTTATCCCGAGGGCGGAAACGTTAGGTAGAAGTTAATTTCAAGACTGCATACTCTTTATATTCACCGTAATTAATTTTTTTTAAAATGAACATAGCTATTAAGTTCTCTTCCGAAATTATACGACTTCGGAAATTTCATATTTAATCAGGGTTTAGGTGTAGTATTAGTGAGAGATGGTGGATTATTTTATCTGAGTTTATAAGGTGTTTCGCAAAACTATGCGGAGGCAGTACCCGAGTGAAACAATTCGAAAGGAATGTATCATATGGCTTGATCAGGATTCAAACTGGGTCCTTTAACTGGCGATCGTGTAAAGTAATAGTACATTTTTTAAAGTCACCATTTTGTGTCGATCTGGACTGAAAACTGAATTGGCTGTGTAAAGGGGATTCATTTTTTTTTTAATGGGATGTAATGTTATATGTCATGTTTCCATTTAAGGGATTTTTCTTTGAAATTTCACATTTTGTGCATATATGCGACTCCTGACGATCGATACTTTTTTCCTCGGGAGGAGAATACCTAACTTATTTATTTTCTTCGTATTTTATGTAGTAATTGTAGCATTGTATCTATATAATACCTGGGTATTTACATCAATTGTAAAGGTCTATTGAAATAGAGGAGGTAATAACCACTTTGTCGATTGAGTACACAAAGTAGCTAACTTAGCTAAATTGGTTTTAGCGAAATTGATGTCGTCGCCTCCAGTTTACCCTAGCATAGGCATTATCGTTCCCACCTAGCCTCTGTGTCGAGAGGGTCAACCTTCCAAACATTATCGATTTAGAATTACTAACTACTTATATGACTTTTTCCATGCCCTTAACTGGAATTCGCATCAGTAATGTATTGATCGCAAAGAATTCTTTGACATGTTGGTACGTAATATGCCAAGTCAAATCATGGCTATACTTTTTTGTAGTCATTTACTCCATCAGTGGAAACTGCGTTTATTTAATAGGTGTCATTAGTCTCGAATATATACATGGCGTTGCAATCAGTTACCCTTCAAACGTCACGTCCAAATTAGAATTGAATCTCATCTTGTATGAAGAGATGGTATTTTTTCAGACATGTACGCTGTTTTACATAAATTTCTCAAAAGTATAAGCATTTTTTAAACGATAATTTTCATGCCTTTGGCACTCTGCAAAAGGATTATTATTCTGGGTAACTTGAAGTTTAACTTGATGAATGGGATTTTCCTGCTCGCAATGGCCAAGATTAAAGGTATGGCTAATTTCTTCATTCTGTGTAGAAGGTTAGCTGCTTGGGCCTCACGTCGTTGTTAAGTTGTTTGGTGTGCGAATCGTGAGTCCTTGAGTGCACATTTTCGTAACTTTCAAATCAAGTCGAATAAAATTCTTGGACCATTATTCACGTCAGGGGCGTTTGATTTGAAATATCAATAGCTCCATTGATATGGGTCTTCGCAGCCATTTCCACCTCACAGCCGCCATCAATATGCTCATAAAGCATTTTCCTCCATTGCGAAGAAAATCTGAAAACATGCAGCAGCATCCATCGACAACGAAGCGTATTGTTTTGACTGTTTCTCTATGCACAAGAATTTCAGATTTTCTGAAACCCTTACGGGAAAAATATTTCAGAAGACGTTTGAAGCTCATTATTTGTAGAGTATTTAGTTGGATAATTCCTCTATCACGTGCTTTAGATTAGCTTAAGATTCCTGTTAGATGATCATAAACAAGTTTCTATCTGCAGGCTTTCGAGAACATTGATCGTTTAGTGCTGAAACTAGTATAAAGCTCTGATACATATATAATAGTCAGTTTAATTTTACAGGTACTATTGCAAGGGTTGGAGGCGCTAAGTAGGCGGGGAAAAAAAGACAAGAAATATCTGGTTAAAATTAGTCACATGCCCAGACTGGGAATTCTCAGAAGGGCTTTTTATCGCATTCCCGCTGATCATAGATTTTCAAAGTCTTGCCTAGCACTTGAAATGAGTGCTGATTCTTTAAATAGTCTAGGCAATTAATTCTTTCGCAGCAAATGTCTCACATTCTTCATCATCTCGATGAGTGGACTCCACCTGAGGAATTCTTGCGGCTTGTCTAGGAGGATATTCAATTTGAGTCGGAAAAAGTGTAGTAGTAAAAAGTTTAATATCACATTGAGACCAGAAGAGGATTGTTGAAGACAGCTGTAACACAAATGTATACACAAATCATATTAAATAGTTTCTACACCTGGTCGGATATTTGATATATTCTTAATGGCGAGTTAAAAGTGGTCATTTATGTACTTTAGGGACTTGGATACATCTCTCAATGCAAGATGAGTCGCTAAAGGTGGGTGAAGCGGTAAACGTGGGTCATTGACTGCACATTTAAATATTTCTATAACATTTAAACATTTAAATATTTCTATATAATAAAGTCGAAAACCAATTCTCGGGCCAAATTTCACTTAAGTTCATTATGGATTATTTATAGATTGGAACTCACCTTACGGGTGGACATGTAAATGGTGCAAGAATCAGATTATTATATCTTCCTTCACTTAAGCTCGTTATGGCTAGATTTTTCGGAAATTGGAAATTTAGAGAGAAATTTATTGAAATATGTCAATCTCGAATACAGGACTCGACGTTACACCTTGTTATTTCTTAGCAACAATAATAATTATATGAGATGTGTTATGTTGCCTTTGTATCAAGGTGTTGTGGAATTAAGGCTATTTTTATTCGCAGAAATGAGATCGCTACAGGTAAGCATGTAAAGCATAAAACAAATAATAAACCTAAGTTAAATCTAAATTGAGAGATGCATTGCGAACAGATGGGTATAAAAACTCGTTCTTTCCGCGAACAATAAGCGGCCAAAACAAAAATTGAGCTCCACTGAATACACTCCTATAATACATGTCACCACTTCATCTCCCAAAACCTACACCTTTACACGGCTGGTGACCTAACACCCCCCTGCCACACGCCCATGCGGCGGCTCGCAGGCTATTATGTAGATGTAGATGTAAATGTAAATAGACCAATATAATAATAATTTAACGTATTACTTTATCATAATAATTTAACGAATAATTTAACGTATTATTACTCAAGAAAGACGTAAAAAGGAAATATTTGGTGTATTAGGCATAATTTACCCAATAATTGCTATTGGAATTTTAGAATTTATTGTACGAGCTCATCACATATGTATAAGACCACGTTCATTACGGTTGACATTCTTAACGGTAACGAACCTTTACAGCCAAAAATAAAACAGAAGATGCGTCACAAATGCTATACAAGTATAGCAAGTGGCAAGCGATATTATACACAAATGCATGAAAATAAAAAGTACCAGTTACTAAGGTATGTGATTGAATGACAACGAAATATATGCCATTTGTTATAAGGGTACAAGTAAACAATATTTAATGACCAAAAAACCAAATCGATAAGATGGAATTGTTTTCACTTTAATCCACAGATAAAGATAGGAAGAACACGCATCAAACTTTCGAGAAATCTGTTTATAAACAAGAATCGCTCCAACCACTTTAACAAGTTTACGGCGCTAAATTCAACAGAGGAAAGTCATTGTCTGAGGAAAATCATCAGAGAAAAAAATCATCAGAGGAAAAGTCTACGGTGGTTTTGTCGTCTGCTTGGCAGCGTATAACTATCCGCAATGATGTGTCTTACGCGACCAGGCACTCTCTCACGAAGCCAAAGAGTAGTGACCCGCTAACCCAACGCCGCAGAGCAAGCGAGGGGACACTAGATAAACCTCTCATGGAGCGCAGCTTCCCCACTGGTGACTCACGCCTCGAGAACTGCTTTTTTAGCTTTCTCCATGCCGCGGGACTACACTCTCGCTCTAAAACCTAGCCAACACAACTCCGGCGGGAGAGTCTCACCTAACTAGGTCACTTGAGACCGGCATGCACTCCACACACTCCTTATTCCTGCAATGATGAGTCGCTCAGATCCACCCCCGATATGAACTTTAGGGTCGACCATTCACCCTTGCCCATGTCAACCTACCCCAACCGCATTTCAAGCCGCGACGGTCTGAAAACTGGGTTGCCCTAAAAAAAACTAGGGAAGGCACCCATAGTGACCCTCGCGGCCCAATGGTTTAACCCCTCACCCCGTCCTCCGGTTATCTATCTTCCCATTTATACGTCTCACGATGAGATTGGCCGTGGGTGTGGTGAGTCAAGTCAGCCGTGGTCCATTGTCGACTCTGCATCCACTTCTCTTTGTTCACTTGGCTTCACAGTCGCCTGACGATCATTATTCATCTTACCGCCGTGACTGTCTCTTTCATTGAATTCTCTGGATTTTAAAATGCTATGAAGGGGTCGTAACCTACCGTCGAGTCAACTGTGGCTTGTATAATCCTGGCACCTTTTTTCGTTCCCCGAAACAGCATTGGAAGACACTTGTCTTTCACATGAAATATTTGACTTAAATGGTTATCTGTCCCACTGGCAACGGGGTTGACGCCTGTCAATTGTATGACTGGATAATTCAGCAATAACCAATAATCAATTTTATGTAATTATTTATTCATTCGTTTGTCTAATAGTGAATTTCATTTTGTTGTTGTTTGTTGGTTAAAATATTTTCATCATTTTGGATTGATTGCCATGGTGATATAAACAAGAATATGGGGATTGTTAACGGAGAGGACATCTTGCAAGAAGGTTGATGTATGCGAATTGAATTTAATTGAACGACTGAGTTAGATACTGAATGCAGAAAATTAAAAAGTCAAAAGGGATATAAGGAATTCAATTTTAAATCGCTGTGGTACGATAGGGTAAATCATTATAATCCTGGAGTCATGGGTTCTAGTCTCGAATTAGCTCATTTTCTCCTCCTCCCAATAAATGTTATTTTTGCCAGTTTCTGCTGAGTTAAACCTATAATAAACCAACTGTCGGACCCGAGGAGCATATCGGGACTCCAAGAACTTAAGGACCATCAGAGTCGTCCGGAAACAAAAAATGGTGATTGCCAACAGGAGCGGACCTTTTGAGCATGAATATGACTGGCAAGGGGGGGGGGGTACTCAGTAATATATGTGAATTAACAGGAATGATTAAGATACACATTTCTGTTAAAGCTATGCTAACGATTGCTTCAAAAATCTCGTTGGATTAATCTTCTTTTAAATTATCAATGCAGCTTTGCGAATACAGTGGTCTCAATATGATACAAAACACGCACTTATTTAAACTTTAATCAAATCTAAATGAAAAAAAGAAGCTTTAACGCAAGTTTTATGAGTGGAGAAGATCGATTGTTGTTTCTTTTTATGACAAACTTCCATTATATAATGCCTGGATCAGTTGAACAATCGTGTTATTTGGTCGTAGTTGTGTCAAAATCATGCGGCATCGAGAGAACGATCGTATTAATCCCTCTACTGATAGTGTTGTAAAATTAATACGAAGTGCTTACCTATATGAGTAACCACGCAACAGCTCAATATTCAAAGTTGGGTGTCGCATAGCCCTAAATTTTTTGCTTGATTATCCCACTAGCCTTATCAAGTGTTCTCCTTCAAAAAGTTTGGAGTTTGGACTAAATTGGCGGAAAAAGATCTAACTTCCCATTATGATGTTTATAATTCCGGGAGACGGATATTTTTATTTGAAATCTCAATTGGTGCTATGTTGAAAGCTATGTAAAAGTGACCTTCTGTTCAACGAATGAGACATTATGCCGCGGTCCTCTTGGTTCCTTTCGATAAGAGCAGGCCGGCGTGAGGGGCCCCTAACTCTCCACTATACCCAAAGAAACCACCCCATTAACTCCTATTACTATGAGTTATTAAGTTAAATGTTAAATGACAATTTGAATGCAAATGTTAATAAGTGTGCATGTTAGCAAAATCAGTATATTTTTGTCAATTTATGCTGTGTTAACCCGATAAGAAACCAACTGTCGGACCCGAGGAGCACATCGGGATTACAAGATCTTAAGGACATTCAGAAACGTCTGGAAACAAAAAAATTGTAGCGGTCAACAAAAATGGTTCTACACCAGGGTTGAAATTCGCTGAAATATGTAAAAATCATTCAACTTGACCGGGATTCGAACCCGGATCTCCGAATTGCCGGTCAGGTGTGTTAGCCAGTTACACCACCAAGCGAATCTTCACCCTTCACCATCTTCCACCATCTTCCTCCAAGGCGAATTTCGAGGGGGGTTTATTCGAACTTGATGTTCAAGCCTCGGGCCTCGAACTAGATGTTCAGGCCATGCGCGTGACTTGTACCACATCATTTGTTAAATGCAATGTTTGGAAAAAATGGTTCTCTTGAGTATGGATGTGACGCAGTGGGGGGTGCTCAGTATCGCAAAGTAGAACGCGGTGCAGCTCAGAGGACACCAGATGAAAACAGAACTTTCAATCTCTTCGTAGGGAGACCCTTTTCTCACTACCCACGACTGCTAGTTAGTATTTGGTTATTAAATTGGACCCAAGAAATAAGCTCTTACTTACTTACTTACAACAGATTTATTTTGGAGAGATAACTTCAAATTAGTTACCCAGTGTTGACTCTTTTCATGTGTCTGTACTGATTTTAAATTGCGCTTTCATTTCTAGCTTTTTTGTACGAGTGAATTATTTAAAAGGCGAATGTGAATTGACATATTTTACTTGAATGCTAAAGATATTCGCGAGATTCGTTACTCTTTGCGTAAAAAAGTGTCTATAAATGCAACGTTTTTTAAATTAACAAGATTTTAATATGGCTAAACAAGTAATTTGTGAACCCATGCCTTTCTATTCACCCTGTAGTGTGGGCTGTATTCCCGAGCTTTGCACTTAAATGAAAAAATTCATTTTATGCCAGGTTTTGCCATTAATTTATTTCTCTCGCAATACCACCGTTACGACAAGCGTTTACATTTTCCAACTAGCGGCAAGTGTTTTCTCAAAATAAATATAAAATTTTACTTATTCTCGTTTTGTAAAAGTATATTTATGTTAAAACTTCTTTTAACCACTTGTCAGGATACCATCAAACGTTTAGTTTGTACTTCGGACGCGTAAGATTTTGTAACATTTATTTTCCCTGAAGAGGGTGAATTAGATAAGTTACTATGTACCTGTAACTTGATATTTCGCCACGAGAAATGTATTGGCGTCAGTGAGTAATAAATCTAAACAGTAAAAAAATCTGCACACCTGGTGCATGTGATTTTTCTTTTTTTGTTCGATATGATACCGCGTTCTCCTCGGGATTAAAATGAAATTAGACGTCCCGCGCGATAGAACGGAAAGCAAGAACTCAGCGAGCTGCTCAGACGAAAGACAAATTTAAAAAAAAAACAAAATTCGATCTCCTTGTAGGGAGACGCGTTCCAAGTTCGGCCAACATTTTCAGATCGTTGGGTTTTGACTCGTGTTCCAGCAACCCCGCGACGGGTAAGATTTGTGTCGGAGAGGGGGTGGGGGCGGGAATACCGGGCGTGCGAGTGAACAAATTAAAACGCGTGTACGTGGGATGATGGGGTGGGGGGGTCGACGTGCCAGCCACCCCCTTCTCCCCACCCCCCCCTCCCAGGGTATTGGTAACCAGAGGAGTCCAGGAGCCGGTTGTCGTGGGAGAGCGAGTGTAACCCGAGTGTTGGGTGGGGGATTGGTGCGGCCAGCGTCTTGTCTCGTGGGTGGCGGCGGACACGGCACGCTGGGTAAAGAATGCTTTTGGATCGCGCTCTCTTGTGCAGACGGGAAGGGAGTCTGGGACAGCGAGATGAAAAGCGAGGCTTGTCGCGGTGACCTCTTCCGCTCCGACAGAACCTCGGATGGGCCGGGCCGATGTCTCACGCGGTGATCCCGGAAGAGTTGACGGAACCAGATCGGTCGACGGCCTTATCCCTCCTCCTTTCACCACTGCCTCGTCAGGTTGGCCACTTAATTACCCTTGATCAGGGGCGGACAACCTTTTTGAGGGTGTGCCAAAATTGGCGAAATCTCTCCCACAAAATGCTTTCACATGCCAACAAAAAATTTTTAAGTTCATATCTTCCTGTCTTGACATTTCATCTGTATATGATTATGTGTGGAAATGATTGGGTGAAAAATTTACAATTTTTAATGAAAAAGTATATTTTGTATTTATTTCTGGCCTCTGAATATAGCTACAACTGTCTTACAAATTTG
This sequence comes from Ceriagrion tenellum, assembly GCA_963169105.1. Taxonomy (NCBI): domain Eukaryota; kingdom Metazoa; phylum Arthropoda; class Insecta; order Odonata; family Coenagrionidae; genus Ceriagrion; species Ceriagrion tenellum. Next base: position 113,353,015 of record OY720637.1, read on the forward strand.
CACAGTTGAATATTTTATTTGTTAGGCGCATGCAGCCGCTTTTATAGCCAGATGAGGAATTCTTATTTTCATAACTAGGTTGGCTTGCAAACTCTTGAGACTGTCCCATCCGCTGAAGGGTGAACATTGGAAATAAATGTATCAAGGGCTTTTTTTTCACGTTCTGGAAAAAATTCATCGGCGTGCCACGTTTGACATGCGTGCCAAGAATTGCCCTCCCCTGCCCTAGATCTATAAAATCGCTTCGAGCAAACAGGGATTGAAATACACCTGATGGAAGAACCATATTTTCAATCGCTCGAGACTCAGAGGCTGCACGCTAGGCACTTATTAATTTTAAAAAAATTATATCAGACGAGTTTCAAAACTTTACGAAGGAATTGGCCACGTTCTACAACCGGTAGGATCGACAAAATAAGAGATAACACTACAAATATGATGGGCATAATAACTCTATCCCTCCTCACACCTCTAGGTTCAATATACCAAAACACTGCTTGACACTCATACACTCCGTTAATATTCAATTCAGCTCTTTCGTACTAATGTCCCAACACCCACTGCCACACCTCAGGCGTGTGGTGGTGGGTGTTAGGACACGCCGGGGCGCGCTCATTAGGTGGCTCGTTTGTCAGTATGTGGATAAATTAATTTGAATTAACGGTAAAGGTCAGATCATCATAAAAATATCTGTTCATCGATAGAATTTGAATTTCATACAAATTAGGTACCAATATTGTTAGCCCATTTTCATTCCATATCGTAATCGAAAAAATGTACCGGGGTCTTTTAGGGTAACTATGGTAACTTGAACTTTTTAGGAATAACCGCTCGCTATTTTAAATAGAAATTCGTCGCTGCGATTACAAGTAATGGTCAGAGGTCGTCTAGAAATGTACACCAAAAACTTCTTGTGATCAGTCACCGACATGAATCTATACCAAGTGAAGGACAAGGCAGAAAAGATGGGAATGCTAAAGAGTAGGTATAACATTGTGTTGGGCCAATTTACTCAAAACATTAATTACGCAACCCATTTTATTCGTTAGTCGTGGCTTAGAGGGAAATATTGGAAGCTCTCCGTTTGACATCATTTCAAAACTGTACCCTCGAAAAACGAAATGAGATTACCATCGCGATGGCTTCTTCGGATGATACAACGAAGTACTAACCCTATCTTATGTCTTTTATGCTGCGTATGAGCTGCAACGACTCTGATGAATCCAACAATGATTGAGATGCCGAGAATATTTGCATAATTTCATGAGATGGAATACACACGAGTGCGTGTAGGTATGCCTATCATGAAAAAATTCTGCATTACAATTGATTTCGTCATTTTCATTTAAGAAAACGTCATTTTTACACCCTTTACTAGCTTTTTTAGGTGATAATTTAAGATATCCACAAAGTTTTATGTTTGAAATACTCCAAGAAACGTTATTTTTATTATTTTTTCGTATGCTATATAGTTTTGTTCTAATTATCTTTCTATTTAATCACTCTGAGATATTAAAAAATGGAATTCTTATAGTTTTAAGCTGCCTCTTTAAGTTAATAAGTTATTCTGTTTATAATTACCTACAGGAAATGACGCTGTAATATTTCATGTCATCGACGCACAAAAATTAGATGAAGAATCTCCTCAATTAGTAACAGTCTGTTGTACTTCCGCTAAAATAACTTGTAATAATGCTGGTAATCTGTTTGCATGAACGGTATATTTGCTCCCATTGCTTGAAATAGCTGCTAAAATCAGAGATACTACTGTTAATCTGCGAGATGAGGTTATCACTGTGATCCTCCTCCTCCTTTTCTAGAGAAAGCGATTGATTTTGCTCATAAATTACTGCCATGCTTCTGAGTATTATATTCCCTGCGGGATGCCTCCTGGCTTTAAGATTTAATGGCTTGTTTAGTCGATGTATTGCCTCGCGAGTCCGATAATATGACGAAGCGCCTGTTTGTCAGCTCTGATTTATCCGGGCGAGCTCATGAATTTTGTCAATTATTTACCCAGCGTCTGCATTAATGCTGAAACTGGCGTCTTTAAAAAAATCATATTTATCTTTCGCTAAGGGGAAGGAAAGTCTAAACTGGTCCTCGTCTTTTCCCTATTTTTACTTTTTGTGAAGAAACCAAACAGTGCCCTATCTAAACGCGAAATCTGAGTGTTCGTAAAGCTTCACTCGTTGATCAAATTACTGAAGGTTTGCCTTTTTGGCTTGAAAGGCAATTCTCGATTGAGCAGGAGACTGCAGGACCCAATTCTAGTCATCAGCCTCTGCTGCCAGCTACTGAGGGTTTTATATTGTAGTTTTGTCAATTATAGTTATGTCATAAACCTAAAACTGTTGTTCATAGCTCTTGAAGTAAGGTCTTGTTTAAAAGCTGGCGGTTGTAGCAAATTTAACGTCAGTAAACTGGGAGGCACCAGCTTTTTATATTCAAGAATGAAGATTAAAAACCAAATATTGGAATGCCATTTGCATGAACTTATTCATCTTTTGCTTTAAAATAAGAGAGTGAATAATGCAAATTAATGATTCACGAGTGTAATGACTCAAGTTATTTAAAAACTTGAAGACATGGAAATAATCGATTACTTTGTTCGTTGCATAAAAAACAGTCAACCCTTAATGCTTTAGGGCTCAATAACGAAGATTGAACGGCTCTCATCGTTTGACCAGATTTTCAATTAATTTTGTAATCGAAACCTTGTATCAGGAATATAGATATTGAATTGCTCTGAAAGAACTTTGGAGAGCGAACTTTTACGATTTATTATTTGTTCTTCAGTACATGCATTAAGGATGTAGTGCTCCTGTTCTAAAGCACAAGACTTTGGAGCTAAAAGTTGGGAAAAAATAATAAATTATGATTGGGGGAAGAGAAGCCCTTTCGAAAACTTGTTTCCGGAGGGTGATAAAATCAAATGATGTTTTTTCTTCAATTCTTTTTATGAAATAGAGGAGGAAATAAGAGGAGGAATATGTGGAGGGCAAAGATAGGTTTAAATATAATGCAACAGCCTTTTATCGTATCCATGAGGCCTACTGTCTTTCGTCCCCTCTTCTTCTTACCCAGCATCTTGCCGTTTATAATACCCTTCAGAATCCTTTCACTTATCATTGCCTAATACAACCATCCACTCGGGTCCCATCTTATCTCCGCCAGCAGTTTTATTATCTTCTCCGCCCAACCCAAGCCCTTTCTCGTCCGTATTGATTTCTATCAACCAAATTTTCTTCAGTCTCCTTCGCACTCACATGTACTGCCTATTTTCATCCACTTTCCTCCGAGTCTACTTCTCTGAACCATTCACACAATATTAGACTCCTCACCAGCCTTTTCTCTGCATTCTAACTCAAGATTTTTCTTAGTTTTTTTCTTTCCCCTTTGTGCATTTCTTCTCCTAATTACTTTACTACAATGAATGTTTTTATCGAGCGCACTGCCCTTGTAATTTTAATTACCCCCTCCCCCTGCTCCAGCTTCTTCCGTCCTATTGTTACGGTCAACCTCGATGTTTTGCCCTTCGAAACCCCATTACTTTCATTTTATTCAAAAGTAACAGCCAAAAATTCAAATGCCGAAGCAGACATTCCACGGAAGAGATAAGGAAGACAGAGAGATAATCACGTTGATCAGTTTATGAGGAAAAGAAATTTACTGTATTTTGTAAATATCCGGTCAACCTTAAAATAGCTAATCTTGTACTCTCAGTTGACCGCGTCAACAAAATCCTATGATTCCGTATTGTTATATTCACACATTACACTCTGGCTTTAAGTCATAAATGATTTTATTATAGTTAAATGTATTTATTACTTTGTCAAAGCTAACAGAAGTATCAAATATTTCAGGATAACTTGATTATAGTCAAGTGAAGGCACCTCGGTATAGGAGATCTTAGGAAACCAGTATAATAGAAGTGAAAAAGCATTAATCAGCAGAGATGGCGCAGCAGTCGGCTTGTCGGGCCAGGGAAAGTAATAATTATTATAAATATTCGCCAATCAATGTACACTCTTGTATTTTACTTGAAATTGATATTGATTAAGAAAGATCGCCGACCTAATCAGTACTTTTACACAGTTTACGTAAAAATGTCGAGTTTTTCATTCGCCTTCACTCATGCTGTCACGAAGAAATGTCTTTAACAAAAGTGAAATATGAGTTGAGATATCAATCAGCTGTGGTAGAAATATTTATAGTGATGGCAATTGAGTTAGGCGTTAAAACTAAGTTATTGAAACATTTATACTCTTCGTAATCTGCAATACTCCTTGGTGATATTTCATTCTTGTTAATTTTATTCCCATGTCTCTGTTAAACTACGTATCTTTAAATAAATATTTTAAGGCATTTCTATGATTATAGCTACATTAATCTGCGCGTGAATTGGCAATTCTACGTCCACTTATCCTACCACTAAACTCCTTCTCATCCAAAATACGATCTAGATATATAAACTGCTCGACTTTTTGTATTTTGTGCCTTCCAACCCTTATATTTAGCCCTGTCTTTTTACCTCTTGAGAAGCTCATCTTTTCGTCGTTCCTCTGGTTTATCTTCATTCCATACATCTCACACTGTACCTCCTATGCATTCATCGTGCTCCCAACTGAACGCGGTGGCTTGTAGGGTAAAATGTAGATGTTGATCATCGGTTGTAACCTTTGGCATCTCAACTTAGCAATGTTTGATCATCTGCATATCTCACCGACTTTATCAGTTCCCCTCCTACCTTTTTTCCTACCTCTATTTCTCCCCATGCCGCCCTCACCATTTCTTCTGTATACACGATAAAAACAACGGCGATAGTGGGCACCCCTGTGGTACTCTCCGTCCATCACGGACCATACCGATTCTCCTTACGAATATTCTATCCTGCACCCTCTGGTTCATTCACAAAGATTCCGAATGAGACGTCTGTCCTCCCAATTGACTCCTAATTTCTTCAGCACTACCACATCACGTCTTCAATATCCCGCCATGGTGTGTGACAATATGTAGCTGTAAACGGTTCAGCAAATTCTAAGGGGTAGGAGAATGATCTTGAGGTGCTCAATGGACTTTTAACTGGTGAAACATTAATACCAGGAATTGTAAAGATGAACCCTTAAGTCTCAACCACATAAAGAGCATAGCGTTTTATATAAAACCGCTTGTGATAATCTTATATGTATTAAATGAAAGTGTGGGATATTAAAGCATAAACGTACTGTGTAATAATACGCCAAACTGAAGAATTTAATTGCTCATGACTTTGAACTGAATAATCACGCTTAAAATTTCAGTATATTTAAACTCTCTCTTAAAATCTTCAATTGTGTCATTAACTGTTATGAGCAACTCTCTTAAAGTAATGGACTTCCGAGTACTTCAACTTCGTCGTTTTCCCTTCCATCCATCACTCACGCTTCGTCCTCTCTCGGTCCTGCAAGCAGGCTTTTCCATCCATAAGTTGTTGATATTTGCTCGGTTTGCTTTCCTAGCCTGAAAAGTATGGAATTAACTAAATGTAAATTAACTTTTCCTTCGAATCTATATTGAAAATAAGTGTAGTACTTTTCCACAACCGTGTGTTGTACTTTTAATAACTGAGGGAAATTAAAATACTTATTTATGTATGGATTCAGGTATGAAATACTTCCACAAAGTGACTCCTGGCAGTGTAAAGTTTAAATTTTCCTTATTTTAGAGGATAAAATGGATGAATATTGCTTATCAGAGACTCATGACCAAAATGTAAATGTTATGTGAATTTAGGAATAATGGGATATGAAGGCTGTCTTTTAAAAAACACTGTATACTATAGGTGGTTTCGGGTGCTGCACTCAAAATGCAGACACATTGTTTCAAAGGGCATAATCACAACGAATCGGAAGTTACATTTTCAATTGTGGCAGCTTTATGGACCAAATATTTCATAACTAATCCTTCCATCTCTGCCCGGGACGTCCAATTCCTACGTTTCTACCTCCTGTTTGTAGGCCACAAGTTATTGCCACTATGATATTGTTTGTTTATAAGGCTTTAATGCTAATTTTAACGAACTGGAACCAGGACGTTCTTACTGCGGGTCTATATTCATCCATTAGTTTAGGAACTCGACTGTTTTTAGTTTTTCGGAAATATATATATCTCAATCTTTTGCATTCTTTAGTTTTCTCCTTTTTCGGTAGGACTGAAGCCTCATTAGCTTCTTAGAAGTCTAGCCAGACTTCTTGCCTTGTAAAAAATAGAAGATACTTTTGCCTCGATAGGTCCCATATTTAAAATAGACTAAATTGGTTTAAATAATTTCTCATAAAATTTTGCCAATTTTTTATTCTATAATGGTACGCGCATGGCATGTTAAGAATGCAATGCTCCTTAATAGGCTACGGGTTGATATGCTAGGGATGGAGCCTACAAGATGGCATTCCACTCTGCAAAAGTACTCCAAAAAAGTAATTTGGTATTATTGCTAATAAAAACCGTTTAGAGAGTTCTTATCTTCTGTTCGTAAGTCTTAAGTTGTTGCCACTGTGATGTTGTTTGTTTTAAAGGCCTTAATGATAGGTTTTTACGACCTGGAAATTTTCCAGAAAATCCTGGTGATGAGCATGATTACAACTTACGTAAAATTGTAAATTTTCAATTCCAAAGCCAAATATTGCGCTATAAAAATGCAAACCATTTATGCACATAGGACCAAAATCTTTTTACAGTTTTCCCTTTACAATCATGGTGGTAAAAATTAAAAACACATTGTGTAAAAAGATCAGACTCGGAATTTTATCTCGACGACGTTTTTTTTAATTGTATTATTTAATTTTATTAAAAATGCATTAGTTACAATATATTTTTGGTTTAAAATGTTCCATTTTTTTAAATATTTTAAGCTCTTAATTTTGAATATGGATATTCTTTCACTCGACTTGTTTTTTGCCCCGTGTTACTATCTTTGATATATGTATTTTATTTGAGGGGCATATTTTTCTATGTATAACTTTCAATTCGAGGAAATGTATCGATCGTAGCTTCTACATGGGTGTCTAACTATTGAAACTATCTAAAGCTTTTTCCTATATTGTGTATTGCTAAAGTTACTTCGTACACCTTTATAATTAGAGCAAAAAATTCATTCATTCATTCTAACCTGTAGCAGGAAAGTTAACAAATTTTGTTGACAAATTTTGTTGACTTTCCTCCCTCCACGTATTCCCGGCCGAAGGAGAGATGGTTTTTGACGCTTAAGGAACAAACGAAGCGGAAGTCTTGCCCTCTTGAGAAGAGAAACCAGTTCCCTCTTCTCTCTCCCTCGCTGTCATCAAGAGTCCGCCCACCTTTATCACTTCACCCCGCAGGCCGGCTATTTTTATGGACTCTCTGGCTGTATGGTATCGCGGCGCGGGGAATCGAGGAGCGTCGCAGAAACAGGAGCGGAAAAGGAGGGATGGGATTTCATGTTAATGGGTCGAGCGTCGAGCGAAACGGCCGTGGGTGGCTATCGATTAAGACAATTCGGACGAACGGAGGGAAGAGATGCGATGCGGGTGATTTGATTCTTGGCTGCGTGTTGTCAGTGTTTCGCGACGCGGAAATCTCTCAGTAGGCGGAAATCACTTGCGATGCAGATTCTTTGCTTATTTAAATAAATGGGTTGATCAAGAATAGCGGGACATCAATCAATTAGGGAGCGATCTTAATTCAAACCGATGTAAAATGTAAGATATCGCGACTTAGCTGCCTTAATTTACAAGCAATCGGTATTGATTGAATTTGATATTAAGGGAGGTGACCGATGAAAAGTTTTCAAGGTATTTTTTTTCCCTCCGATTATCCAGAAACCGACAATTAAGGCAGTTTGTACCATCGGGTATATGTAAGGGAGAAAGGTTCGAGGTAAACCCGGCGTTGGCATTAGCCAGCTCGTAACGAAAGGCGCCAAGGGGACTACGGTTTAACGTCTTATTCGACAGACGGAGTATTGCACTGGAATGGAGGTGCCCTCCACAGTCACTCAAGTAGGGATCGGATTTCCTCTGAAAAACATCCTCAGTTACAGGAAATTGAACCCTGACCACCCGTATGGGTAGCCAGTACTATAGCCACAACATTAACCCGATTCCCTCGGTGTCAATCGCCCGACAATACTGCCAGCAATACCTGTGTGTCAAAATATCATCTGAATGGAACCCTGGATTTTGCAATATAAGGAAAAAGAAGTTTATTAGAAAAAAGGGCAAAATCCATGTTGAATAGCATTTTATGGAGTCAAAGTATATCCAGAGCAAGCAAAAAAGAATATATAACGCAATAATAAGCATTATCTCATATGGGAGTAAGATATGGTAGATGAAGGAGAAAACAAAAAAATGCTTAATGTCACTGTGATGTATTAGTGGAGATGATCGAAGGGGATATCGTGACGGGAAAGAAATGCTAATGAGAAAATAAGAAATATAATGGAAGTCAAACTCACAATAGTAGATGATATTCAGAAAAAATATCGTGTGGAATGGCCACATACAACGTACGACGAACAGGAGATTACCTAAGCAAATTTTAACATGGAATCCAAAGGGTAGAAAAAAAGAGGAAGGCCTAGAATAAGTTGGAGAAAATGGATTTAAACGGAAATCAGAGAAAAGCAGTTACTAGAAGGCCTGTGGATGAACAGAGAATAATAGCGGTTAGGCGTCGGATAACGTCGTAGAATGTCAAAAAACCGATTGCACACATATAGTCCTGACTGGCTGGATCTAGAACAACTTCAGCAGCGACCAATCTCAAAACAGGTTTGCTGCAGCTCTCCTACTATATAAGCCAATCGCTTCGTTACTGCAAAATTTTTTGCTTTGATAACCTTCATTATTCGTCACTTCCATCTTATTCTCGATTTACCCCTCCCATTTCTATTCATATTTCCTACCATAATTGTTCGACAAGTTAGTGTGTCCAAAGAGTTTTTTTCCTACTCTTCACAGAGTTTTCATGGTACGAGGGTTGATTTACGAGTAAGTACCGTTTTTAAATTAAAGAAACAAGTATACTTTTTGTAACAATTTTATTTTTGAATGAAAACCTGTCCCTTAATCTACTTTCCGACATAATTTCACTAATATTAAGGGACTTATCATATCGTAGAACCAGCTTTTGAATTCCATCCGCGGATAAGTCTGCCGGCTGATTTAACAACCTCTGCAACACGGTTTGACCACATTATCGTCATCGTGGCGCTGACCACCCAGGTGCATCTTCAAATGTAAAAATAATTGGTAGTCACTGGGCGCTAGGTCGGAACTGTGTGGAGGGTGATCACGTTGTTCTCATCCAAATAATCGGATGATATCTTGAGTTTGATTAGCCGTGTGTGGACGGGCATTGTAATGGAGCAAAACGATTTCCTTCCTCAGTATGCCATGTCTTTTGTTTTCATTTTCTAAAAGCTCTAACACATTTCCATACCATTCTATTGCTCATAATGTTTTTTTATAATTTTCAATGATCTGACGATGAATTTCAGCCGCTTTCACGCCTTTATCACTAAGAAAACGAATCACAGCGCGTAGTTCACAGTCGGCGAGATTCTCAATCGGCGGAGCTACTTACAATACTCACAAACAAACGTATACACGGTCGAATGTTTCCGCAATGGCGTCTGTGGCTTTCTAATAGATGTGGGTACACAGCGCGCATGCAACAAATGCCGACCGCAGCACTGCAGTGGCCGAACTTCAAAACGGGACTTACTGAAAGAAACACGCCCCGTACTTCTAGTCCCTCCAAAAGGGATTGAATTATTGGTCTAGGACAGAAAGAATTTTATTCCAATCTCTTCGATTCCTAGTTCCGCTTATTTTTTCGTTCCTGTCACCTCTTAATATGCGCGATCAAAATTATATGATCCGTGTCAGGCTGAAGGATAATTGATCTTAGTTTGTAGGAGGGTTGCCCAAAAATGTATACCCTACATTTTTTTGAACTACCTAATAACTGAAGTCAGTGCGTTGAAACAGTCATCAAGAGACGCATCTCCATCTTTGCAAAGCCTAATCAGTTTATCACAACGTTATTGTATCTTACCTCTGAGTGCTCTCACCAATTTTGTGGACTCTGCAGAGGACATACTGCTAGATTAGGCTCGCGAATACTAGTCTGGCATAAACAAAATATGTGAAATAATACAAATTGCTTCGTGATTTTTCTTCATTCTTGATCCGTTTTGAATGATGACACTAGTTACTTTTCCACACTACTAAAGTGCGACGAAAAGGTGATTAGCGAAGAGAAAACCTGGCTATACAACCAGAGTTTGGACTGGTACCGACCGGGCATATGCGTCCCAGTGGATCGCTGAAGGAAAACAATATAACTTGCAGAAGATTTTGTCAAAAAATAGAGTGAGTTAATAAAACATCATTCTACCATATGTTTAAGTTTCATTTTTGCAGAATAATTAGTTTTTGAGAAATAAAATTGGGGCATTTATTTTCAGGTAACCCTCGCAAGTAATCTTATCTTAGTGTTTTGTCTCCTAGGTTTAGTTGGTGCTCAGATAACAAGTTAAATTACTCTTTATTCTGTCACAAAAGGTTTTGATAAATGCTGCTGATGCCCTTTATTTTTTTATTAGCATCAGGTGTCAATTATTTCCCTGGAGTTTCCCCATTACTTCCCCCCCAGATCCGGCCCAACCAGCGAAAAGTGACATTACTCTTTCAATTTTTCATCTCCCTCCCTATTATTCGCTTGATAAATCCTTACTGGTCTCCTTACTTCCGCGCTGAATATGTTTCGTATGCAGTTTTTCCAAGACAGTTCGGAAGTTATAGTGATTATGTACAATTTTTTGCATCTTTTCCGAAAGTTTTTTTTTACGACACGTTTAGATCGTTATGACTCATATTGACCCGCCATTATGGCAGTATGTTGTGATCGGATAGACTAAGTTCGTTGTCGCTCAACTGCCCACGCTTCTTCTCTGAACAAAACGTTGATAAATACGATCTAAGTGCCATCAAACACTAGATAACTTAAATATACTTCTCCCTTGTAGACAGTGATTAAAATTTTGTCATCTCAAATTTCATTTATTACGAAGCCTTGGTTCGTTAATCTCTCAAGCTCTTCCATTAGGAGTTCCATCATAAGTCAATAAACCCTCGTGTGAGTATATTGGTTTATTTCGAGCGCAGAATGATATCCTCGTGGCGCTCCCATTCGATCGGCTCTCCAACGTTATACGCTGGTGTTGCGGTCGCATTTTTACGTTCATCTGATGGATTTACTTCCAGTCTTTTCATGTGGTTTCTCGTAGACCACAGCACATTGCGGAATATAGCATATCGACGGTCAAGTGTTACCGTGGCAGGCAAAGGGTTTCGTAAAACAGCGAGTCTAAAGCGATGCCCGACGAGTGGTAAGTGATATCCATAGAGCTATATTCTGCTTGAGACCTGTGGTTGACATTTCGGAAGCATGTGGTTACTCTCCATGGTGTGTGACTTGAAAAATTCCGAGAAAATATCCAGAGATTTACTGAATTTAAAAACTCAGACCGCAGTATCAAGTTTGCGTGCGTAATCTCCGTCTTCTGTGGGGTTCCGAGTCAAGCCGGGTATAAAAATTATGGGAATATCGGCGTACCTATATTATAATATGAATGTGACATGCATGGTCAATCGAAAGTAAACGCTTTAAAATATGATACATAGCTTTCTTAAACTAAAGAGTATGCCTTCTTTGAATCCATACCTATAAACCAATATTTGTTTAATATGCCAATATATCTTATGGTTTTCCTGAATATTACTTCTTTGTCACAGTGGCGATCGTCAGGGAAAACCGGATAAACCTGGAATTGTCAGGGAATTTTGAATTTCTGGAAAAGTCAGAGAATTCTCGTAACTGTCAGGAAGAAACTGGAATAGAAATCCTCGTTATTTTTATACCATTACGTTTATCGGCCAGTCTATCCCTCCCTTTATTTCACCAACTAAAACTAACGTCGACGTACATGGAATAAGCACCATGAATTCGTGCAGTATTCATTTGTGAATCTTATTAGTTGTGAATCAGGTGTACAATGTATCCTTTTGTATATCCTTATTGCGATATTTGCATAGCTGTGTTAAAAATCATGATCACAATGTATTACGCATATCACGAGGAATCCGAGGCTATGTTGTTCGGAAAATTTTACCCCGCGTTTTTTTTTACTTGAGAAACTCAGGTCGAGAAGTGGCTGGAGCACACTAGCTAATAGTAATTACATGCTTGCAGTTCTAAAAATACAAGACGATGATGATAAAATTAAGAAAATTTAGAAAATTTAAAGCTGCCGTGGAAAATTTGATTCAGCAGATAAAATATTCCAATAATAGGTGACCTTTTGGCGATCGGTCAGGGAAATGGGTAAATCCATCAGGGAAAAGTCAGGGAAAGGTCAGGGAATTTGAAAATTGGATATCAGTAGCCACCCTGTTTGTGCTACTTTATATTCTGCTTAGGGATTCATCTCTACTATTATACTAAAAGAAATTAGAGCAAGTGGATTCCTTCACTTATCTCGGAAGTACCATTACGTGGGACGGAAGAAGTACAACGGACATCAAGCGGAGATTAGCCCAAGCTAAGAAGACGTTCATGGAAGAAAGAGAATAGGACTAAAAACCAGGAAACAATATGTGAAAAAATTCGTGAGGAGCGTAGCACTCTATGGATCGGAATTATGGGCCATTGAAAAAGCTGACCAGAAAAGACTAGAGGCCTTCAAAACCTGGTGCTGGAAGAGGATGCTGAAGATCAAAAGGACGAACAAAATAAGGAACGATGGAGTGTACAGAAGAGTGGAAGAGGAAATGATCATATGGAAAACCATACAGAAAAGAAAAACCAGATGGATTGGGCACACCCTGAGACACAATGGGTTCGTGAGGAACATAATTGAAGGAAAAATAGAAGGAAAAGTCCCCAGAGGAAGACCCAGGAATAAGTTCATGGGCCAAATAAAGAGGAAAGTACAAAGTAAGAGATACTAGGAGGTGAGAGAACTTGCATTAGATAGAGAAGGGTAGAGAGCTGCAGTCAACCAATCTGAGGATTGAACGACCAATAATGACTATACTAAAAAGCTGAATGGATGACTGACTCAATCACACATCGATGGCTACTAGCTAAACGTAATTGTTTGCTATAATCCACAATAGTAAATCACATAAATGTCTGAGGATACATCATCTTTCTTTTAAGTTATAATAATTAAACGATAATTATCTTCATTTACCCTTTTGAAATACACATTGTGCATCTTTCCATTACACAAAAATATGGCTAAATTAGGTATCCACCTCAGGCATTGCCTGGTCAGGGGTCATTGGTTCGAAAATCGCCATTACATGTTTATTTGAATAAGTAGGAACAAATCTTAGACCGAATACGTACATAGGTAAAGTATCATTGATAAAGATGACCATTGTTTCTTTTCGTTGAAACTAGCCATGTTGCACATGTTATCTCATGGTGAATATATAATCCCCGATTTAAAAAAAACACTGCTGGATTATCAAAACGAAGTAACCATTTTTTATTCATTCCTTGCATGTTTTCAGCTAAACGAAGAAATAAATTAGACCAAAAATAAAAAAATAATCGCTTAAACGGAGTCACATTTAGCTTGGTAAAAGTATGCAGCGCTGTATGTATTATTTTGTACGAATTAGGATTTGTTACTGGTAGAGGATATTATCTACTTCTGAGGTCAAACTATTTCAATACTTTATAATGTAGATATGACAAAATGGATGTAACTGAAAATTAACAAAGAAGTGTAATGGTGGTTTAAACAGAATATTTTTGGTAACCAGCATCTACCTTTTTGGAAAATTAGTATCGCAAAGAGGCAATTTTTATACGCAACCCCCAGCAGATTTTATATAAAAGGTACTTGTTTTAAATGAAATTTCAGGGCGGGCCAAGCGGATTTGAACCCATTTTTACAACTTTAACCATGACTTTTAAACTTAACGAATTGACATCATGTTTGTAAATTAATGAATCTGTTGAAATGTCTTGATAAGAACATTATTTGGCTGTGTTTTCTCCTAATAAATGAGTATTGAATAAAACCCCAACTTCCCAGTGCACAGAAAATGTCGGCATCCATATTTTTCGCTTTGTTCAATTATTGTTCATTACATTTACTTAGAAACTCTCAATATTTTTACGTTTTAGGCATGTAAGTAAGAATAAAATAACGATAGTTATTTCCACGCTGTTTTAATGAAAACCGTCCATGGTTTCAACACTTCCAGATAATGATATGACATAAAGTTTCAGGCGTAACTTTGTGGAAATATTGTATATATCCATATTGGTATGAATGAAATAGCAACAGTAATTTCCACACTGTTTTAATGAAAGCCGACGATGGTTTCGACACATTATATCATCATCCCGATAATTCGAAATTTAATATTCCATATTTACTCACATTAGTCATATCATTGGGAATCAGCAGGAAGGAATGCGATCCCCTGCATGTAGCGGAGCTCCGAAACATCACTCGCTTCTTCCTTAGAAGTGAAATTTCATGTGTAAAGTCAATCTTATCCCCTTACACCCGCTGCTGTTGGATAACAGCGTTGTTGGAGACGCAGAATTAAAATAAAATCGCCTATAAAGGCATATGTGAGTGAATGGATCGGCATTGATTCCATCTCACGACGCGGGGAGGTTAAACATCCGCTTATCTGGTCTCAAGAGTGATTGCGCTCAATTATTCACGCGGCTATGTACGCGCCTCTTCGCTCGCGATGCACTCCTTGGTGCTGCGGCGGTAATTTGTTTTCGCACTTCGTCTTCTTGCCTCCTCGCGACTCTCTCGAGTTAAATCTCTTCCATTGGCGCGTTGCACTCTTGAAATCCATGTCTTTGAGCGCGCGGATGTTAATGGAATGGGCCCAGGGGGATAGGAGTATTTCCCAGTTTCCCATTATAATGTACAAGGCGTTCGCGGAAAGTTTTTAACTCGTGCTCATTCGATGAATCTTTGGACTTTAGCATAAATTTTCAGTGGAACTGAAAGTAACTACAGGCGTGGGTGTCTAAGTGTCTTGGAATTTTCAATTCCTCTCCCCTGATTTGTAGCCTTGGCGTATATCGTGGTCATTCTCTCTCTCGGCGTGTAAAGTACTCCGAGGTCGATGAAATAGTGAGTCCTCTTCAAAACATAGCGGTTAATTTCATTATCCATGTGGCATCCATAGATCACTGAAACATATGGCTTAGTAGAAGGTTTAATAGGTATTTTTGAGCCTTATTCCCCGGAGAGAAACCTTTAAAAAAATCTTGTATACCACATAGTAATGAGGTTGCCTCTTGATACAATTTATGTGACTGATTGCTAGGTAAATATGGCGATTATTAAAAAATAGAAGTGAGATAATTTCTTGAAAGCAGTGTCTAATGCTATGAAATAACTCATGTATGCTAATATGAAATAACGCAGTACTTAATCCTACTCCGGAAGAACGATAATATAGCGCAGCCACCCTTGCGGATGAATGAATCAATAGTTTCATTCAATGCTCTGGATACATACCCCTAAATGCATAATGTATGTGGCATTTTGAATTGTTATTAATAAATTTAAAATGAATACCTAATTCAAAATTTGCATAAAAACAGACATGATAATTACATGCTCATAAAATGACGGTGGCATTAAAGTAAAATTAAATAATTTGATTACTGCTGTAACAGGTAACTATAAAATTTACAATTGAATGATTCTGCAGTCCAGTCCAGTTCCAAGCAACAACATGTTGAATTGTTATTTAATAAATACAAAATGAAACACTTAATACAAAATTTGCATAAATACAGACATTAATTATATGCTCATCAAATAACGTTAACATTAAAGTAAAATTAAATAATTTGTTTACTACTGTAACTGATAAGTCAGCGGAGTCTCGTAGCATAAGGTTTAAATATCTTTCGTTGTTTCTGCAACGAAGAGAATGCACTGATGGGAATCCACTTGCTGCGTTGCTAATCATCCCGTTAATAAGTGACTGCGCAGAGTGAAGGAGGTTTTCCCTCTACTTTTTTTTAGAGATAAATGTGGATTTTATGTTTTGTTATTAAATATGGATTGAAGTCTTTTATGGCCAATCATTGAATCTTATGCTTCTTTTGAAAAATAAATACGTACATCGCAAGTTTTGGCATTCTTTTTATGCAAATGACTCGGATATCTTCCGCCAGAACATTTTAATTTTTTCCTGTACTTTCATGAAAATTGTAATTATTGCTAGGCTACCATCTCTGCTTCATACTTTTACTAGAAACACTGAGAAAACTATGCCCATTATGATTTTATAGATGCACACAAAATAACCCGACCCGGGTTTCAATACTTAATATCATCATCAAGTGCAGAACAAGTTCAGGAACTCTCTTCTACATATACTGAAGAAAAGGGGGAGAAGGGGGAGGTGATGATGGGGGATGGAAGAAAGGAGGATACAGGGGAGAGAGAGGTGGCAGTTATCAATGTGCAACTGCTTCAAGGAGAGGGGAAGGATATCAACATTCATTGACAACAGGGTCAACTCAGGGTCATGCATTTTTCTCAGAATTCCTAATTGCACGAGGGCATTGAGCTCACGTGAATTTTTATTTAAATGTAGGATTTTGGTTTCCAACGCAATTCTAAGACCGTTACATAATAGATGTTTGGTGAAGTTACTTCAATTTTCATTATTGTTTTTAAAAGCACTCCAATTTTTTTGGTCCAAATATTAAAATCTCTTTGAAAGAGTTGGCCCAACGTACACACTGTTGCAGTCATTACAATGTAAGGCATACACACCACTTTTCTCGTTTGGATCAACGCGATCCTAGCACTAGTAAGTTTTTAAAAGTATAAGGAGGTCTCCGATGAAGAAATTGCCATGAGAAAAGTCGGCCTTGACCGAGAATCGAACCACGGACCTTTGGTTTGCCGGACCTATGCGCAGACCACTACGCTGTCCAGGCTTCCTAATTCCCATGGCATAAGGCAAGGGCCTAAGATCTAGTTGCCTTGTATCCACCAAAATTGCAATGGGAACTATGAAGCCTGGATAGCGTAATGGTCAGCGCATTGGTCCGGCAAACTAAAGAGCCGTGGTTAGATTACCCGTTCAGGCCGAATTTTTCTCTTGACAATTTCTTCAAAATGTTCACCCGCCATGTTTGAATATTTTCAGCGGTCTGCGATGCCAATTTATTATATTCTTCTTGCGTAGATTTCAATTTATTATAAATTTTAATCATTTCTTCACATGATAACTGTACTACCTATATTATAGTCTACCTAGATAGTGATTCATGATGACGCTTGGAACTAGAAGAATGTGTTGTCGTACTATTGCCTGTTTTTTTATATCGCCTGTTAAATGAATTTCATAATGACTTCTTTTTTCATTTAGGCGAATCAACAATAAATTTAGATGTGGATGGAAATTATATTCTCCCCCTAAAATTTAGAACCTGCGACCCTATTTCCATTTCTTCAGTTGATGTACGTTTTTCCACTCTTTATCCTATCTTATTCCTTTATCAATTTCATACATCACCTTATTCCTTTATCCATTTCCTATACCATCATATTCCTTTATTCATTCCCTCCGCCCACATCCTCCCTTACCCTCCCACTTCCATATGCCTTTTGTATATATCTCTGTACTGTTTGGACTGCATTTTTGTACCTGATGATGCCGCAAGTCGGTGAAACGCGTTGTACCACACAAAATAAAATTCTGTGGAAAAGTACGAAATTGTATTCTCTAAGTATGGATTAATCCTATCTATTTAGTCGTTCTTCCATTAATCTCTGCCCCGCGGTACTCTTGGAGGAGTCAGGGATAGTTGCAGATAATTATAAATGGGAACATCTTTGTATTACCCTGACAGTAGCCGCAGAGGCGTGTGGCAGGGGTCTTCAGGCAGAGACAGTGACGAAAAGGAAAGGGGTTAGAAATAAGATATAGCAACTGACAACTAACCCACTTCAATGTATTAATGCAGCAATTGTGGTGTCTTATCGCCCTTGGGAGAAACAACGTTTTAAGCCTGTATGTTTTGCAGTGCTTTTTTGTAAAAATCATTCTCATGATTTGATCTACCGTAATATGTTGCAGTTCGTAAGTTTTTAATAGCGTCGTCAGAAAATATATTTGTTTGGAATAAGAGTAAGAGTTTGGAAGAGGGTAGATAAAATTAATTTAAATCTTTAATAAACAGTCTGAAGGCGATTCCCATCCCAGTTGTTGAATGAAGTCAGTAACACTAATGAAACTGTCATAACGGCCTTAAATGAATCTGGCTGATCTTCTCTGCACGCAGTCCAGCTCTGTTTTTAAGCCTATCTCATGAGGATCCCAAACACTGGCAGCGAATTCCAAGTGAGGTTTAACAAAGGAGAAGGAGTTGATTTATTGCATTACTGTTCCTAAACGAATAAACTATTTATCTATTTGATTTTCAATAAACGTTAATTTCATTATTATTCCTTAACATCCCTACTGTTAAAAATTAAAACTCAATAGTAGATATCCACACTGTTTTAATAAACAGCGACCATGGTTTTGACTCTTTATGTCATTATCAAAGCACAAAATTAACTTTTCGATTCCATCCATTCCCCTTAGCAAAACACAATTAGGCGGGGGGGGGGGTTATAAAAACTACGTCACTACAAATGTTGTTCGGGATATTCACAATTTAATATTTCTCGTAGAAATCCAATTTTGGCCCTTATCATTGAAACGTAAAACATCCAGGTCAAAATTTCTAAAATGATAAAAAATCTTCAATGTTTGGCAAAACTAGATTTTTCATCATTATTTATAAAATTTCTTCTATATTCTATAACTCTATCTCTAAAATTTCGGCCAGTTTGACCGAGTGTCGAAACCATTTTTTTGGGCAACGGGCTCCTCCGGTTCTCATAAGATGTGCAGTAAGTTTTCGCGTAAGCGAGACTGATGGGGACTCATCTGACGTTGTTGGGGGAACCCAACAGATTCGAGGACTGCGGGGAGGCTGAGGCCCATTGTCCTCCTTTTGACGTCAATCCGCCTCATGGTGTCGGCCTCGCAGGGTTTGTGGTTCGATAACTTTCCCTTCCCTTCCTTTACCCCTTTCCCACTACTTCCCTCCGAGGACATAAGCGAGAGCTTGATGCCACGGGGGAGGTTTTTCAGCCCTGCGGAGAGACCCGAATCACCTTTCGAAACCAAAAAATACCTGTTTATCAAAACAGTGTGGAAATTTACTCTTTTTCGAGTTTTAATTTTTACCAAGATGGATATTGAATATTTCCATAAAGTTACGCCTGAAAAAATCATCATTTTTAATTTTTTTTATAATAGTACTGATCTTGTGGCCATCTTGCCAATGATTTTGAACCTTACTTTTGGGAGGTGTTGGGTATTGTGATGTGGAACTAAGGCAAGGGCCTAAGAAAAACTTGGTAAAGGTTTGGGAAACACTGGTCTAAATTGACTGGTGTAAGACGTTTTTAGTGATTCGCAATCAAGTTTTATTTCATTTACAACTCACATCTTATGTTTCTAACCATTTCTGTCATTTTTAACAGCAAAATATGCACACAAATTGTGACTAGACAGCCCTCTAAACCCGATACAATTCCTCTGGAATACCTCCGTAGCTGAGGTGATTTTATTCATGGACAAATGGTTGACGGCCCGTAGGCCGAGCACTCGATGAATCCCGATTTTCTGCCTCCTTTTCCACCCGGTTGGGACAATAACAAGCGTTCTCATTAGTGTGCACGGAGGACAGCAATAAAAAATAAGTTTCAGTGAGGGAAAATTGCAGTGAAGAAGCGTGCTCAGAGTAAGTCATGCAATGGACGCATTGGCTGTGTGTTATTATTCAACGCAAGTTGTATGCTAAATTGTCTATTGAAAGATTCCTTGCGCCCGGATTTTTCCTATTTTATCCATAGCAGTGCACCCGGCCTTGAATCATAGAATATATTCCCTTTATTTTTTAAATCAAATTTATTGTTTAGCATAAATGTTTAGGTAATAATTTTGCTCATATTGGTTTGTTGTTATTTGTTATATTTTTTCCTAATTTGCGCGATCGATCTCTTCAAAAAACGTAAAAAAAAGAAACTTGAACCCTTTCTAAATGAAATCATTATGCAAATCATGTGTCGAGAGACACTCTTTACTCGAGAAAAAATGGCTAAGCTTGATGTAACCTCTGATTCCTCCAGGAATGAACAGCGTGTTCGAATCGACAGAACCTTCCGATGTCACAATGTTTCACTTTTTTTACGTTTACAGAACGAAACAGAGTCGATAATTGAAACGAAAAATTTTTCAAAGGGGATATGATTTTGTTATTCAGTAATCAATGAGGATGAGAAAGATGCAAATTTCACCAGTGTACGCAATGGAGAAAGTTGCAATTAAGTCTTTATAAAATATAAGAGCCTATTTTATCTATAATATTTTTATAACAAGGACGTTTTCTTAATTTTACTCTCCCAACTGGCACGGTTCATATGGCTAATTTAATATCCTTAGTCTAATAAATGTAAAAATCAGGGCGTTACCTATGTAGTATGTATCATTATGCCACTGAAAACTCTAAATCGAGAGAGAAAGTTTGTCAATCTTCATTCATTTTAGAACTGAATCTTTGCATTCGATGATTTCCGGGATTAGATCTTTGATCTGTGCGTGAGTTTTTATGTTTCCAAAAGTGAATATCTAAGTCAATGTGGAAATATGGAGACTATAACAAAATATAGTAAAATAACCCGCGAAATATTGGATTAATATCGTCATGCTTTCAGTATTTATGTAAAAACTTATGCCAAACAGCAACGATAGAGCGGATGTAAACATTTTCTAAGGCTTACAAAGCAAGGCGAGAAATCGTATGAATAGATATTGGAATCGAGGTACAAAATATTACAAAATATTGATATTAATTCCAATTCGTTCAAACAATTTTCACTTTGTTCGTTTTTTTATTCGACCTACGTAGAAAACAGAGTTTAAAACATATATTGCTTCAGTGCAAGCTGAACATAACTATTTCCCTTGCTCACGTTTTGTTCTAGTTTCACTTTCAAAACCTTTAAGGGGGCTTCCCTAAAACGGGCTAACCACAGTCTGAAATCGTGATTCTGCGGTTCACTGATGTCGAGAAAGTACAAAGGCTCCCGTAAAAGCTTGTCGTAAAGAAAGCAGTCCAGTTTTTTTTTCAGTCGTCAACAAACGGTATAGCTTTCAAGGGCTGGCGGAGAGACTCGACTAGTTCTTTCCGTCAGTTCTGGTTCGCCTTTCGCCAGCGCCAACATAATAGCCGGGCAGTAAACAGGAGCAGGTAGGATAGCGAAATAAAATGCGGCGCGCGTAAGGAAAACAAAGCACTGCCGCACACCTAAGTCACGCCAGAGTACTCTTCCCTCCTATTCCGCTTCTTCGCTTTGATGCTTGCAGCTGTAGCCGAGCAAAGGCTTTTAACGCCACCTCACCCCCTTCCCTACCACTCCCTGCATTGGCTTGCAAGTGTTGTCAAAAGGGACGTCACTTCCGGTGTTCTTGCAGTTGTCGGATCTGCCACGGCTCAACATCAACTCCCTCACGATCCCCCGTTTCGCGTTTTACCGACGAGGTCCGGACACGTGATACCAACACTAAACGATTGCACGTCTCACGGGAACACATAAAAGCATATAATACTTTCTTGATTTCTCATTCTAGCCTGCCTTTTTTTCGGTGTACGCATGCGATTCTTTCTGCCAATGGACTAATAGTCGATCGACAACACTGTGGTAAGGTTATTTCAAATGGTAACGTGGCTGAGCAGTTTAGTATAGACACGAATTAAATGTGATAAAAGGCTTTATGATGCAATAATGTATGAAATACAAAAAATTCGGTTAAAGATTATGGAAATTAAGAACCTCGTGTATTTTACATTCTTGACTGCATGGAACAAGCCGTCTTAATCAGCCAAAATCTGCTTAGTTTCTTCAAAAGCATGAAATATTCTGCTGAATTGAAAGTGAATTTTATGCGTGGATATGATTGTGAAGACCAGACGAAATGATATCTGGAGATCTCAATGCTAAACAAATATGTCAACATTATGTTTCATCCAACTACCCATATGAGTCATAATCATGAAGGGTGTCCTACCACACTGGTAAATTTTAGGTCCGTTATTACTAAGCTCCCCTTTTTCAAATCAATGGCCCTTTATGAATCTATACTCCTCATAACCTCTCCGTCTTATACAATTCATATTTCCTGCCCTTCTAAACTGCACCAAAAATCCACACTTTTCCGTTAATTTGTCCTCTTAAACACACAGTCTATGTTAGAGCCAGTTTCCCCTCATTGCCCTTGTTTACATGTTGATTCGTAATGTTAATGTGAATCGAAGTATTTCATCTTAAGTGTGCAAAAATATTTTTGTGCTATTAATTTTCTGGAAGGTGAAGTTAAAAATCACCACCTTCCTTCGCCATAAATACCATTCTAATTTCTATTTGACATGTCCATCTTTGCTTGCTTTATTTTTTGGCACAATTCAAATTGCTTTCGACGATGAACTATTGCTTATTTTTAATTATTTTAAAATGCTGGCCATTTACACGATGGTTTGAGATCGCTAAGATACGTAACTTATTAACTTTTGCGTTTATTCGCTCAATAATAAACCGGAGTTTGAATGTTTTGCTAGAGATCCGGATCCACGGTTCACTGAACGCCAATATTTTGTGGGTTCCGCCAGTCGCAGGCGAGAATGCTTCATTACCCCTCTGTCCCCCATTGTTCTTCTATTCAATCCTCGCTGTCTAGTCTCACTTCTTCGACGATGATTCGAACAACTTCCGACGATAATGCACCAGGGCGCGGGAAATCAGTCACTCAATTACAGCAAGAGAATTCTTCCATCGCAGTGAGGTATGTACGAGTCCACCTCGATAGTTCGGGGTTTGGTGGAAACCTTATCACCGCTTTGTCAAGGATATTTTCAGAAAGGTGCCGAAGTTGAAAGTGCTTCAGAGGCGATATTGCATTGAGCATTTGGCATTGGACCTCATATTAATACGCTGCACAATTAGTGCCTTTGAGTTACAAGTGGATTTCAAAGGAAATCCTAAAGAGGTAATTTCACGTCAAAACGACCAGAAAATTATCGAAAATGCCCTTGACCCCACCTATTTTGACCAAATTTTCAGGATATACTCCAATATTTTTCATCGTAGAGCCTCAATGATGACGTAACTCTAACGCCACTGCTATTTGAGATCTAAGCGGAAACAAATTAAAAAGATTAGCCGAGGTGGAAACCAAGTTGCCTAGGGATTGTTGGGACTTGATACCTTCTGAGATTCTCTTTTATTACTCTTTGTGGTTTAAATTATACGTGAGAGGTATTTCATCACAGTACGATTTAAATTCACCGCCCCACAGCTTAAGAAGTTGCGACGCAAAGGGATGGCATGCCTACAGCAAAATGTTAATTCCTCCCATAAAAAAAAAATGACCATCGCAATTTTTAATATTGTGTACCCAAGGTATTTAAATACAAAATATCAAAAGTTGAGCAAAATCGATGGTATACCTGTTTTAAGAAAAACATATTTGAAGTTTTCAAAATGAAAAGTAAATAGTATTAGTTTGGGCTGGATTTCAATTTTATCGTCGCCATGTTGTGCGCTGTTTTTTTCTTCCAAGCAGTTTTTTTTCTTTATCTTAAGTACCTTGCTTCTGGATATAACGTATATAGATAAAACACAAATTTTCGAGATGCCCTATTTTTCATAGTCTCGTAACAAGGTAACGGAT
The DNA here is from genome assembly GCA_963169105.1 of Ceriagrion tenellum. Classification (NCBI taxonomy): domain Eukaryota; kingdom Metazoa; phylum Arthropoda; class Insecta; order Odonata; family Coenagrionidae; genus Ceriagrion; species Ceriagrion tenellum. The sequence goes on from OY720637.1 coordinate 113,376,906, forward strand.
TCAAATTTAACGAAACAAATGCAAAAGGTCAACAATGTTGTAAAACTGAGTGTATCCTGCAAATTAGGTAAAAATTAGTGAGTTCAAGGGTAACTCAATGTTCTTTTCAGTGGCGGATCCAGGGGGGGAGAAGGGGGAATTTCCCCCCCCCCCAAATTCCAAGAGAATATTTTTTTCCGAGGCCAATAATTTAATACTAATAAACCGAGCGTCATCTATAGATGACGCGTGACGGTTGTCGGAGTTAATGTTTCCACATGCTCATTGTTTCAAATGGAGGAGTTCACACAAGTAGCGGGCACTAAATTAGACGCGCCACTGGACACGGCCATAGCCGCCGCTCAGTCGCTTGCGGTGGGGATGCGGACTCTACCCCTGATATCAGTGAAAAATAACATCCCTTATTATTATTTATAATATTATTATTTTCGCGAGGTTCACTTTAGACTGTACCCCCAAAAATGGGGGGTTGGTTGGACACCTTTACCTCCCACCCAGTCGCTACGGCCGTTCCCGGAAGTTCCCCCCCCCCGCAAAATTATACCTGGATCCGCCCCTGGTTCTTATTGACCTGGAATGACCCGTAGGTTATTGGAAATTCGTAGTGACAATTAATACCCTAAAATAAGTTCGCTCGGAAAGACAATTTTGTCAAATATGCTCACCTTTGCACCAAAGGGATGAAATTCGCCATGAAAAAATATTCGACTTCACCTAGATCTGTACCAGGGTCTCCCTGTTGACAGTCAGATGCACTAGTCAGGGTTTGACGGCGTGGTTTACCAGCACAACTTACTGACAGTTGGGCTTCCTCCGTAATTGCTTCCTCCAAAACATTTCAGATATTAATGTACGAGAACTTATTCATTTTTAACTTATTTTTCCGAAGTCTTGTGCATCAGCCTCAAGGCAGTAATTGCTTTAAGTAAATGAAACACTGACACTCAGTGGCAATGCTACATTTTTCTTTGTGCTAAAGTATGAACCATGCATGTATATTATGGATTTAAATGTTTGGAATCATTGCCTAGGTAATGTGTTGCCTCAATTTCCACGTTTAGTTCACTCAGTCCTTGGCGCTACTTGGAAAAAAGTCTTCTCAGTCGAATCGTAAATAGCCGTGGTTAATTGTTGTTAATCGTGAGACTGTGGTGAATATTCAATAAAGATTGAAGAGATATGAACTACTTGATGCTGTGAATAATAGCAGACTATTTTTAAGGCCTAACAGTTACTTTGTAAATGCTACAGAGGAAATATCTACCACAGGAAGTGTGTCAGAGGCATATGAAACTTCCATCGTGAGTCTTTTCTCTGCTGTGTGGATCTTTTACTGTTAATTTACAGCTAAATTTTTTGGTTTATTACCTGTTGAGAGCCTTAGGAAACAGAAGGTATGATCTAGATAGATTGATGCGGATATTAATGTGTAACCTACAATTCATGTGTGGCTCGGAGTAGGTTCAACAATCTCTCCTTTATTTGTTCTTAAAATGATAGTTATTGGCGCAATTTCTCATCCATAGATGATTGTGTCGGATCTTGGATTTGAAGTCCTTATAGCACTCGTATCCGTCTTCTAATTCATTCCACATTTTTCACCTCGTATTATTATTAAATTGCCGTAGAATGATATTCACGAAGTGCTAAGAAGTTAATTGTGTATTTGTGTAATTAAATTTGGAGAGGAATTAAATATATCTGTTTACCAGACATTATTAAAGTAGAGTTTAATTACGTCCCGCATGTATTACTACATTTTTATCCACTGCATTATGATTACTGGTGAGTAAAACGTGATTATTTGCAATCTGTAGACTGTATTTACATTTGAACTGCCGTCTTTCATCAATAGACGGCGACTCAATCGAAAAAGTTGTTTCTTTGCAGAATTCTAGGCAACAGTTTTTGGCGCCAAGTTGATAATCCATAATGTATATTCATGGTATGTACATTAAAATAGAGATGTTGGATTTTTTCATATCCTATTAACTTTATGGTAATCCTGAAGATAAATGAGGCGTTATTAAAGACACGTATCTGGTTGATATCACTTGCGGAATCGTCCTTGATGAATTATAGCTCAAATAAAGTTAGAAAATCAACTTGGTACGCTCAAAAAATCCTTTTTTTTCACGGAAGAGAAAGAATTAATGGAGATGTATGCGGAGGATTTCAAGCACAGCTGGAGGCCGTCGTGGGTAGTGCGTTAAGTTTTATTCCCCATATTTCAAATGATTGGCTCGCAACCGGAGGAAGGTTTCTTAGTTTCACATGTGCTATGGGCGATAATGCCCGCAGCACATGCTTAAAGGGAGCGGAGTGGATGACATCTGGGGGAGATCAAAAAATATGTAGAAATGACGCTGGTGATGCGAGGAAACATGCCACTAGATGTCCTTTTTTTAATTCCACCCAGTCACCTCCATTCATTAAATGACCTGACGCGATTTCTAGCGCATCGTTCGAAAGCCGGCTTTATGACCGTGTAAGCTATTCACGCGGCCCTTGCCGGGGTTAAGCAGATTTCCGAATGCTTTCAAAATGAAAAAAATATAACGCGAGCTGGAAGAAATCGAAGTAATGGCTACCTCCGGGGTTTTAATTACGCTTTCCCTCTCCCTAACTGTTAGTTTTTATTCGAAGCGTCCGGCCCCGCGGCTACTTGCTCACCGTGGGATGGCTCTGAGAGTACTTAAATTTTTTTCTTCAAGAGATGGTAATTGCCCGTCGGATTTGAAGAAGAACCCACCTCCTCACGTGAAGCTAAAAAGGGTGGGAAGATGATCGATAGGAAACTGGTAAAAGTAGCCGTCCCTCCCCCGTCACTCACCTGTTCACCCCGTGGTCCAACATGGTGTGTCCACTGCTTGCGGGAATATTTTGAAGGCAGACCAATGCGGTAATCGACCAGAGGGATCTCCACTCCCCGTGCATGTAACAACTCAAATTGCTGGGGTTGCGTCAATGCCTCTTCCTTCACTTTTCAAGTGGAAGCGCTTGCCTGTGATTCTTTTTTTTGTCAGCACCATTAGTTTCCCTCTTATTCTTTTTTTAATCCAAAAATAAATACATATTCGGTCAATTTATTTGGCTTAAACCGTGGCCAGGTGTGGGGTCTGATGCGCAAGCAACCTTATTTCTGCCTCTAGATTCATATCAAACTCCGTTAGCGATGAGTGGTAAATTGATTTAATCGTTGTTCCAAGCGGCAGTGCATACTTACTCTCGAAAATGAGCCATTTTAGTTTACAGGCGGAGCATTTAGCCATCCTGTCCATTCTTTGCTAAATTATATCGACTCTCGTTAAAAAAATGATTATTGGCACAATCGCTGCATTCAAGTATTAGTTGTATCTTTGAACATACGTAACATTATCATGATATGCTCAAGCCACACATTAAAATAAGCTCTAGCTCAATGAAAGGACTTAGAGATAGCATTTTTTTAGCTCAGTACAAGGTATGACTCATTGCCTGATATAGAAAAATACTTAGCAATATTGAATATATATTTCTAAGTGTTTTGCTGTTCACAAGTATCAGGGTAAATAACTATAGACATTGAATGCTGTACGGTAGGTGAGTCTTTTCAAACGACAATCTCTGCCTCCGTTTTCCCGTTTCCACCTTTTCCTATATTTAATAAAAAAAGAAATCTTCAACACGCGAAGCATGTAGAAAATCAATATAAATTTTGCTCTTTGTATATACGACACCAAAATTTATTACTGAAAAGTTATATACGAGATATACGTGTTCTTAGGTGACGACTAGACAAGTTTATTAAGGAAACGTGGGTTGAAATTAAGGTGATCGTAATCAAGACGTTTTCGCTCACTTTATAAATTTCACAATGACCTGCAGGAAGATGATATGGGAAAAACTGATTAAAATACTAATTACTGTAGAGATTACAGACGTATAGGACTCATTAGAAACATGCAGTTTATGGATAAAATGGCATATTTCAGTGTGGCCGATCAAAAATCAGGTGGGAAAATTTGAGATCGGGGAGAAAGACAAGTTTTCCAGTTGTCTTTGCTTATAAAATATAAGTTGAAGATATGGAAGTAGAAGCTCAGAAAAGATCTGGACATAAAATTAGGAGGACAGCTGATAAAGTCAGTTAGATTTGCTGAAGATCACACGTTTATTGGTCGATCATTCAAATAATTGCTGGCATTGTTAGATAGAACAGGGAATTAGGAATGCGGGAAATACAGACTGCAGATCAGTCGTAATAAAACTGAAGCAACAAAATTTTCGAAGATTAAGAGAGGGAGACAGAACATGCATGCAGGAAAGACAAGCAAAGCAATATAGAATAGTCGAGGAATTTAGTAATACATGGATGACTGCAGTTCAACCCAGAAGATATAGGATTGCGCAAGCAAAAGAAGGTAAGGGAGAGAAGTGATGACGGCGACCAAGAGAGAGAATATAAACGAAGGGGTGGCGAAGTGTTTGATATGGAGTGATGCGTTGTGTGGAACAGAAACCTGGGTTTTGAGGAAAGGGGACGGGAATAGACAGAATTGTGGAGAGAAATCACGAAATGCAGAGGACGGAAAGGAAGGCAAACGGAGAGGTACCTCGGATGTTGGGCAGGGAGAGGAAATTTGTGAATGAGATTATGAGGAGGCAGACTAGTTGGTTGAAACGGACAATAAGAAGCAAAACGATTCTTAGGCTGCTTTAAACGGTATATTTTATTGTACAAACGATTGTATGAACTCTTGCATAAGGAAAATTGTACCGTGTAAAGCGCCAATTTGAATGATTGTCTGAATGACTTAACGGGAAATAGAACCTGCTCTATTTCCGTTCAGTTTCTTGTACATTCAATGATACATTCGTTTGTACAATAAAATTTAAAGTGTAAAGCGGCCTTTAAAGTCACAGTAGAAGAGAGAAGGTTTTCACCTGGTGGCTGAGAAAAGGAAACTGCTGGAGGGGAATCGAAAAAGGTAATAATTGGAGGGAGCTGGTAAGTTGGAGAGTAGAGTTTATTTTCCTATCCCGAGTTGTTTAAATTCCAAATTCACTGATGAATATTTTTTATTGAATCTAAGACGGTAATTTAGTTTAATGTGGAGATCACTTTAGGTTTTGTTTTCCGAAAGAGGTGCAAAATGTCGCACCATTTAGTTCCTTTATAGCTCTCGAGGGTAAGCTAATTCTAGTGCCCAGATTCTCACTGCTCTTCCTACAATCACTCAATATTCCTTCCTCTGCAAATCAACTCACACATTCTCAATAGAGCTGACGGCCTTATTTTATGGCAGCCACCTTTAATAATAACCAACCTTGCGGTTACGTGTTATCGCCATTGTAAAAAAGAGATGCGAGCAGTGAGAGAAGTTAAAATTTACCGTAGTCTTAATTTACGGAAGTAAGAAATGGTTCCATATCCGATCTCAAGGTCAATCTTTCAACCTTTCACAAATTTTTTCGACGAATTGGGCTGTTAGTAGGACGTGGGAGCTTTCTGTATTCGTTTGGATTTCCCTTGTCCTCGACCTGAGATCAGAGTGATGTCATGGTTTTTATTGCAGTGCCTTTATTTTCCTTTGGCTAAAGGCCTCGAAGAGAGATTTATCACCTTGCCATCCTGGACTTCGATCAGCAAGGATGTGTGAAGGAAAAGAGACGGATAGGTGTACAGGAAATACTGTAGCAAAGTTAAATTTCACTGGATTTACAAGGCTTCCAGAGAGCAAAAAGGTTGGTCGTGTTTCAGGAACCTATAAAAAATAAGTGAAATTTGAGAGTTTTTAAAATTAGAAAATACCTCTGCCACATGTAGGATAGTTGAGGAAAAAAGCTTGATATGGAGCGTAGCGTTGAATGGGGCAGAAACGGGGACCCTCAGAGAGGAGGACGAGAATAGGCTGCAGGCATTTGAGATGAGGGTGTAGAGAAATATAGAGAAGGTGAAGTGGACGGAGAGGAAAACTTACGAGGAAGTGCTTGAGATGGTAGGTGGAGAAAGGAAACTTCATATTGAAATGCGAGATGGGCAGAGTAGATGGTTAGAGGATATGACAAGGGGCGAGGGATAGTTAAAGAATGTAATAGAGGGAAGGGTGTTGGGCAAGCGGGGAAGAGATAGGAAGAGAATAAGTCAAGGACCGGATGAAGGACGTTAGCTTGTATGCTGAAGTGAAAAAGGCTATACTAGAGCGAGATAGGCCTCTGAAAGTGTAGAAAACCTGGAGGAGATTCTCCAGAATTCAACAAATCCCACCTTAACCAGTAGAATACTTCTAAAAATGGCTCATTCCGAAAGCTACTCAAACTTAGAAGTTAGGAAGCACTTCGTCCGTACATGAAATTGGAGTCTGGGCAGTAACAACGGCTGAGAAAATAAGTCTAGGAGCAATGGGAGTGGGTAGTGTTCAGCGAATGATGAAAATCAAATGGTATGTCCGGGGAGTCAAGGCAATCAAATGTGCGGAGAGATACCCCATTGAATAATCGTCAACGGAAGGTGGGGAGGAATTATATTCGAGAAACATCATCGAAGAAAAAGAGAGATACTTATTGTGTACATTTTCAGCTAAAAAGTATTTTGAAAACAGTATTCTTAGACGGCCACCAGACAGATGATAACATTAGCCAGAGCATACCGTAGCATGGTTATGTTCCACATCAGTAAAGGCAAATTAAGTGGATTCACTCTAGCAAATGCATTCATGATGAATTTGACCGTAAAAATCTTCCTTCATATTCCCGCGGAACGATCCTTGAAGAGCCAGTAATTATTAAGTAAAATTTATCCAGAAAAAATTTATTATGGAACTCACCATAACACCCTGAATTGTTTGTGGGTCTAAAGAATCAATTTTCCATATCAATTCCTTAAATTTCCCCTAAATGTCAGAGGTATTGTTTTAATTAAAAATAAAATTAACTTTGAATACAGCGTTCCAAGGACTGGGTATGTCTTTGGACGGAATACAACCAGCAAATTATGAAAAACGGAAAGGTGAATGATAATGTAGGGATGAAACAACTATCTGATAGAAGAGATGAGGAAACAAACCTATCAATGGATTGGTGACGGTTGATGGGAAAAACTATAAATCGATGACTCACGGTATCAATCCCATGTCTCATGGACTAATTTCTTTTAAATATTCTCTGCGACCATCTATTTACGCAATTTCTCGCACTATAAATCTTACAGTATGTTCCCGCGCTGTAGAATTTTGCACTTATGTGAGCTTGCGAGCCGTTTGGTACCAGAGACCCAATGACTGACCACCGCTGTTGTCGATGACGTAAATTTCCAAGACGGCCACCGGACTGATGCTATCAGACAGAACATACCATAACATGGTTATGTTCCGCATCAGTGAAGGAAAATTTATGCCCTAGAAAGTATTCGGACCAATCTCAATTCAGGCGGAGTATAACATCTATATTTTGGTGAGTTTGATGATTTTTCGGGTACATGACTCCAACAGTATTGTGCATAGAGATTTGTTCGCAACGTGGGACTTATTATAATATGTAAAACGACAGAGCGCCAGGATGGTATGATTTACTTTTTTTAAGTCGTGCATGCAATGCCGGATTTTAGGAATAATGTCAGTATATTGAAGTCATAGCTGTAGTAAAATCGAGAGTTTTAGTCGCGTCAATGACTATATTAACTTCCGTGGAGCTCAACTTTTCATTCCCTGTTCTAAGGACGTTATCTGATGTGACTCCCCCCACCATCAAAATTTTCACAAAAATTAAAAATGTAACGTATTAATGATAAATACGCCTCTACGACTACCTCATTAGGAGCACGGTACGCCCTTTGGAAGTTTTATGAACAGATGCTGAAATGAATACGTAAAATTTGAATGTGATCTTTATTATGGCAATGGAATACCTCGCTAAAACCAACTTAAGGTGCTTGGAGCGATATTTGTTTACGCGAAGATTGTTGTGAACTTTTCACATATGTTCTTATTATTAATATGTATGTATAGATGAAAAAAATACATGTTTGTTTTTGACAATTTTTTGTCATTTTAACAAGTAGCCTTAGGCCCCTTTCATCATTCCGATGATTCCAACTTTCCATGGTGGATGGTGTCTTTCCATCCCGAAGTCGAGGATAGGAGATACCATGGCTAGGCCTGAAATCCTAAAAATTTGTTCCTCTCGATCACAAGCGCACACTCATCGACTCTGTTGCCGATCATATTCCAAGTCCTGTGCAGAGTGTTCCGGATTTGAGGTTTGCGCCAATTGGAACGCTTCCTCATATTCAAGCGCGCACGAGTGGAATAGAATGATAGGTATGCGCTGGCGAAACCTTTGGTAAATCACCAGTTGGTAGCATTCTGTGGATGCACAACGATCTTAGCCGGAAGTTTTGGTTCTTCTTTTGTCGTCCACTCCTAAGGTTGGTTGACTGCTGCTCTATAATTTTTCCTATCAAGTGCTAGTACCCATACTTCCTGGTAGCTTTTCATGAATACTTTGTGCATTGGGTATGAAACTTATGCAAGACAGACATTCCGTTTTTATTGTAAAGTGAGTTGTACACTGCAGGGAATGGAAATTATTCTATGCCATGCTTTGTTTCAAAATTTCAAGTAAACTTTCCTTGAAGAAGAGAACCTCAAAAATACTGAAGAGCCTCAAATACTGATGAGCACAACAATGCTTAATGATGTATTGAGAAAAAATACCGTGTTAGCCATAATTAAATGTAATCTATATATATAAAAACGAATGTATGTCTGTCTGTCCTGTATGTATTACTACACTGTTGATCCGATCGCCAAGAAACTTTAAGAAGTTGTTGAGTACACTCTTGCAAAGGTTTTGAAGGTTTTAGGTATACAATTTTTTTAAATTTCGCCCCCTCCCCCCCCCTCCCCCAAGGTCCTCTTAATCTTTCGAATACTTTTCGCGCGACAACACCCGACGGGTCAGTGCATTACTACGGTTTTAATCCTACCGTGCTGAAATTTTGCCGAGTAATAGTTCAAGGCAGGAGGAAAGTTATAGGCTACTTTAAAATGATCTCAGGGCCCATAAAAGTCCCAAAAAGGGGCCCTTAGGTGGTTCGCGGTACGTATCGGGTTTTGTGCAGTGGTTTCATTTTTTACTTTTTTAAATTATTTACGCTCAAGACTACGCTCAAGAGAGTTAGAATTTTTTTATTAAATGTCTAAAAGAATGAAGTTTTTAATTATTTCAATTAATTATCCTTTTCACTTCGTAATTGATTGAAAATTGCGTTTTTAGCTGCAGAAACACATATTTTTCTGTGAAATCAACAATACCATATTCGCTTGACAACCATATTTCGGTCATTGCTGTTGGAATTCATATTGCTTAGTTGAGCCGATTAGGAATGCTAAGCATTGGTATTTGTGCAGCGGTTAATTATTTCGCTTTTTAAAACAACTTTAACTAAAGATAGAGAGTTGAAATTAATTTTATCGCATACCCGAAAGCATGATACTACTAAAATTAGTGATATCTTGCCCGAAAGAATGAAATTTCTCTCTTTTTCAATCGATTTTCTTTTACGCATTTTCCTTGACAACCAAATAAACAAACAAAAATAAACATTAAATAAAATCTTAATTAACGAAAATGAAATTCTGAATAGCTACTCAACAAGTAAGTACTCGAATTATGTACTTAACTATAATATTCTTTTAGCCTGGCTGTGCAGGTAGTATTATTACAGTAAAGAGTTTCAAAAAATTGTCTCTCTACTTTATATTAAACAAGTTTTACAAATTTCATTGTTTTTATTTTACCATGTTATTTTTTATTATTCTGTCAATTTTTCAGTCATTTGACTTATAATTCTTATTGTTCATGGGAGATATTGTCACATTGTTTACTTACTATTGTCTCACAATTGTATAGATGCTCTGCAGAAGAAAATATTAATTTAATAAAACAATTACTTGAAATGTAGTCTGTTATCACAACTACTTACTAACTCCTCACCTCTTATATTTAGAGTTTTGAAGGAAGTATGATCCCGAGCAACGCCGGGTAATTCAGCTAGTCCTATATATAGTACGATCTGCAATAAATTGAGATTTTTTTAAAGAAAATTTGAGAAAAAAAGAAAGTCAATTTGATTTTTCCCAGTTAATTTTATCTTTTGGTGACTCTACCTCATTTATTGTCCATTTGTGCAAAATCGGTTCGTAAAATGAACTTATAAAAATATAGCGCTGTCGTTCTCCAATAGAGCTCGAATGAGACTTTAAAAGGTGTCTATCGAAGGAAAACATCAACTTATATTCAGGCTCTTTGGGCACGATTATGATTATGATGAGAGGAATTTGCAGGAATTTTACTGTAAAGCTCCCATCCAATATAAACTATTTGACGTTGCTTTGAGGTCAATAAGTGTTGAATGAATTTTTCCTATCATAACCCTTCCACGGATTAATGCTCACCTCGGATAAAGCTCACCAAAACCATTGCTTCTCGTCCTAAACGGGTGACTTCATTTGCAAGCGGAGTATGTTCGTGACTTTTTTGCACGCACTTTTTTTATTTCAAAATATCCATCCAAAATTCTCCTCCATAGCCTCTCCGTGACAGGCGCGGACCTCCGCGGGAATAATAAAACGAACGTTCTTGGTCGGGGAAAGAAATGAACTCTCGGATTAATTCTTAATGGGTTTCCTGGATAAAACCCGGCAATAATCATTTCGTCAGCTATTAATAGACCATCTTTCCAGCCATTCCCTCCTCCCTGAGAGTATATTTCATTCTCAAGAGTTCCTCCTACTTCCGGTAGAAGTATAAAAAGACTGCTCACCTTTTTCTGTGGAGGTTCCTCTGCAACTGAATGAGTCAGAACAAATACCCTGAAAAGTTCAGATGTCTCTTATATAATTTTAGGCTCTCCTCGGACAATTACCTTATACGGGTATACCTCAGATCTATCACCTTAAACGAGTTACGCACCTCAGCTGGACGGATCATAATATATGCAAATTCAAATTCTAACACAAAATACAACATTCGTTTCCAATTAAAATATATGATAACATTTACTTCCAATTAATCATATATCCACTTGCCAATACCCTGGTTTGAATAGAATATTATTATTTACCCACTTTACATTCTTAATTGATACAAATACTTAAGTAATTATTGTTTTATTAGTAATACTGTTGAGCCACATCAGCAATCGACTCTTATACAGATACAGATAATAATGGCTCACTTGAAGGTGATCATATTTTAATGATCACTTTTTTCAGCCATAGAAGCTGACTGGAATGTTATTTCCCTCAAATTAATACATTTAGATTTCATTTATTTCTGTCATTCAACAATAGCTTAAAAAATAAGAAAGGGAATACCTAAATGCTATTGCCCTTCGATTTCTTTGAACGACTTAAGTCTTAAAAACAGTTTATTTAAAATATTGGCGTTCAATATTTTTTTACGGAAAAATATTTTTTTTCGTATCACTTCCTCAACTAACGTATTTAATTACATGCAATTGCAAAAACTGTCCTTGAACAAATTTGCATGGAGAGGTATGATTTTGTCATTCGCATTAAAATAGAAAATCATTTTTCTGTACTCTACTAGATAATAAATGACATTATATTAAGAGGTTTTTCTCTGGAATCATCAATCTCCTACATCAACTCTCGCTTTGCTCTGCCATAGCTTTCCCATGGGACCCTCTTCGCAGCCACCATGCCTTACCCCCCCTCTGCGGTCAGCCCTTCTCCTCCCCATTGTTGCCATGGAAACAGAGGTTGTTGACAGGCGGCGGTACAAAAATCACCCCTCTCTAAAAACCACTACCCTGAATCAATACAAGTGTTCGCTAATTTTTCTGAGCGAAGATTCTTAATGTTCATCAGCTTGTCAACTCCTATCGCAATCATAAATCATTTTTGTAAAACAATTTTGTAAAACAAGTCAGTAATGATGATGTGCTTACTTTTTTATTTTCTCGACGTGGAGGCCAGTTTTTCTTTACTGGGACGCCAATTCAATCAATAGATTATTGTTTCAAAATCATTCGGGAAAAATAATACTTACTCTATAATGAGGCTTCTTCATTTGCCTATCTCAATTCTATCGCTAGGTTTAATGACCGAACACCGTCTGCTGGAGTCATTGAAATTACTTTTTTTGCAAAGTAAGAATACATTCCGAGGAATAAGTAAAATTCTTATGATCAATGATGGGACTACGGGGAAAATAAAACCTCTTGGCGTCAGACTCGGTTATGCTGAATGCGTTACAGTGTGCTCAGAAGTCATTTTCTGCCCTAAAAATACCCATATCTCGTTCCATTGCAGTTTACAAACATCTGGAGTGTTTTAGGCATATTATCATCAATTCCTTTTTATTGATTTTATTTTAATAGCCGAATTCCTGTCTATTCTTTTGCAGCATCAATGGCATGAATATGAAAAGCTGTCAACGAGACAACCCTTGCTGGACTCCATGGTGGGTTGCCATTCTAAATGCATTGGACTTAAAGTATAGATTTGTTTTCAGCGGCCTTTACCCCTGTTCACCCATTATATTGCGTACTAGTAGATATGCCCATTAATTATTCCCAATGGCAGGCACGAGGGTACAAGATTTTGTAGTAGTTATAACCATGCGGAAAATATTCCTTCTTCCCATTTATAATATTAATTTTTTTATTTGTGGAAATGGCCAATATAGCTGCTTAAATCGGGACCCGGGGTACTTGATAAATCAAGGGTGGAAACCGTTAATTTAAAAAATAATAACGAAAAGAAGTAACGATAATGGTCAGTCAGACGTAACCATCCAGGACCTTATATAAGGGAGAACACAGGCGGCCCGGGGATCATTATCCTGATGACGATGGAAGTGTTATCCGTCGAAACGTTGGCAGCAGCCAAAAATTTAACCCGGTGTAAATCCCGAAATAATTTCACCCATAATATTCGCCGGGAAAGTACTAAATCATTTATGTAGCTTAAAGATCTTTAACTGAAATTTCTCAGCGCACTTTTGGGTACTTATGGTCTGAGACCTTTTCATGTAACCCACTAGTAAAATACCGTCATTATGGGAGCGTTTTTGGTACTGGTCTTGCAGGTTTTTATTCAAGACTTTGCTCTTTCCCATACTTTTCCCATGGTAAAAACTACTTAATATTACAAATTATATGTTATGGGCCTTATTTCACCATAGGAGAGTCGTCTTCTACAATACTATCGGTTGTCGAGGTGACATATTACCAAAAACGCTTATTTTTCAACAATATTATGAATATTTTTTTATTTATATAAAATTAAGACGTAAAATAAAAATCAGTTGCACATATAAATATTTCTGTATAGTTATCTTTCCAATGGTCTTTTTTTCGCCTATAAGTGGCCATAATTTCTAACCAAATATACAAAAGAAAAAAGATCTGCGGGAAATAAAACTGAAATATCTATGTATTACTTATAGAAACGCTTTTTCTCGTCCTGGTTCGAACCGGAGACCATTAGTTACACGAAATATTGCCTATTATCTGCACAGGAAAGACATTTAATAATCATTAAAATTTGAAGGTTGAGCTGCCTTAGGTTCTCGAGGAATAGACGAGCATACATTCTATTTTTATATAAGAAGAAGCTTATGGCCATATTGCCTGACTTCTGGCGCCTCCCTAGCGAGCTCTCGGGTCATATGCGGGACGAGTATGAAGATGCCAAGGCTGATTACTGAGAACAGGAACAAAATATGAGAATCTAAATGAAGCCAAATTATTGGCCTACTGTTCTGAGATACATCAGATACACGATGCCTTTGATAACGACTAGCTCTCGTTTGCTTACCGAATTCTTGTTCTTGACTCCCGGTCGGACCCTACCTGCTGAGATTATTTTGTCTCGATAATAATAATTGCCGGGAAGGGGGCCTGCTGGAGAACATCGTATGATATAAGGCTATTTAAAGAATGGTCGAATTGGTATCAGTCTCTGTGTAAGCCTCTCCTTCAACAGACCCGAGGCTGTTGTCCGATGGTTGTAGTTAATCGGTACATTTCGCTGGAAATTTTTGTGTATTAAAGAGCGCAGATATGGAGCACATCCATTAGTCAAAATGCAAGCGCTTGATGTTGATAGAGGGGAGTTTTGATGTCCCCGAGGAGTTTCCAAACTTGGTGAATGTTTTGGGACTAGGGAAATTTTATGAGAAAGGATTTTATAAAGCTCGAGCATAAAAGTTCATATGTTCGTTGATATGGCTATTTGCAAATGGGGAAAATGAGCACAGGTTTATTTATTATGGTATACTTTCTCGTAAAAGACAACCTACCTGTAGATATTGCGCTTGAAAGTCACCCGCTGAACTTTTCTTAAAATTACAAGCCAAAATGAAGCCTACTGCTTGCCCTCACATATCGATAAATATAAGCAGCATTAATTGCAGGTCAATGCTATATAATTATTGTTCCTGTTTAAAAGAAAGTATAAGGAATACTTGTAAAAACATTTTAGTGTTATGGGGTATATAATTAGTTAAGTGGTCGATTAGTATTCTTCCAGTTAAAAAATGCTGTTCAGATTGTTTTTATACGCAATATATTATGAGCAAACGAGCTGATGTATCACAAATTGTTACAATTTGTAGTTTTTCAACTAATTTCTCACCTTGGACTTTGATCTACTTTTTCAGATAAACTTCATTTTTCCTTTTGTCGCTGACCTCAGAAAAATGAAATGGTAATCATTTGAGATTGACGATAAGTGAGGGGATAAAGTGGTGACAAACATTCCGTCTCCTCTTAATTACATCTTTACTCACAACTTACATTTTCTAGCTGAAGAAAATATTTTTAGATGTATTTGTATTCTTTATGTCAAAAAAACTTGACCTACCTGTGAATTGTTGGCCGGAATGTTTTTACTAAGGGAGTATCAACATTATATTTGTTTGTATCTTTTTAGATAGCCCGTTTGTACATTGAAAAATGATGACTGCTGTTTTTTGTATATTCTATTCACATCTAAGTTCAGTCGAGGTTTACTAAAATAAACGATTTGACGATAAATATTACCAGCCTTGGCATTAAAATAAGAAAGACCAACACCATGACATTTTATAATTAACTACGCTGCACACTCGGCTTAGGCTGCTTGAGATATTCAGAACTGGTGTGTTTCAGAGCGACACAGAAAATATTATCATGACACCTCATTACATTTCTAGGCCTGACTGATGCGATACAATAAGAGAAATACTCTGCCGAACAGATAGGTACAAAAACTCGTTCTTTCCGCGCACAGTAAGCGACCACAATAAAAACTGAGCTCCTCTAAATACACTCCCATGGTACATGTCACCGTTTCATCTCCAAAAATTTAGCATCTTTACACGGCTGGTAATCTACCACCCCCTGCCACAGGCCCATGAGGCGGCTCGCGGGGTAGAATGTAGAAGTAGATGTAGAACTAGAACTGTCGTTGAATTTCATGGTTGTTGTCACTGAAAGTCGATTTCGGGTACTTTTAGAGATAGCAGCTCGATGGGATTCGCCAGGAAACCGGGATGCTGCGACGTACCTCGCCGCACCCATCCTCCCTTGCTCTTTCTTGGTCCTCCGCCATCCATCTCCGTCCTCCGACTTTATATTCCTTCTTCTTCATCCACACCCTCCTTTCCATCCACATTTTAAAACCCCGTCGACCGACCATCCTCCTCTTTCCTCTCTCACCCCTTTGCCAAATTGCGAGAGGGTCTTTTATACTACTCCCCATCCGCTGAACTGCTGTTTATTTTGCTTGTCTTGGAGGTTTGCCCGGGGTAAATTAGCGGTTCGCTCGCCGGCCACTGGCTCCGTGGCGTGGCGAAAGTCCTCACGGCGCTGAGTGTGTGTAACAGAAGAGAAGGGGGTTGGTGGATTTAGAGGGAGGGGAGGGTGGTATGGGATGTGGGCGGCTGTGGAAGGAGCGGAGCCTCGGGCAACAGGACGGGTTCCTTTGCTGGGGGTGTGAGACAGCCAGCCAAGTCGGAAAGAGGACGAGGGGAGTAATGAATACAACGCCGTCTTTACCGCTTATCTGGGTATACCATGGGAAGTGAGGCAGTATCCACTTACTTGGAGTCAATTATCTAAGGTCTTCTGCCTATTAAATGAAAGCCTCACGAAAAGTCCTGTCTATATTTCCCTGGCCAAAAATTCTGAGTATATCATCCAAATGAAGCTCTCCGCATCTTTTTATTCACTTCATAAGAGTTAAAAATTCGCATTCTTATGCCCCACTCAGCTGCTTAATTATTAAATTTTTTTAGCTTTTTTTAAGTTTAACTTTTAGAGGGATTAAGGTGGCAACCCCTAGAGACTCGGAGGCTATAAGCTTGGCTTAGTTAGTGGGCTTAAGAAATTCAGACCTGATGAGTTTCAGAGCAACACAGAGAATATTATCATGATGCCTCACTACATCTCTAGGTGTGACAGAAGCGATAGAATAAGAGAAATTCAGTGCCAAACAGATAGGTACAGAAACTCGTTCTTTCCGCGAACAATAAGCGACAAAAAAAATTGAGCTTCAATAAATACGCTCCCTTTAATTACGCCACCATTCACCTCCCGAGACCTTATCCCTTACTTCATCACACGGCTGGCGACCTAACGCTCCCTGCCACACGCCCATGCGGCGGCTCGCTGGGTAGTATGTAGGTGTAGAATAATTTTAGAACTCGTGTTCTTAAATATCGCTAAGCTCCATATAGCAAATATTTACCTAGTCAATATAAAGAAGGCCTAGAAATCTGAGGGGAGCATTGGTACCGGTTAAGGAATGAAGAATGCAATCGGGTAGAGTACAAAAAGTTTACTAATACAATGGCAATACCGGTTTCAGATGGTAATGGCAACTAAAGAGAGGATAGCAAACTACGTTTGACACTACATACCACTCTGCGAGGGTGAGTGGCAGGAGCTGTTATGACTTTATCCACAATTTTTAGCCATCTCTATCTTTAGCCATCTCTCTTGAGTAAATGAAAAAGTAACTGGCGGAGGAAGCGGTGATTGGCTTAATATCTTAATCTTAAATCTCAGATCTGGACGTAATCGGACGATGACTTTTTAACATTACAAAATTGATTAAAAATCGGTATATCATGTACGATGAACCTGTAGCGACCATCGTCGGACCCATGAGATAATGGCCGTTTAAAGAGGTGACTGCTGAAGCGAGGGGAAATTAATATTGCCTATACGTTTGGGGAAATCTTTCCGTTCCCAAAAAAATTTGCTACGCATGTAATCGGATGATGATTTGTTTACATTAAACGTTGGTTACAATAGTACATACTACATGCACAGTGAAACTTGTATCAAGCGTCCAACGGCGGACCCATTATAAGGTCCCATAAGGTCACTTAGGGAGATGACCGTTTAAGGGAGAGGAAATTTACATTGCTTGTGTGTATGGAAAATCCATTCCATTGGCGAAGAAATAGGCGGCGTAGTAAGTTTATGGCCGCGAAGGAACCTTTATCTGCGGTAGTATTTTGATCTAGAGTGCTTTGAAGGCTATGTCTTTTTCGCGAATACTTGAAGTAAAATAGACGAAAAACTCCTCAGAGGATGACCTAGGAATATATTATTATTTAAGTATTCTACCGGTAAGGGTAGGTTATATTGAATGTCAGAGAATCTCCTTCCAGTTTTCTACACTTTCAGGGGCCTATCTCCCACTAGTATATCCTTTTTTGTCTCAGCATACGATCTATACAGGAAAAAATATCGTGGACTAAATAAAGAAGGAAGTATATCTGAAGATATAAATTCCACTTTCTAGGCGAGATATGTAGAACAGTATTTTAAAATGATACACTAAAGATATCGTACTGTCTACTTTATTTTCAACTCGTGCTACACGTGTTTCAACTGACTAGCCGTCATCATCAGGTACAACTAATCCTCCACATATCCCAAAATACCAGGAGGTAAGAGAACTAGCATTAAGTAGGGAAGGATGGAGGGCTGTAGTCAACCATTCTTAGGATTGAACAACCTATGACGATGATGATGTCTGCCACGGATAGATTTGGGCAACAACCCTCGGATGAATAAGAGGAATACCCCGTCTAATTCGAGACGAGCCAAATGGTGCTAAACTTCGGTGACTGATCGGGAACCAGTGTTTCCGTCGTAGCAGACTGTTGCCATTCGAAATTGAAATTCACTCATTAATCGGAGGGGTAGCCATAGGCATCAGGGAGTGATTAGTGAAAAAATCTAATTTAAAATACAGCGCAGCATGATAAAAACCAGGGACACTAAAGAAAATTTACATGATCAGAGAAAGGAATGAGAGTATATGAGGTACGGAGACGCGACCTGAAGGTTAGATAAAACTCGGCACAACGGTAAGGTTCAGATACTCGTCCTCTTCACATGAGGATAAGAGTAGAGTGCAGGCTTTTAAGACGTGGGAATGGAGTAGGATTTTAGCGAGCCGGCTGAAGAGGACGGCAAACGAAGGAGTGTTTATTATACTCAAGGGAGGAGCGAAACTTAAGAGAGGACATTCCGCAGAGAAGGCACATTTAGAGGTTACGGGATGTTTAAGAGGGTTATAGAGGAGGCAACACAGCTGATGCAAGTATACGAGGGATAAACTTGGAATTTTAGGTGGTGTCGTTGGGTAGTGAAGAAAAATGATCCGTTGGGAATGCTTACGCAGATGTGGTAATTAAATCTCACTTCTTTAAGAATGATGTCAGGATTACGAAGAAATAGAATCCTGGAGGGAAATTAGGAGGGAGTGATGAACGAAAGAATTGGATTTTGGGGAGGCGACCGACAGCTAAGGTCATTTGCGACATAGGCGAATGGTTAGGGGAGATTGGATAGAAACCCGGCGTCGGCATTAGCCTGCTCTTAACTAAAGAGCGCCAATGGGACGTCTTAATGTCTCATCCGAGACACGTAGTTCTGTACTTGAAGTGTTCTCCATAAGATACTCAAGTAGGGATTTGGTTTGCTCTGAAAAACATCCTCCTCTATAGGGATTTGAATCCTGGGCGCTCGTATGGTTAGTCAGTACTCTTGCCACCACACCAACCCGATCCCCGATCCAAAGGATTGGAAAGCATAAGATTAGAGAGGTTAAAGTATTTTGTGGAATGGAAGGTTGTGTCACGAGGGATAGAAAAGGCAAGAAACATACTGTGAACGTAATAGCATAAGCTTAGAAGCCTCTCTGTCTTGAGAGAAGTCAGCTGACGTCAAAATCCATTAGTGTGGAAGTCTGAAAGCATTTCCTTAACACATAGCTGTGAAGTCTGCTCTTCAATAACAGTGACCCTTAAATGTATAAAATTTGTTCCTTTTTAAGGGCAGTAAATCTCCTCTCTTCTATCTCTACGACTATTGTTATGAGTGAAGTTTCAACTACTCTCAAGTAAACCTTCCTGTCTTGTCATTTAGTTCGAGCTTCATCATTAGAATCTCATCACCTACATTTTCCCATAATTTATTTAAAAGGTAAACTTCTCAATTCTTTCCTATAATGAGTGTAGGAGTAATTAAATCCTAACGCTAACTAAAACTTCATCATCGTAATTCCAACTAGATTAATGAGCTTCCCGCCTCTTCACATTATCTCGTTCGCCGTGGTCCTCCTGTGGCCATTCCCTCCCTGGCCAAGTTAAATGGCAAGGGCAAAAAACCGCAAATCCTATAATCTACAATTCCCATCAGTAGCCACTCTCATCGTCTTTTACCTTTGTTAAAGTTATGTATTGGTTCTATCTCACCACGCAATATCCTAAAATTCTGCTAAAGGGTGCGAGGCAGGAGGTGAGTTTTGTATATCAATGTCCACCGCAGACTATGCTGACTCCTACTAGTTTGAGAAAAGCATGTTTAAGTGGAAAGAGCAAAAAATACTGAAAAATAACGTCTTTTTAATTTCCACTACATTATTTTTCATCTCTAGTCCCCTTAAAAAATCATTGAATAAATGCGTACTTGCGGAGGACAATGCTACCACTGCGGAATTATATGAAGCCAGACGCTACTAATGAAGTCCGATAGGAGATTTATCTCTAATGGAATTGGTTATTTACAATTATGTGTTGTTTTTGTGAGAGTCATCTTGCACTTTCAACTGTCTTCCGCGTTTCAGAAATTTGCATAACTTTTCCTTATATTTGTTGGCATGAATTGTATTTTTTCATACTTCAAATGTTAAATAAGGCATATTAATAATCATCGGCGTTCCTGTAATGGCGGGTGAGAGTCATCTTGCACTTTCAACTGTCTTCCGCGTTTCAGAAATTTGCATAACTCTTCCTTATATTTGTTGGCATGAATTGTATTTTTTCATACTTCAAATGTTAATTAAGGCATATTAATAATCATCGGCGTTCCTGTAATATCGGCGTAGAGAAAATCGGTAACAACCAAGTTTATCCCATCAAAATACATTGCTGTTACAATTGCGCAAGTAAATATGTGGTCATGGGTAGTCACAAATTCACGAGCCAGCATTCATGGCGGCCCCGGCAGTGGCTAAGCTTGCCTGCGGAAGGCATAACTGCAGGTTGAATCGGTGAAATTGAAAAAAAATAGCAACGACGAGGCGGAGGATAGGAAGAGAGAAGATACGTGTGTTTTTGGCGGGTGAGAGAGAGATGGACGTAAGGTGGAGAAACAGTTGAAGATCAGAAATAGAAAAGGCGGGAACCGGAGGGATAGCCAGCTGGTGACGCGCCTCGAGACGCGGGAGTACTCATTTAAAAATCTATTTTTTTCTCTTTAAATCCGATGCAGCAAGATGGATGGTAATGACAGGTGATGGGACCGCAGGTGCGCCGGCGGTGTTTCTTCGCTTTGCTCGCCTATAGGGCTTTTATAAAAAAATATATCTAGACGGATGAAAAAATGAGTGCGTAGAGAGAAGGTGGGGTGTTTCTTTTGAGCCGACTGCCCTCTTTCCTCGTTGCCATTTCGAAACGAGTGAACTCTGGCGGGTGATTGAATTTAAAAAGAAACTCGTGACCTTTAAGGTTTGATGGTTTGTTTACCCTTCTTCCTTTAGGGCAAAAGGAGGAAAGTAAAAATTGGCAGAGAGGGAACGCGCGCGCTGTGGTGGCGACACGATGAACTGCCCACGGTGGAAAGACATATGCGATAAACTCGCCGTGGCTTACGAACAAATCATCGGACAGGTTTTTTTTCCATCCCTTTAGTTTCCATTCGTTAAATTCTGGTGAAAAGTCTTAATTTATTTTATTGTGTCATAACCTTTTTTCCGACTAATTAAAGGTCGCGTCAGAAAAATTCCGCGAAGTGTGACTGGAGGAGGACGCGTGTATAATAATTCTCGCTTCCTACCGCCGCGCGGCGCTTTTGTAAGACGACGTTCCGGGACGGACGTTAAATCGGATCTCATTAAGAAACCGCCGCTCGGTCAAAGGATTTCGAAGGGGGTCCTAAAATTACGTTTATATGCTCACTGTCGCGATTTTTATGCTTTACGAGTGTGCCCTCCAGTTCTTCTGCATGGGGATTTTTGGCACCCTTTCCATCATCCATCCTAGGGCGATGGGTCTCTTGAATCTTTGTTTGCGCCCGTAATTGGGTCTTTTGATTTCCCTCTCAGAAGTCACGAACGCTACATTTATTTTGGTGTCGTCTTTTAGCGAACTTTAAATGTGTAATAGGAATTTGTGAAAGATCTATTTTATTATGTGAATGGAAGAGAGGGTTTCCCACGTCCGGGCGGAATAATCGGTGTAAATGGAATTTATTTAAAAAAAATGAATGGGCAATAAATAGAACTATAATAGGTAGAGACGGTTGAAGGCGGAATGTCGCGAGCTCTGTACTCTGGAAACCGAACAAGTACTAGACATTTCGTCAATAAATCATGGTTCAGGTTGTATTTTCCGACACTCAGAGAAGTAAAAAAGTTATTGCGAATGTTTATATAGTAAAGGAAGGGTAATGGGAGCGGGAAATACAGGATGGGAGACCTTAGGAAGTAATTCTGAAAGAGTGTTACCATCAAGTGAGAATAGCCATCAAGGTCTATCACTGGATGTTGGGCTGAGTGGGGGAAGGGCGTAGGACTATATTGTTGAGGGGAGCTGGCTCAAGGTTTTGAGGATAATTTCTGCTAAGCAGCCACAATCACACACGTCCGTCTGCTTCAATTTCTCGAAACCAACTTCATATCTACATCGACAGCTAAGTGCATACCAACGTAGACAACACATTGAATTTAATTGCCGCCTCAAGAGGCTAAGGGGTGGATCATTTAATTGTCATGTCTTGGGGAATGATTTTTCCTCTGTGGTATTTTCTCGCTCAACACGATGATTTTCAACTTCAATTTCTGCGATTCACATTATAATTTGCAGTAGCAAGCCATAGATAAGCTTGCTGTAAAATGAATGGGAATATAGGGCAACCTCCACAATAGGAAAGAAATATGCTTATTGTGAAATCTTGTCAGTTGGCTTCTTTATCGATCCCCAAGCATGATGTATGTAGGTCTGTATTAATTTTTGTACTCGAAACCGATAAATTACATGTGATACGAAAAATATTTAAAGCTTGCTCCAACGGTCTTAATGCTAAGTGCATCAAGTTACTTTGTACACCTCCATCCCATTTAAAAAATATGAAAACGACTCAGTTTTTCTTGACAGAAGTTCTTCCTTCTCATATGTTTTAACATTGCGAAGAATTTCTCTAAGTATATATCAAAACACTAACCACCTCTTAATTACTTTTTTCGCACTGAAAATATTTGAAAAGTCATATGATTCCACTGTAAAGTCTCTCAGGTGCAATAAATATTATTCATTCCATTGTGTGCTGCATGACTTTTGGAACCGTTTCCAGGCAGGAGAGAAAATATTCTATAAGGTTCTGATCACCATTTTTGGGATCACGCATTTTGTTTTTTTTTGATTCAGGAGTGTGTTTTTCGAATGAAAAACTATTTTGACAGTACAGAAGATGTCACTATGAAACTCTATACCCTATCCATTAACACCAGATGCTAACACGCTTGATTAATGGGACCGGTGGAACATTTTCGCCGTGGAATGGGTAAGCTGTTGCCTGGTGCATTATATCCACCCTATATCCTCATAATCTCCATAGGTTGGTAATGAAGTTGGGCCTTTTAAACCATTTGTTCATTGGTTAATCAATTTCTTTCGATGGGAAATAGGAGAGAAAAGAATAGAGATAATTCCGGGCAAAATGGTAAAGGGCGTCAAAATTCCCCAGACGCAAGTGAAGTTGCAGAAATAAATCACTGAGCAATAAGATAACTTGGGAGTCTGTGAAATAATTATGACAAAATTATAGCACTGCATAATTATTCTGTTTTCAAACATCCATTTTTTTTTCAAAAATGAAACGTAGCACTCATTCTAATATTATTCATAGATTACGTTCGTAGGTACATTATGATACTCGTGACTTAAGTGGCTCATTATTACACGGCATATTATCGGCTAACTACATGCCGTATTATGAGAGCCCCTTAAGTGACGAGTATCTTATACTACTTTATAGCACGTGTGGCTTAAATTCTCCGTCCTCTGCGGTAAAACAATGCAATGAGTAAGTATAGAAAATCCAAATTTTCAATCAGCTCTACATAGGTACTGCTGTTTACTCTTCATTTTCAGGTTTTTTGAGAGATTTATGAGTCTATTCTAAAGATGAAAGAATTTGAGCTGTCTATTTGTTTTGTGCTAGAAGATTGTCTCACTACAGAGGTAGAGTTAAGGCTACCTATTGTAAGACAATCTTCCCACTGGTTTCGGAATTATTTTTAATAAACTAGCCAAACTTACAGATGCCGTTTATGATGTGGTAGAAGATAAAGTTAACCCAGGGTTAACTTCATCTACATTTGATCAAGTCCAATTCCTCGAGTCCAATCACATGGATTGAATATAAACGTCGCCGTTACTAGGAATTCCATCGTCAAAACTTAATTTTAATCTAATGAAATTCTACGAGATATATCACCGGAACAAAGATTACCAGTTTTTAAAAAATCCAAATTTTAGTTTATACGTACCAAACCCAACAATTGTAAATTCTAATTAGTGTCCTGTGTTTTATAACTATAAACCTACAATATAATTTTATCTTAAATTATACTTGAATTACAAAAAAATTATGTAGTCTGAAGATAAGGCATGAGTCAAAGGATAGGCAGTTAGCATAATCAGTTTTGGTAACTGACAATTAAACAAGTTCGTCAAGATTCAATTTATATTCAGATATATTTTGGCAACATGCACTATGTACTTAGCTGTGAATTTAATAAACTGTGTTTATGGTAATCGATAGTTGACAATTACTCGAGCGTGAAGTGTAGTCTCGTATAATAATGAGTTTCCCGTCAGCACAGTGTAATTATGGTCTACATATGCCGCCGAAAAGGGTGACTTAAGGGCGATTTAAGTCACGCAGTGCTATGAAAATCATACCTAGATAGCTGAGTAAACGGTAGGGTTTCCGTCAACTTATCCACCCTTATAACTGTGCTGTCATAACCGTGCCCATTTTTCCACAACTAGGATGATGACAGAACAGAAGGATGCTGAATCTGTGTGCCCCACTCGAAATTTTTCTGCTCCCATCACCCTAGTCTGTGTCTGAATTTTTTTCTTCGCTGAGCGGTGGCAGAAAACATTCTTTCCGCACTTACGTCACGGCGAAACTCGCCACATTATTTAGGTACTGGTCCTTTCACGGCCACTGAGCTCATAATGATCATTTAATGGTCCAGGAAAATTTAATTAAAATGATAGATGGGAGAAATTAAGCGGATATTTATATCCCTAAAGGACTGAGATGATTTGGATGCCTTAGTGTTTTGGGCATCAGGTGGGTGTCGCTCAGCCCATGTGGGAAACTGAACACATAGTGTGAAGGTAATTCAAAAAAATCTCTTGAGTAAATTAAGATAATGCCCACGGCAAAGAGTGAGGTCGTATTAAAGCACTTTTCGATGATATTTTATGAACCCAATCTTTGGTGCGTTCCTACTTATGAATGCGTCGGTGTTTACTTAGAAATGTAAATAAGAAGAATGGGGAGAATAACTGTATGATGAGGGTGAATGGTGAAGTAATTAAACAAGTGGATTATGTTGTGTACTTTGGTAAGTTGTTTGCAAAAGATGGACGGGTAGATTAGGAGATAAAGAGACGTACGAATGCTGGAAGAAAAGTGGTAGGTAGCATGTGGAGCATATCAAGGAATGAGTGCCTGTGTAAGGAAGCGAAAATCGCCGTGTACAAAAGTGTACTTCTCCCCACTTTGTTGTATGGTAGTGAAACATGGGTATGTCAGGATAAACATAAGAGTAGACTAAACGCCGTGGGTATGAGTTATCTGAGGAGTATTTGCGGAAAAAGTAGGATGGATAGGGTCTGGAATGAGTGGGTATTAAATGAATGTGGGTTAGATGCTACAGTAATGGACATATATGAAAGGAGTGTGCTTCGTTGCTTTGGCCATGTTGAGAGAATGGATGAGAGTCGAATAACGAAACATATAAGAGTGAAATGAATGGTGCGAGTGGTAGAGGTAGGCCGAGAAAGTTGTGGTTAAATGTGGTATAGGAAATTCTTATGAGGAGGAAAATTAGAAGTCTTAAAAACAGGAGAGGATGTATGAAGTGGTGTATGGGAGTAAATGAGGCAAAAGAGGTTTGCAAGGAGAGGTCAGTATGGTGGAAATTATCGAAGCAGAGTTAGGTGTACAAATATGTATTTATGGTGAAACTTTGTGGTTGTGGTTACCCCCGAAGGAAACGGCGTGATTTGTATGCATGTAAGTATCTTCGGTCACTGATTATACAGTCCTTTTCCAACTGATTTGAGTCCTAGCTTCATATCCCGTGGATGATTTATTTAATGCTCACGTGACAATCAGCGTATTCTCTTGATAAAATCACGAGGTAAGTGATCAAAGACCTACTTTGGTGTACGATAGATTCAAAGATCGAGTCTCTCGTTGTCTATGGTGTAAGGCGAGTTTACAGAGGGAAGTTGGCTGCTATGGAATTAGCCAAGTGTAGTGATATCTCGAATCGTATCGCCACGTGTGGGACATCGTTCTGCTTGCGCACAATTTCCGGCTTTTCTCAAACAAATGATAAACGGGAGTAAACAATGAATTTGGTAAGTATGAGGTGAGTAAGTATCGCCCAAATTTGGCAATAATGGCATTCGTAGATCACTATTTGAGTCCCTTAGACATTTGTGGTTTTAATAAATTTGTAAGAATTACAATGATTATGCGTTGTTACGTCGAATAAAGTGTGTCCATTGAAACAATAATATTTATTATCTAGTAAGAGATAAGTCATAAGCTTACATTAGGGGTTCTTTAGCATTTAAAATATTTTCAAGTACAAATAAATATTTGCATAAGCAACAACCACTACGTACACCAATGGAACTCAGAAGTATATGAACTCGGACCGATCTAAAAATTCTAAGCCAGCCTACTCGGATCACCTGGTTTATCAATGCGAAATCGGTTGAAATATTGATTTGATCCGGTTCATATCGATTTGAAATCTCAGACTGGTAGAGAAAGGTAGAGACTTAGCCCGCTCCTCATATCGATCCCTCTAGCCCGTTGCGTAGCTAGCCATACTTTCACTGCCATGGAAGTGCGTGCGTACACATCGAAGTGTCGCAAATTTCATGGAAGTGACTTCCATGTGTCGTCGTCGTCTCTCAAAAGGCCAGGCCTTGTCGCTGTCTTCGTAGCCAATTGTCTCTTCCTAAGGCTTCTATTTCATTTCCCCGTTAGAGTTGCAGTTCATGATTGACATCACACTGTGAAGTAAGGATATTCTAGGTCGTCCTCTCCTTTTCTTCCCCGACACTTTTCCTTCAATTATGTTCTTGATGAACTCGTTATGTCTTATGCGACCAACAAGTTTAATTTTCCTGGAATGAATTGTTTGGATAAGCGTTATTTTTTCGCCTACTTCTTTCAAGACTTGCTCATTTGTTTTCCTCATGACCCAACTTGTTTAAGTCATTCTCCTCCAGAACCACATTTCGGCTGCCTGGAGCCTGCCTTTTTCTTGCCTTTTTAATGTCCATGTTTCACAACCATAGGTGAGTATATGTACTTCACATGAACGTCTTTACAAATATCTTCCTCGTTTCAATTGAGAGGTGGTTGTTTACCAAGATGTTATGCTTCCATTGGAAACCTTGTTTTGCCAGGGCGATCCATCTCTTAACATCTGTTAATCTTGTATTTTAATTTGTTATTTGACTTCATAAGTGGCAGAACTCTTTTACATGGCCATTGGTTGAGTTTCCTGGCTTAATATTAGCTTTTATATTGCGGTTTTACTTGTCCACCACCATAGTTTTCGTCTTTTTAGTGTTAATATTCAATTTTAATTTATTCAGTTCTTTTCCAAGAGTCTCCAGTGCGTGATTCATATCCTTTTCTGAGTCTGCAAGTTTCATGTGTAAATCCACTTTAATGCGTGCCAGCACCATTGAGGTAGATGGAGCTTGCTGTAGTGGCCAAAATTATAAACTGTAACGTGGGTGTAACCTGTCCACCATCTTTGCTAGCCCTGATTTCTCTAAGCCCTTACGGACTGACGCAATATTTTTGTAATATTACGATGTTTTCCATCAAAAACTTACTATGAATCAGCGTGCATTCAGCGTGCGTTTTCTTCTTTAATATGTGCAGATTCTCTGCACACAGCGCTTCATCCTCTTTAGTGTGTATGGATTCTTTGTACATGTGTCAAATACTTTTTGCATAAATATTTATAGGTCGAATGAATTTTTTTTCTTATGCTCATATCTTCTCTTCCGAAAACTTGATGAAAAATTTATGAGCAAGAATATGATACTAAAATCATAAATTTCATGATGCATTTGGTCATCCATTTATTGTTCACTTTGATCAAAGATGTTTTTTCTGTGGTGAATCTGATCATTTCATTTCTCTCAGTAAATTATTCTTCATTTATAACTTTAATATAAAATTACAGAATTTTGAAAGAAAAATATTTTTTATTGTTTTTTGTCTTCAATTTATTCATCTTATCATTTTTGTATTTTTATATTAATTTTATCAATATGGATATTCGATGCTCAAAATATTTCACGATTTTCAATTGCTTTGCGTTTTGTTACACTAATAATTATTAATATGTCCTCTAGTGACAAAAATCCAACTAAAAAAATTATTGGTCCAAATTTATTTTTCGTAAAATAGGTTACAAAATATTTGAAAACTTTAGTCAGTAAAAAAATAGAATTTGGGCCACCGGTGTGGTCCGCGCGCCCAACCGTGTGACAAAATTTCACTCGCCCACTGAAGGGTAACCACAATTTTCCTCATCCCCGGTGAAAACGATGATAATTCAAGTAGAACCTTTAGCACTTAGTTGCCAATTTGTGTTACAAGAGATGCTTGCCTTACATTACAAACAGGTGGTGGATATTCTTGCTTTTCATTTACTAATTCGTCCATTCCGTCGTGCCATCAAAATAAAAATAAGGAAAGAGCAGAGATAACCAATATAGTTTTTATTTTGGTTGTCATGTACTGTTTGATAGCGCAGAGCCCTTTCTATCGACCTGAAGGTTCAGCAAGTGAAGGTCATCGGTAGGAAAAGTAGCAATTAAGGAACATGCTAGCTTTAAATCTTCTTCTAATTTGACAAAATTACCTCGGAGAAATCGATACAAGCCGTGAGATTTTTGGCAGTGAGAAATTGAGTTATTTATGAGCTTTTTAAGGCTGTATGATAAGTCTTGTGGCAGTATTGAGAACCTTGAAGATGATCCACGGCCAGGCTCTCCAATAACAGCTCGAATTTAGCTCAGCTCATTGCTGTTCTTCGTTCTAAAGGAACGATCCACAAAGAATTTACGCTAATCGTGCCAATGGTGAACACTGGCTATCATTTGTATATTTTGAAATTTTTATTGGGCAGTATTCTTTGATTTGAACTCAGACCGGGAGCAAGGGCGTGGTCCTTATTTATTGGCAACGTATCAGCGCACAAAGTAAAGATCTTGCGCAATTTTTTGGCAAAAAAAGAATCATATTATTTGATCAATACCCACATTGGCCTGATTTTGCTTCATGTCTCAAAGATTTCCAAAACAGAAGAGGGCAACGAAATTAAAGCCTATCAACACTATTGCAAACAGAAGTCCTCGGTATCCATTTTAAAGACGAATATATAGATTCTGATATTTATAGTAGCCAGAAATATGCCCTCAGAAAAGTTTGAAGAATTGTGTGACCACTTCTAGTAGTCATTTTCTTCCTCATTCTGCAATTTTTTTCTTCGAGTTTCCTGCGACCTCCCTCTGTCTCAGTATTTCCTTCTCTTGCGTGGGCGTCCCAGAGATCTTCTGCCTGTCGCTCATATTACCATATTTTATAAAATTTTATCCTACTAGGTTTTTTTTAAAGGTTTGCAGTGTTGATGTTTAGACCTGCTCACGTTTCAAACCTTGTACAGAATCTAACTTGATTAGAAGTCTTCCGTCTCTATTTCCTTATAAGTTCACTTTTTACTGATATCGATCCGTTATATCTATCGCCAAATAACTTCACCAACTTGGCCTCAACACATATTTCCTTAAATAAACCAGCAAACCTAGACAGTAACGAACTTTAACCATCTCCAGTTCGTCCAGAACTATCAGACGACTTTAAAAATCTCATTTCCTCACTGCAAGATATTGCTTCAAATTGATTTGTCTCCATGGCAATTTTCCCAAATTAGAAGAAAATTTAAATCTAGCCAACAATGTATCTTTATCCAGGCAAGGGATCGGAAACGGAGGCTTTCAGGCAGTTCAATCAACCCGTGAGACATATACAGAGGGAGTTACATAATATTGACTCTAAAAGAGTCATTTTTTCATGAAAGTTAACGCAAAAATGTCTGAGAAATAGTAACATATTTAATCGGATTTTTATTATTTTTAAGTTGTTAATGTACATTGTAAGAAAACAAAAGTAATGATATTTTCTAGGACAAAGAAAGCGAGGCTTGTGATTAAAGTTGGAGGACACAAACTCGAGCAAGTACAACAATTAAATTCCTTAGGTAGCACACTAGAGGAAAACGGGCAAAGTAGCAAAGACATACGGAAGAGAAAAGCTAAGGAGGCGCTTAGCAATAGAAGGGAGCTGATGACAGGGACATTGGGTAGGGATATGAAGAAGAGGCTGGTGAAGAGCTTGATATGGAGTGTAGCGTTGTATGGGGCAAAAACATGAACCCTGAGAAAGGAGAACGAGAATAGTCTGCAGGCATTTGAGATGTGGGTGTGGAGAAGGATGGAGAAGATGAGGTGGATGGAGAGGAGGACTAACGAGGAAGTGCTTGGGTTAGTGGGCGAAGAAAGGAAGCTTATGAATAAAATTTGGGATAGGCTGGGTAGATGGCTGAAGGATGTAATAAAGGGTGATGGGTTGCTGATGAACGTAATAGAGGGAAGGATATTGGGAAAACGGGGAAGGGGATGAATGAGAATAGGTTTCATGGACGGGATGAAGAAGGGTAGATCGTATGCGGAGGCGAAGAAAAGTACAATAGAGGGAAATAGGCCCCTGAATTTGTAGAAAAGCGGAAGGAGATTCTCTGAAATTCGACAAACCTACCTTTACCGGTAGAATTAATTAAAAAAATTTGTATTGCCAATGATAAATATGTTACATTTTCTAAAAGCAAAGTTTTATTGTTGGTGATATTATACAGTTAATATATTATTTTTGTTTTAATTCCCCTAAGGTGCTAAGATTTACTTGTCGACTATCACTCAATAAACTCAAATCAGCTGCTATTAGTGTAATACAAAAATAAATTATGCCTTGCATGTAAGTTCATCTCGGTCACATTTTCAATATTGACATTATGTAAGGTATCTAATGCGAACTTGTTCCTGCGTGTCCGTTCTTTCTAACAATTAATGTTGACGATAATTATGGAAATCACTACCCATTTTAACATCAGAAATCGGCACTTAACTGGAGCGAAACCAATCTGTAAGCGTAATTCGAAGCATAAATCTGCAAATCACTCAGGCGAGCTAGGGTGGCCGTCTACAAGGAATCGGATGTGACTTTTTTCCTATCTGTAATGAGACTTTTTCCCATTAATCTCCCCGTGCAGGTACAGACGACGTCCGAAGGTAACTAACCATGGATGGTAATGCATCCCGGCCCTCTTCCAGTCCTGCAACCCATCCATCATACATCTCGGCCGCACGGCGCGCGACGTGAAGACAAACCTTTCTATTCAAGAGGAAAATTTCCCCCTTGCTTCACCTCAATGGGGAGACTTTATCGTCGCTATGCGACGTCGAGCGCAGACGCGAGGGAAAGAATAAGCCCTCTCGACGTTTCCTCTCTCCAACGTGGCCGAAGCTGACCGTAGGAAATGAATACGATCCATCACTGATGTGTTACAGTGAGTGAGTGAATGATATTCTCCCGACCATCATGACCCTTGTGGAGGTGACCATCGGGTGTTGGCATGGAGCCATTGGACGTGTCTGTTGTCGAAATGGAGCTATTGAAATTGAATTCGATCGTATTCGCTCCATCTTGGGCTTTATTCTACGGAACCAAAAGCCAGGGCTCCGTCAAAACGTTCCGTCCATCGTGAGCCTTCCTGAAACTACTCAACTAGAAAATTATTACAACCTGGGTTGATGACCACGTCGCCGTCCATGAGTATGCACTCAAACGAGCCTCTCCTGTGATTAACGAAGAAAAAGCTCCTGATTTCGAAGAAGAATTGATGTTTTACTGAATTCTCTGGCTTCACAAGAGCCCTAAATATTCCAATCCATGTCAGTGTGAATTTTTTTAGTTTATCTAAGAGTATATCGGAAATTCCCCACTCATCAGTCTTTAAAAGAACACTTATAGTCTCTAAAATAACACCAGAAATTAGGACCTTAGGATAAGTATTGTCCAAAAGAAATAAATGGAAAAGTACCTCATGAACACCTAGGAATAAACACAAAGGCCAGCTAAAACGGGGCCTGAAAGAGAAGATCTAAATCGACAATTAGAAGTTATAAAGGGAAATGATAGAATGGAAGGCTGCAGTTTACCAACATAAGGATTGAATGACTAATGATGATGATAACTGATACAATAATGATCAGAAAAATAGCAATGATGAACACTAGTTGCACAATATCGAACAATTTAAGTAATTACTAGTCATCGAAAAAAATCATGGCTGAGCGACTGCGGTCACTATAATAACAAAATCGAAAGATGAATCTGAGTCGTCGCTCACAAGGAGGGCTGTTTTTTGTAGTTGCTACGCAAGGATCTAAGATGGAAGGCGTGTCTTCTCACTCTCCAAAACATGGCTTAACATCACTCAAATCTCACGTCTGAAACGTGATACAGTGACCAGAGGCAACCCTCTGTGACTCGGCTGGTAATTGAAGATCCTCTATCCTAGCGTGCCTCCCTTGGAAGTCGTAGGTATGCTTACTGGATGAAAAGAAAAAAAACTGGTAGCGAAGATCGTGAGCTGCATGGAAACTTGCGTTGCAGACGAAACGAGAGATATAACGCCCCTCGGAGTGTTTAATTCTTGCAACCAGTAGTCGCCAACAGGTTTCCTCGCAGCTTTTTTTTTAATTTCCGTGTACAGTGCGTGCTAAATCTTGGAGCTGAATGCATGAAACAGCCACAGTTGAATCGCTATAGTGAAATGGCTGAGAGGAAAATGTGAATGACGATGCGCATAATCACCTTTTTTTCAAGTCCCCTCATAATTTCCGCGCTTAATTTTATGAATTCCTGTAATTATTTCCATGAGATTTCACGAGGGGAAATAAAGACAATTTAACAGAGATATATTTGGGGAATGTGAAGCATTTAACTTAAACAAAATAGTTATATTTTGGAGGAATTTTTCCAAAGTGTGCCATAAGTTACTATTTTTAACAGTTATTCGTTCCTTAAATTGTATCAACTAAAATTATTCGCATATGCTGAATAATTCACTCGCTGGATTTTAGCGGTCCATGCAACTCTTCGTCTTCAGTGGCGGTTTAGGAAATTTTTAGTCTTATCTACGCAAGTAGAACGTGCAATGCAACTAATCATTACAATAAAAGTACAATAATATTCATGCCATGCTCCATAGGAAACCAAAGTATTACCCTTGAGCAGCAATGGAGTGAGAAAAGACGGCAAATTATCTATTTTGGATTAGCAGGAATACCAACTTGAGAGGAAAATTTTTATTTTATTTCCTCTCATCATATTTTTAACACACTTTGGCCGGATTATGTTAAAATCAATTCAAATGAGGGTAATGATTGTGATTTCATTCTTCACAGTGTCTTTCTTGTTAGAACAGGAGAGAATATCGGTACAATAACGTAAATATCGGCGCAATAATTAAAATGGTATGATATGCATATTAGGCATGAGACATACTCGGCAGAAGTTAGTGAGTTGTAAGACAACGGGTGATTTATGTAGGTAAGTGGCAGAAGTAGAAAAACGGTTGGATGTGATGCCATGCTAATACATTTAGATCGACAATCATTCACCGAGCTTGTCAAGAGTGGAATGGTACAGGATAGCGTAGAATCATAGTATTAGGGATTACTCTAACCAGCTTTAACATCTGATAAAAATATATACATACAGAAAACACGAGAAATGGTGAACTTGCAATTAATTAAAGCTCATTTAGTGCATATTTTCTATTTGTTATTGGAAGGAGTTCATTATGTACTCCTTTTTCTCCATTGTACGTACCTCACTTGATAGGTCTCGATTTAGATACAAAAATGCAGTTAAATTAAATTTTGAACCCAATGGAATGGCAACGATTCCATTTGCTTTAAGGCAAGAATTCCCATTCGCAGTTTTGATTCAAACTCTGCGGCTTCATAAAAATGACTGAAATGTCCAAATCCGCAAGGCCAAAATATATGACGTACGTGGACCAAATTTTTCGAAGATATCCTGCGTTTACGGTGGTCAATTAACTAATCAATGCTAACGTATCCTGGGAGTGTTAATGATCATTTTATTTTTTTACCCGGTTTGATAAAATAAAGAGGCTCAAATTTCAACTTCACCAAGTAATGTGGTGGCCTAGGAATTATACTTCATATTAAGAAGTATATATTTAACCCCACTCAAGGTACTTTATTTCTATTGATATAAATGTTCATTTATTAAATGAATTGATATTTAATGTTCAACTTTTTCGTTCGACTGCAGTTTGTATTAATTTAAGAATTTCGACGGAAATAGAAATTATCTCTCGTATATTTTTGGTAGCATACAGCCAATAAATAAGGATTTAGTATTTCTTCAGAGATGCATTCTTAGTGAAATGATCGGTTACCGATGATAATAGTTGCGTGTAATAAAATCAATGTTCATACTCTATATTACAGAGATAGTTTTTTTGTGCGTGCATTAAGCTTGTTGTCTAAGATTTATTTCCTGATTAGTTATTTGATTGTATTTGCCTGTTTGTACTTATTATTTGTAACTAATAATAATTGCAACGAAGGTGCATATTAGTTTTGACTCGGAAATTCTAGCCCATTGGAACTTCTGTACACGTATATGTATCTATCTCGTTTCTATATCGTTTGTTAGGAAAATCTAATAACTTCTTTGTTTTGAGCTCCAAAATCACTTTATTATTTTCGCAATGAACTTTCCGTTCAAAACAACTTCATGTCCAACAACTATACAATTAATTTTTAATATTTGAGAGCAAAAAATCTTTTTAACAGCACTATATTTTGGAAAGCCTAATAGTAATAAGCCTGTAGTAGCTGCTGTTGTTTCTTTTTGGCAACGGAGAAAATGTCACTTCATACCAATCGGTTCTGAGTTCTTTTTTCTTAATTTTATGCTTATGATCTTGGCTACCAATGTATGATGGTTGTATAATTTGATTTCATGTGATTTGCAACGAGACCGACTCGATCAATTTGATCAATGATTTTGAATTTTAACCGGCGGACGGTCTGACAGTGATTCATTTCTTAGCTGTAGTACTTGTTAAATATTACCGTAACGAGCTCTCACGCAGTCAACCAATCTTGGAAGGCTGGTTGGTTAATCGTTTACTATTTACGAGTACCTCGGGAATGGTATTGTAGCACTGCAAGCAAATTTATCTCGCGGTGACCTGGCATAGGTCATTCATCCATTTGTGATCTTTAATGACCGAATTTAAATTCAAGAGCACTCTGGAATTTCAACCGATAGCATATCATGCTGTTCACTTTAAGGGTTCAACCAGATGAGTCCTCGAAAGATTTTTAAAAAAAGTCATATTTAATGAGCTGTGTGGGTCAAGGACGCTTCTGTCCATTCAGAGCGAAGGAGAGATTGCCAAGTGTTGGGGAGGAATGAAAAAAAATGAAAAAAAACTAGAAGATGAAACTGTTCCCTGTCTCTCCCGTTCCTCCTCGCATCCTCTCTTCCATTCCCCTTAGGGGATGGGTCGAGTTGGTCTGGAGGGGGTGGGGATGAAGGGAGGGATACTGAGCGAGAGGAAATGACGTAATCGGGGACTCATTTGGAAACGGTGGACCCTCCCAGACCTCAATGTGTTTCCTCCCTCTAATTTCTCTCGCTGCTGGTGGACGTCTGCCTCCGCGACGTGCCTCTTGATGAATTAGGAGGGGACGATCATTCAATCTTGGCGTAGTCCATCATTGATTAGAGAGGAATAGAAATATTTTCCGTTCATCTGTCTTCGAATATCGCTCTAGCCTATTTCAATCAACGCCTTTTCACGCGACATTTAGTCTCATCATCTGCGTATGTAATTTTGGAGGTATTTTATTACTCACTAAGCCATATACATACTTCCCTGCGAGCCAGCACATGGGCGTGTGACTGAGGGTTTTATGACACCAGCCATGTACAGTGGCAAGGGATAAGCTTTTGGGAGGTGAAATGGTGAAATGTATTATGGGAGTGGATCTCAGTTTTTATTGAGGTTGCTTATTGCGCGCGGAATGAACGAGTTTTTTTTACCATATTTTATCGCTTCTGTCAGGCCCAGAGATGTAGTAAGGCGTCATGATAATATTCTCTGCATCTCTTTGAAACACACCAGTTCTGAATTTCTCAAGCAAGCTAAGCATAGTGTGTAGCCTCCGAGTCTGTAGGGGCTCCCACCTTAATTCCTCTATAAGAGTTTCCCACTGATTTTAAATGGGAGGGATATTAGTAGACGGCAAGATAGTTGTTCCATCTATGCTGAAGGGAATCTTTCTTCCCATTTATAATCGTTTTTCTTTCTGCCAAGTGGAAATTACACGTTTAGTCGCTTATGGGTCTTTTACTGAAATTGTTAAGTTTTAACACAGCTGCACTAATGATTAGAGGTTTTATTTTTGCTAACATTATGACAAATTAAATTACGTAAAAGTAGTAATGCCTGCTAGTGGTAGAAATGACTTTGAAAATAATTATTTTTTTGAAATTGCATAGATCCGTTTGGGTTCCATGCAATCCTATTAAGATTAGTAAGGAAGACTTCAAATATAGACTTCAAAGTGCGTCACTTAAAGATTGTCAATTTTTCTACCTCAAATGACGTCATGTTTGGCGCTGTGAGGAGAGTGATGGTTGAAGTTCCATATTTTATTTGGTGCTGTACCACACGCAGTTTAAAGGTGAGACAAGGTGGCATCTTGATGGTCGAAAGTGATGCCTTACCATTTAAAAAATGATACGTCGCTATCGTGCATAAATTTCTTTGATAATTCAGTACTTTTTTGTAAATTAATCCATGTCATTAAATATCCATTTATTGTGCTTGATTTCCCTATAAAAT
Source organism: Ceriagrion tenellum (assembly GCA_963169105.1). NCBI lineage: Eukaryota > Metazoa > Arthropoda > Insecta > Odonata > Coenagrionidae > Ceriagrion > Ceriagrion tenellum. The sequence continues at coordinate 113,413,784 of OY720637.1, forward strand.
GGTATGAATATTCTGAAATTTACAGTCTCAAGTGACAGAAAGGTTTTTAGACAGCTCTTAACACTCTCGCTGCTGGGCACTTCTCGCTGCCGGACAGGTAGAATGCTGCGTATTTTAGACCTTATTCATGCTATCACAAAAAAATAACTGTATTACTTAGAAAATGCTGTTTATATTTATTTAAAGCTTGATTTTTCTACCTTTTTTAATTGAAAGTTGGTTGGAATATGTTTCTCAGCAGCTAAGGAAACACGTCAAATGACGGGATTTGCAGCGAAAGTGTTAACTAGGCATTTTGCGTACATAGCGAAGCTATCCTCCGCGGCCACATTCTTAAAGCGGTCACCCCTCTAAGCGCCCGATTTTCTCAGGAACGATGAATTTCCCCTACTTACAAGCAATGTAAATGTTTCCTCTCTTCAGTGGTCATCTCCTTAAATGGCCACTACCTACCTCATGGAGCCTGTGTTGGCCGTTCAATACAGGTTTCACTGTACATGCATGCATAATTATCTATTACGACGTTCCCTCTCGTGGTTGGTATTTTCAAAAGAGCCTAATTATTAGGCTGACCAACCATTGACATAGGCTGACCATCCAGGAGAATTGTGCACGGCTAACGTATTAACTAAGGTAGTGCTTTTGCAAGTACGCTAACACACACAGTATCTTCCGCAGCTCAGATCCATTTATAGATAATTTTTAATATAACTGCGAAATACAAAAAGGATATGTTATGCAGTGACGCTTACAGATGTGTCGATGTACTCCAAAGTAATGAAACCAATATGAAAAATATCATTTTGACTCGACCGGGATTTATTCCCAGATCTCTCAAAATACAGGAATATGTAAGCAAGTTGCATTACCACTGTAAACCTGGCTTACTCTCCTGCCCGTCGCAGTGTAACTAGCTGATGGAGCTGACCGAAAATTGGGAGATCCGGGTTCGAATTTTGTGCAGGTGAAAAGATATTTATACAGCAAAAGTGCCCTTCGTTGCAATCTACTAAAAATTAGTATTTGAAATGCTACGGACTCATGGATACTATGATACAGTATTAGATTGAGGAAATGAAATCGTGAGAGATATCTCAAGAGGAGTGAGGTGTTAGGAAAATTGACATGACGTTAAGCAGAGGAGCCAAGTTTAGTCTATCTAGCGAAAGTTTAAATCCACATTAAATATCTATCCTTATTATCATGGCTCCTGTCTGCGGAAAAATGACATGTTAATCTATCAGTTCTGCGATTTACTTCCCTTATCGTTTGCCTGTGATCTCTTCTAATTCAATACGTTGACTTTGGCTAAGTATATATAATTTGAACAACTAGATTATAACTTTGGGTTAACGACTTCTGTTGATGATAACTTTCGATTTTGACGAATCTCCTCCCGTATTCGCTCGACGTCCTTAATTATCTCGGAGGAGCAAGCAAAAATAGTTTTTGGCGGGCTAATTTTTGACGGGGATTGGACTTCTGTGCGAAAGCCAAGGCCGGTTATTTAAAGGTCTTCCGAAATGGATGGTCTCCAATAAGTTTAGGATGAAATACCATGACAGGGTTGTAGACAGTTGACGGAAATCATTTCTAGGCGATGTGCTTACCTTTTACGACTTCTGCAAAAGTCCTTTTGGTAAAAACTTCATTTAAGGATAATGTATGTGCAAATCTAATTTTCACGTTCATACTATGGAGTGTAGGTGCCTTTCGTCTTCTTTGGCTGAGTTCTTGTCGCTTTTCTGATCCATTTCTTATCAGCGTAACCCTTCGCTTTCTCTTTTTCCATTTTGACATCATGTACTTACTATTTTAAATGTAATTTTTCAGGACAATAAATACAAGAAAAAGAACCTCATGATAGACCAAGGAACAAATACAAATACCAGCTAAAACGGGACATGGAAAAGTAGATCTAAAACTACTTTTAAGAGTTATAAAGGGAAATGATAGAAAGAAAGGCTGCAGTCAACCAAAGTTAGGATTGGATGACTAATGATGATGATGACTGATACAATAATGATCAGAGAAATACCAAATAGAATACCGTAAACTGTCGCAGCTCTTACAAAAAAAAGATGGATATTGAAGAATGGCATTAGCATTAGCGTTACTCAGTTGAGCAGTATTTCAAATCTTTAATGTCTGAGTAAGTGGAAAGCTCAATTTACTAGGGAAAAAGAGTTATTCAGTTGAATTCTGCTATTGCAAACTTTAAGAATTGCGAATCTAGGAGGAACAGTCAGAAACATTCGAAAAAAAACAATGAAAATACGAAATTACGCTTGAAGTATTCTCTGTGGCTGGTTTTAGTGAGTATGGACGAAATCCGCATTACATCTAATAAATTGATTTCTCATTTTCAACACCGTCTCTCTCTTGAATTACACAGTTTTCTTCTAAGTGACGATTCTATTTATGATTTGTTACTGAATTAGATGTTTTAGAATATTTATGATTAAAAGTTATCTCTTGCATTTGGCTCTTCACACCTACAATTTATGTCAAAATACAAAAGTCAAATTGTACAGTTGAAGTTATTCTAGTAATTAAATTTTGGCAAATTAAGTCCAATAGCGCGATAACATCCATAGTGTGATCTACATATTGGTCAGCTGATGAAGTAATTGGTAAGGCATGACCAAATTGGACGTCTACGAGTACATTTCTTGACTCAAAGATGACCAATCAAATGTTCTATGCGTTTGCTATGTGCGAGACTCTGTGTGGGTGAATATTCTTCACTCTTCTTTCATACGAGTAGTTTCCTTGAGAAAGTTCCTAGAATGAATCATTTTGTTTGGCATGAGAAAAGGTTAACTAGACAATTTTGCTGTCCAAAATAAGTGCTCTGCGTTATAAAGCAGTTAATTGGTAAAATAATCACTTATAATTTACGGAGGGAGAATAAGAAAGGGCTTCGCGAACCTGCGTTCACATACGCAGTAAAGGATAGATTGATAACTCACGATTGAGGGCAGGTCTATCTTTTGAGTGATGCGCAATCTAAAATACGAGTTTATAATAACAGGTGATGGTGTTTGGAAACCTATTCTTTCCGCCACTTGAAGTGAAATTAGAGGTATCGAAGAATGAAATATGTATATTATATCTGGATAAGTGAAAGTCATTTCGTAATATAATTAGCTTTTAACGTTGTCGAAAACCACGAACTAACACAGTGCACAAGGTATGCTGAGAAATATTTTCAGGTGAATAGTTTCCTTTGGTCCAAAATATTTAATAATTAATAGGTTCAAAATCTTAAGCCTATATGTGCATCGGTGTGTTTGGGAAAAATATTGGGAGAACGGCTTCAAGATACATATTTTTTACTGTGATGCCTCATTAAGTCTGTGCTCATAACGGGTTTGATTAAATGCCTACACTTATAACGAGTATCTTGCGCTGATGATTAGGGTTTTGATTCAATAACACTTCTAGTAGAAAATCACACCAATTTTTTGGCTCCCTTTCTGGGCTATTTTATCGAAACCATTCTCTCTCAGGTGTGCTAAAGGAATTTCCATGTCGTAATTTATCAATGGCTACTCGCTGAGCCATCTCCCCGCATTCCAAGGAAGGAAAAAAGACCTGCTATGAGTTCGCCCGACAGCGATATTAATCAGGGACCAGCATATAGTATGTTATTTTCGCTCCCAAAGAGCAGACATCGCCGCGAGCATGGTTTTCTCCTTAGCACGTGCATCCTCGGAATATTTCGTTCTTCCATCGCCTCGTAGCCCTTCTGCTTGCAGCCTGTTTAGCATTTCTTTTCATGACCCACGGTTATGGAAGACAAGTTCGCGGAAAGGCTTCCCGTAATAAGACTCTTCTCCTAGAAATCAATGAATCCCATCTCGTTTTTAAAGTAAAATATCTTACCCCTTTATTGATACCAAAATATAAGCCCCTGACCGAACAACTTTCCAAGATTTTTGACAAATAATACCAGCTCTTTTACATGGGAAATGATTGGTGAACGCACTCCAGAGAGAAATTAGAAAATGAGGCATTCCTAACACATAAATCGCGTCAAAAAATAAAAGTGAATATTGTGTATTTTCATGTTTTAACGACTTTAAATAAAATAAATTATGTTATCACCGCAGTAATTTATTCCGAATCGCAAAAAGCCTTCCGTTGTGAAGGAGTTTTGAACGTTCCGCGTGAAAAAATTAGTCAAATCTAAGACTTATGTGAATATTTTTATTTTATTACTTAGAATTTCAGTCATTTAAAAGTGTATGATTTCACAGTTAATAATGCAGTATTTAATCTATGCTTCCTACAGCTGCCCAAATTAAAATGTGTACATCGAATATGGTCTCCATTATGACTAGGGACATATCTCGCTCAAACTACCTCAAGTGCTGGATTCCAATTTCGGTGGTAGTGAATCTTAGTTGCAGTCGTCTGTGCGAAGCGTGACGCAAAGATTCGTGTGGAAGGGGTCACCAAGGAGATAAGGAGAGAAAAGAGTATGACAACTTGGTTATCTACATAGCTGCAGTAAAATTTAGAGGGCTGGAAAGTGTCAACAGCGCGTTGTGCGACAATATTTACGGCCCATACTTAGTTGGATCATAGTACGCTGACACTTTTCGTAACCAAATGGAGGAGACCATATACACTGATTTAAGCCAATAAAAATACCCTTGAAAGATGTTGCAAATAAGAGCTATTAAAAAGACCCTGGATAGACCTATGTCTACATACTACCCTGCGAGCCGCCGCATGGACGTGTTGCAGGGGGTGTTAGGGTGTTAGGTCGCCAGCCGTGTAAAGATGTAAGGGATGAGGTTTTGGGAGGAGAAATGATGTCGTGTATTATGGGAGTGCATTGAGAAGAGCTCAGTTTTTATTATGGTCACTTATTGTGCGTGGAAAGAATGAGCTTTATACCGATCTGTTCGTTAATGTATCTCTCTTATTTTATCGCTTCTATATTTTGTAGTGTGGCGTCATGATAATATTCTCTGTGTCGCTATGTCGATAATAGATTATGTAAATGACTTTTTGAAAATTTTCAATTTGGCAACGAAGGTTTGCTACTTTGGGAATACTGGTCGTTAAATAGAGAATACTTTGCTTCTCCATCCATAGTCAGTTTGTAAGGAATAAACACTGAATCACTGGATAGGACTTCCTGTGCACCTGACAAAATGTTTCACTACTATAATAAGGTACATTTTGATCCATTGTTCCCGATTAATATCAAATCCGTTGTTGCCACGTTTCATACTTCGCAGACTTAGCCTTGATGACCTTATTTTTATAACGGTTTAAATGTGGTAGTATCGGGTAGAATATAATCGATGCCTCTCGTTCGCATATTTCCATAATCAATTCTCAGGAATCATGCAGTACTCAAAATTCATGCATTACGGGGGTTCATTGGTGCTCAGGTAGTGTTTAACAAGCATTACCCTCCGCATCGGGCACTAATGTGCTTAATTCTCATGTCATACATTTATTTGTTGTTGTGTGAGAACCTCCGCAATACTTAACTCATTCAGTAAACAACAGTCATGCATTGGGTTTTTTTGTTGTGACTGCTCAAATGGTGTTTTGTAAGCATTCCCCTTCTAATCGAAAAGAGTAAAATATTAGTATAGAGCTGGGTCTACACTTATAAAATTTGCGGCAAATATGACACACGGCGTAAATTTTTGCGCGTGCGTGGTAGTTGTTATTCGCCAGAAATTATTCCACGTCCAGCCTACCAACCCCAGACATAGTCGGGTTTTCAACGAACAACAATAGATGCACGCCGCACTCCGATTCTCGGCGTGGACGCTTCTGCCAAATGATTGCTTGATTGTCCTCCCAGTCGACCCAACTTGAGCACATACACACGCCACACGGCTGTGGTGTAAACATTTGGGTAGAAATAATTTTCATTTTGCTCCGAAATCAATGGATATCGTGGCGAATGCATTTGACGCGATTTTTGCATGGGTGTGGACGAGGATTAAGAATTAAAGTGTTATTCATAGATATCTCCTACCAAAATAACCAAACGTTACTTCGAGTTCGAAAATATTTTTGTTTGCTATGACGAGGACCTTGGGTAATGATGTGAAGAGGAGGCTGGTGAAGAGCTTGATATGGAGCACAGCGTTGCATGGGGCAGAAATGTGAAGCCTCAGAAAGGAGGACGAGAATAGTATGCAAGCATTTTTGATGTAGGTGTGAAGGGGAATGGAGAAGTTGAGGTGGATGAAGAGGAAAACAAACGAGGAAGTCTTGAGATGGCGGGCGAGGAAAGGAAACTTCTGAATGAAATTCGATATCGGCCGAATCGGTGGCTGGAGGATGTAATAAGGGGCGATGGGTTGTTCAGGAATGTGATAGAGGGAAGGATATTGGGTAAGTGGGGAAGAGGAAGAAAGAGGATAGGAGTCATGGACAGGATGAAGAAAGGTAGATCGTATGCTGAGGCGAAAAAGTATGTACTAGAGCGAGATCGGCCCCTGAAAAAGTATAAAATGGGAGGAGATTCTCTGTCATTCGACAAAATCTACCTAAACTGGTAGAACACTAAAAACAAAATTCGTACAGTGCGCATTCGTCGAATACTCCAGAACCTCATTACCTCAAGCTTGGTGGTTATCGTTCAAAGTGTTCTAAAAATCATCAATAATACGTTCCATGGCAGTCCCCTGGTACCTCTCAGTTCTTCAGATTACTTGAACCTTCGCAATTTATTGGCATCAGGAATCGCTACATGTTTCTTTCAGTAGCACTGCCCTAAACCCTTACCCTTTTTCACAGTGTCCAAATTCCCCTCTTGTAACTCATTCTCTAATGGTCTAAATTTGCCAAAGCCAATGAATATTTATATACAATTGTTTAACTTTTAAATAATAAATGTATCAGTTCTCAGTAAAAACACCAAAGTTTAAGTGCAATGGATTAGCACGTATATTGAATTTCAGTTGCCGTAAGGTTGCTAACTTTCACACTTCAGAGGCTGAAATAAGTGCTATAAGTGTAATAAACTGTTTTCACTATTAGTAGAAAACTTGTAAGCTTTAGTCAATTTGTATTATAAAATCTTTGAACTTCAATTGTGTTACGAAAAATCAGTTTCTGAATCTATATCTCTTAACCGTCAATTTTGTCCAGTCAGATTTGGAATCTGGACCACTGTGCATCGGCGGCAAAATGAATCCTTTGGTTGACTCGCTGAAGAAGCGCCACGCGCAGATCTTCTTAAGATGCTGTACTTATTTTCTAATCTAATCTATTTTTGAGCTCCTAAACACTATTTTTTAAGTATACGCTTTATATTATAATCCTTCCGAATTTTTGCTTCCTTATTTGAACTCACTGATAAAGTTCCTTCCCAGGAAACACCTAATACCTATTTCTTATGGTTATTTAAACTAATTTTTGTATGTGTTAGGACTGTATCTATGCAGGCAGCATATTTTCATCAGGAATAGAGCAACTTCAAAAGAACATTCTTTCATGTTAGTGCCTACGGTTCAAGGTAACAATGTGGTTGAGATAGCTCTTCTGATGTCTTTTGTAGATATCTTCATGAACCATTATTTATTTTATTGGCCATCGTATGCCTTTTTTCCGCGTAAACATCAACCCATGGAGAAATCCTTCAGCTAATTTCTTTTTTTTGTGTATCCGCTCCATTCTCGTGTATTTAGTAAATGCTTGTTTTCTAAAAGATTATTATACTGGTTCATGAGTATCCTCCCAAACACCTATAAAGGTTTGGGATCGGAAAAAACTGTATTTAAAATAAAGTACATTTTCTTTCAATAAGTAGCAAGTGATATACGATAAAGATAGTGGGTAATTTTAAGATGCATATTTTTAAAATAATGAATTTTTTGTAATTGTAAGGGTATGTATATAAAAGAAGGAAAGTATCTGAGCGTTTTTAAACGCTACAGATTCCCCCATTCGTTGAAAATCCTCGTTAAAATTACCATATTTTAGGTCATATCTCTCCGTTACTTATTTTATGATTTTTTTGTGTTTCTCCTGGGTGATACTTGACACTTTTGAATAAGGATGCGACCCACATCTTGGAACCCACTGGTATTGGGTCAGTGATGCTAGGTATTTAATAGATTGTTCGTGGAAGATGCACAAACACCTCTTATTGGTCGGCATCCTTGACTAAATTATGCCTTCCCTCTTGGCATAATGAAGTGTCTTCTACACAAAAGTGGTCCTTGTTTCAGCTCCCTCGGTCGCCCCAAGGAAGTCGAAGTGGCCCTTTCTTCTTTGAGGCGCTCGTGGTTTTTCTATTTTTTTGTTCCATCTCCTTCTAAGAGAGGCCGAAGGATGTCACCGCCAAACCTCGCACAGCATCCTGTATTTCGGAAGCTTATCACGTCCTCCTTATGCGGTCAAGTCGTCAAGTCTCTAGCCAAGCCTCGAGCTTCGTCATTTGATTTTTTACCTTGTTTACTGAAATAATATCAGTTGAGCGTCCTCGTATTTGATCAGCAATTACGCTAAGTGTCCTGGCCACCTCTGACTTTGTTTACTGACTGCTATGATCCTTTTTTAAGGAGAGATCCGAAGAGCTTTAGGGCATCTCTTTAGGAAAGCACTACGTAGCAACAGATTTGGGTGATGTTCTTCTGGAATTCAGGTATTGGAATCTCTTTTTTGAGCAAATATGATTGATTTAATAAATATCACAACATGTAATCCTTACTAAAGTAGGTTGTACTGAGTGCTAGGAAAGAGTGCCTCTTAAATCTGAGGTACTCTTGGGCAAAGATCCTATGAACGGAATCAGTTACTCACCTCCGTATAATGAAAAGTATGACAATATTACTTTAGGTGGCTGTAGAGAAAGTCTTTAATTGCTGATATGCTTTATTAGATAGTGCCTTTGGTCGATGAAGAACTGTATTAATATTTAAGCTTAAAGAAATGAATACCCTTTTTTAGGTTTATCCTCCAGGAGAAAGTAGGTGGATGATATTTGTATGCAATAAATCCTAAACAACTAATAATTTCTCTTCTAATTAGGTAATATCATGGCAGAATCAGCTCACGCAAACACTAGAACTTGTAAGATATGTGTTTTATTCTCATGGATCGGATAACTCTACGTCTTAGATCTACGTCTACGAATGGAGAAAGATTTGCAGCCGTGAACTTTTCAACCGTGGTTAAGTTCATTAGGTACTGTAATATACTGTAATAAATATTATCCTTCAATATAAACAAATGTATGAGTCTTGAAAACCGTCAAAGAGAATGTTTATTTTTCGTACATCAATTTTTTTCAGAAAAGTATTTGCGGGTAAAGAAAAAGTGCGACTATTTTTTGCCAAACTTAATCTTACATAAAATTTCTTTCCCTCCTTTTCCCCATAAGACATCAAATGATTGATATTACCCAGAGATTATTTCATCTCTGAGGAAAATAATCATTACTATTAAGTGAGCGATTGGGATAGGTCTTGTATATTTTATTCACGATAGTGACATTAAATTTGCTGCATTCAATTTATTTTTTACTAATAAATTTCCTCATGTATTCCGCTAGAAGATTCTACTTGAGTAAAAATCGTTACTCAAGCAAAAATTGGGTGGATCCTCTTGTAATTTATTTTCCTCGAAACATTCCGTAGACGTATTAATGAGTACAATTGGGGAGGAAGACATTTTCTTCTTATGCTAACGTCCTATCTATTCCATCTTTTCAGGATTACCCATTGGTATCCAGAGGAACGTCGTGGACTCATCATACCACTCTTGAGACCCGAGTGAAATAAGGATACGCAGGATCCTCGCGACGAAGCACGTGGGATAGCACAGCGTTGACGTTCTCTTAAGGTCAGTACCACTGATCTCTCTTCATCTGTGCAGTTAAATCCTACAATTGTGGTTCAAGTGGCGCTCTGAAAGACCAAATATAGTCTGTCTTCTTCCATGGAGTCCTCTTGTTCACACCCTCCTCTAGTTTCCGACTATTCCCACATTTGCGAGTGCTTGTCTGCTCTTTCGGGGCTGTAATTTCTATTTATTTGTAATTTTTAATGCATATGTTTTACCTCTTTTGTTCGAGATCAGTCCTAGATGGTTGGCAGATTCACGACTTACGATAGTAATGAAATCGTGGAAGAACTGAAGAAGGTTGCTTGGTTTTGGATAGGGTATGACTGTAGGTTTTTCACACTTCCCTTCATGTGTAGGTGTTTTCCTGCAGCGGGGTTCATTCGTCAAGGATGTCGCCTCCTTATTTTCTTACGTTTTTCCCACAAATGTATGTATCTTTCTTCACACTTATTTCATCAATTTTTCTGAGGAAGGGTTAGATGGAAGAAGGGACTGCCTCAGTCTCAATCTCGCCCCAATAAACACGCATTATTGTTATTATTATCAAATGATCACTGACTGAATATATTTATGTCTTATGCTGTGGAATCTAATTATGGTTCGTTCACATATTTGAGATTCTTATAAGTTAATCGGGCATTTAATTTTTACGTGTTTGGAGTCAATTTCTCTCACTTCATTATATCATTCTGACTAGTCATTGCTGTATCATTCAAACAATCCTCTTATAGTAAGTTACCACTGGCGTAATGCACCTTATTTGCCAGTTATCCATTTTCCTAGTTCACAATGCCCTATTATGGCTGTTCTGTTCTAAGTTTTCTTCATAGTTACTGAGATATAGTGTTTTTTTTTTCGCTGCCGGACGATTCTGTTGGCCCGTAAGTCCCCGGAATCCCGATAGCCGGAAGCCTGTCATCAGGTTTTCCAGGGACCGGACCAACAGAACTTGACAGACATCCAAGGCCTGGGTGGTGAAAAACCCACCCAGGCGGGATTCGAACCCGCGACCCTCGGTTTAGCAGGCGAGGACTTTACCCCGCCGCCACCGGGGCCGGTTTACATGAAGTATTATCATAAAACATTCGCTGAATTGTCTGAGAACTATTCAACTATGAATATAATCATACTCATACGAGTCACATGGGGTTTAAATAAGAAAATTAGGTTCAAGCTTTTCGAAGTTTCCTTTTCTCTCAACTTCATCGGGAGTATTTATGAAGTATTTTTGAAATTAACAAGCTTTTGCTTCGGGGCAAAGCTTTGATTTTACACGAAATTTTTTGGCTGTCTTTACTTCTATTTCATCTCTCGGGGCACTCCAAATATAAAGTCAATAGCAGCTGCTTTGCTAGGGTTACGACATTGGCCGCAGGGAAAGATATGAAGATGATTCTGGAATTGCGGAGAATTAGAGAAATAGGTGCGTCTTTTCTCGGAAAGGCCACTAAAACGGACATGCTCGTATAATGACTCTTGCCAAATGACTTAGCCAGCGGTCCTTTCAGTGGACTCACTCCCTCTATATTTTTTTAAGTGGTCCAGCTGAGATCGCCCGGCTGCCTCCGCTTACCCGTGCTGACGTAATGGCACGCCCCTCACGCCATCTGGGCCGCGGCCGTCACGCAACGCGCCAGTGCTGCGTTTCCCAATTTGTTTGCATTGACATCACTCTCTGTGAATTTCGTTGGATGGAGGAATTTTCTCTAGTATTCCTCAAGAATCGTGAGCCTCAAACCTAGGGAAGTAAATACTTCATCACGGAAGTTCACTGGGTCCATTTATTCAAATATTTGGACTTTTTGGATTTAATGAAAAAGACATTTTTTTGCTTTTACGGGAAATTCATTTCATCCGTTCCCAAGACCATCGGATGCTTAGAGCGCTGACGGCTTACGGGAGCTGGCCGCGGGGGTAGATTTTATCGTATTTATAATGTATCTCGAAATCGCTCCTGCAATATTGATGAGTTTATATTACATACATATTGAGGATACAAGAAATTCGGCAGTAAGTATGATCTAGGTCTGATAGAAGGGATAAAATGAGAGAGATACATTACCATACAGATAAGTACAAAAACTCGTTCTTTCCGTGCACAATAAGCGACCACAGTAAAACCTGAGCTCCATTAAATACACTCCCATAATAAACGTCACCATTTCACCTCCCAAAACCTTATCCCTTACCTCTTTACTCGGATATTGTCCTAACACTCTCGGCCACATGCCCATGTGGCGGCTCGGAGGGTAATATGTAGATATAGAAATTAGTCATAATAACGCATAGTGAACTAGACAGTTGGATAACTAAATAAGGTACGTTACTCTAGTGGTTACTTACTCTAACAGAAGTGTTAGCATGATATGGCAATGACTTGTCAGAATGATGTAATAGAATGAGAGAAATTAAAACCAAACGAAAATACAACGGCATGCCCGAATAACTTATAAGAACCGGAAGTTTGTTGAAAGATTTTGAATGAGAAAAAAATAACGCGAATCATTCGAATTAATTAAGGGAGATTTTTTACTATGAGGTACTTTAAAAACCTCTTCCTCAGATAGTTTCGTGAACATAGGCGGCAATGCATAATTAAGATTTATTTTAATGAAACAACCACGAGCCCATAAAAATTTTTTTCATACACTTCATCAACAACTTTTCTAGCAATTTTGACGTCCTGCCACAAGTTAATATGGAGACTCGTAGAGTTCAATTCGGCTGCACTTTTTTAAATACTTGGTAACTTGACAAATAATTTAAATTTACGTTTTAATAGAAGAATATATCAGGAAACTATGGTCTTTTACGCTAAAAGGTAGTGTCCGTGATATTAGGTAGATGCTGCAGATATTTATTAGGTGAGGCGTCGCGTCGTCAGGTGAGACGGGAATAGGTGTGAGTTGAGATGAGGAAATGAAATAGTTAATTTACTTATTTACTTAATTTGTCCACATACAGCATACCTACTTGCCAATTTACTGTGGCCCAATAAAACAAACACAGAAGATGGAGACATACAATTCAAGCAAAACTAAGATCAATAACAATTTATTAACATTTTTTTTTAAGGGCCCAGTGGATAGAAGCGATTAAGTATTGCTAGCGAAATGAGAAATAGCGCGTTGTGTAAAAGTGTTGGATGAAAGCAAAAACGGATCAATGTTGGTAGAAAGAGAATTTATCAGGGAGGAGAGGCGGAAGTGTAGGGAGCGTTTGGTCAAGGATAACCTGGGAATGGGCAGGTGGAGTAGAGAGTGCGTGCCGGTGGGTCTAGATGGGATTCGAAAACTGATGCTAGAGATCAGTTCAGGGCAGTCTATAGTTGAGTTGAGAATGCTATGAATGAGCTTAAGGTCAGTTTTGAGCATTAGTTTCGGGAGATCAGGTAAGGAGACTGTAGACAATATGGTATCAGTTGCCATATTGTGAAAATGGGGCACTCTCTATTTTACTATCTTGCAGAAAAAATTAGTAACACTCTTGAGAGTTAAAATATTAGATGTAGCCGAGATGGACCATATGGGGGAGCAATAATTGATGAGTGGAAGGACAATAGTTGAAAAGTATGAGCATAACGCAAGTGGATCTGTAATTTCTGTGTAGGAGTAGAGGAGGCCAAGGAGAGACATAGCTTTATTTTTAACTGCCAGAATATGGTCGCAGTAGTTAAGTTTTTTGGTCCATCAAAACACCTAGGTCTTTCACGGATGAGACTCGATTTATAATCTGGGAGTTTACGCTGTAATTAAAGTTCTGAGGGAATTTTTAAGGGAAATTGACATGGTATTGCATTTACTTGAGTTTAATTTGAGTTTCCAGACTTTTCACCATTTAGCAATCATCTGTAAGGCATCCTGGAGGTCACAACAGTCCGAAACATTGTTGGTTTGCTTAAATATCTTCACGTGTTTAAAGGTAGGCTTGAACCTCTGTTGCGATTGCTTTGATATTTGTCGCTCATAAATTTTCTCGTCCCTTCCTTGAACGACAGGCTTGACCTATTTGATAAATAAAGTAATGCCCCTTCATTCTTCAACCTATAACGTGGGAATCTCACCGATTGATTGCGGCATTACTTTGTGGAACGACGAGAAGGAATAACTAATACTAAATACGATGTACAGTTCCACTATATTTTTGATACATTCTGCTGGTTTCGACATCTATAGCGTCATTTTCAAGACAAACAGAATGAAAAATTGCGAACCTTTTATACTAACTCAAGTAAGAGGAGGTGGGGAAGGGGAAACATGGGAGAAAAGGAGAGGATGAGTTATGGGAGTTTACGGGCTTAGAGAAGGACAATGAGGGAAGCGGAAGAAAGGCTAGATGACATCAAAAGACGGACGATGACGATAATGATGACATTAAAAGAGGGACGGAGGATTAGTAAGAGAGAAGTCAGATTTTAAAATTGTTGTCCAAATTGGAGAGCATTTTAATTCCGTCATATCGTTTAAAACTGTAAAATTAGGCAAAAGAGAAAATTTGGTGATTTCTAGAGTTTCTAAAACATCCGCTTAAAACTCCTACGTTTTCCCTCCCCCCACTCCCTCTTACTTGAGTAATTATAAAAGGTTCGCATTTGTAATTTTCCTTCTGTTTGTCTTTAAAAATTTATTTATTTTTTTATTTAAATTTTTATTTATTTATTTATTTAAAAAAAAATAAAAGTCTTTACAGACGTCAAAACCGGCGGACAGTATTACAGTTGTGGAGCTGTCCAATGTACATCGTTGTTATTCTGAGTTATTCCCTTTAATGTGGGCTTTCGCTTGTATATACATACATACCAATCATGCCGTTTCCTTTCGGGGTAGGTACAGTCACAAATTTTCACTCAGAAATACATATTTGTACACCTAACTCTGCTTCAATAATTTCCTCCATACTGACCTATCCTTGCAAACCTCTTTTCGCTTAATTAATATTTGGGGGATATTTAGGTATTTTCCCATTGGATTACATATTTTGCAATATTCAATAATCTTAATTTCTTTTCATAGCTTCATGGACTCAGCTGTTTTAGGCTTCCTTCCGTAGAAGTTCTTTTAATACGTATTTATACATTAAAGACTTATCCTTGTCTGTTCTTGTACTTTATTTCAATTTTGAGATCAAAATTTGTGATTTCACTTATCTTCTTGAACTACCCCTAATGCATATGAACACGACGTATACAAATGAGCACATTCGCGAAATCCGTGCAAGATTTTAAGCTGTACCAACATAATAATTTACAATGGCCTGATTTTATACCCATACGTGGCGGCCCCCTTATTTTTTATAATTGTCAATTTATAGTTGTCAATTATTATAGCTAGTTGTCTACATATATGTTGTAGTTATGTATAGTTGTCAACCCTAAGATTTGCATTTGTTTTTCTCAATCAACTATTCTATTTCGAATGCCACAGAACTCCGTGATATACCTCTTATGCTTCCCTAGTTTTGAAGAAATGTTTGGTAGACATAATGTAGTTGAATCGTCGCCAGCCGTTGGTTTCTCGATCTCTACTGATTTTCAAGATATTACACGTCAAAAGGCAATGCAGAAGAAAAAGGATGGCCTAAAAATAACTACCTCGCATTCATTTCAGAAATTATACGGTTAAAAGTGGGAAATGAGAAAATCGTGAAGTCGAGAATCGAGTGAAAATGGAGACCCTTTACGGTATTGTGCGCTATTTCGACCCAAAACACTCCGTAAAGACTTCAGTGTTAAAGTTGGCGATCGCGAAAAATCTTTCTCCGATGTTGCAGTAATGGTTTCCAACGATTGCATCGCGCTCGCGGAACAAGAAAGCCGATCTGTTTGCCAATTTGAACATATTTGGTCTGCAGTTAATCAAAGGCCTTTCTCTCCAGTGTCCCTTGTCTTTGGGGTCCCCTTTGCGGTTGAATTTACGGTCCATGTCCCTGCGCGTCGGCGGAAAGAGAGAATGGGAAATGGTTGTGTGATCATTTAAAAATGACGACTTTATTTAGCCGCAGCTCACCGTTCCTTTAAGTCCCCTCCCCCCTCCATTCCCCCCGCTCCCCTGGGCTCCAGTTCACGCCCATTGGGGAAAAGAATTATTCGGGCAGTTGACCGTATATCATTCACCTGGGCAAAAATGTTGCACCAATCTGAACGGTTAGTATATTTAAGAAACATTTTTTAATGTGTCTCATTCACTTTTTCCTTTAAATTTTGTGATTTTTATCTATTCGCAGACTTGCGTGATTCTTTGCATGAATGTTCTTGCTTGTGATATCTCTACTAATATATGGAAATGTAATGGTGTCTCTGTGTTCGTGACTCATCTTCTCGAATATTACTTTATCGTTAGATCTGAAATTGTGCATTATTGTATCGTATACACTAACTTGAGTTTTCACCAATGGTCGCGTTCCAAACCAATTGCAGCCCAGTGTACGCAGCATGTTCTACGGGCGAATTAGTTTTGGGTATACTAACGGATTGGAACGATCAGCTTGCGATCGCACTTGGATACGTTCGCCAAAGTAAAAACAAAAACATATTGTCAAGTGTTCAAAAGATTTATCGACGAAACTGCGCAATAAAACTTGAATTTATAATGAATAATGTCACGGAGAATCAATACCCATTACAAATAATATAGACCGGTCTGAACTTGTACTAATATGAACGGATGAGGCGAAGAAAACAAATAATTCCTCGCTTCTTATAAAGCATGTGGTACAGTTATTACACAAACCCGTGAGCACGTTACTCACGTATCGTCAGTGCGATATTTGTAACCTAGTGGTACATGATATTAACTCAAAAAACATGAAGAATAGATCCACATTATGTCGATTTAAGTATATTTTAAACATTTCTAAAATGCTTAGTGTGGTTTCACAAGACGCCATCATCGATTTGTACTGCTGGTACGGCCGGTTAGTATGTCTTGCCTCATAGGTACTAGCCCGTGACAGCCGTTTTAATATACGTCAAGGTTGGTTGGTTGGTTGGACGTCTGCTCCCATTTTCTACTTTTTTAGGTGTCTTTATCGCTCTAGTATATCCTTTTTCGCCTCCGCATACAATCTACCCTTATTAATCCTGTCCATGAAACCTATTCTTTCTTTATCTTCCCCGCTTGCCCAACATCCTTCCCTCTATCATATTCTTTAGCAATCCCTCGCCTCTTATTATATCCTCCTCGCCTCCTTATTAAATCCGATCTCGAATTTCATTAAGAAGTTTCCTTTCCTCGTCCACCATGTCAAGCACTTCCTCGTTAGTCTTCCTCTCCGTCCACCTCATCTTATTTATCCTTCTCCACACCCACGTCTCAATTGCCTGCAGCCTATTCTCGTCCTCCTTGCTAGGGTCCACGTTTCTGCACCATACTACGCCATGTTTCATATCAAGCTCTTCACCAGCCTCTTCTTCACATCCTTACCCAAGGTCCCCGTCTTCAGCTCCCTTCTTTACTAAATGCGTCCTTAGCTATCGCTATATTCTTCGATGTCTTTGTTACTATGTCCGTTTTCTTCTAGGGTACTGCCTAAGTAATTTAAACGCTCCACTTGCTCGAGTTTGTGTCCTCCAACTTTTATCACCAGCCTCGCTTTCTTCGTCCTAGAGAAAATATAGGGACCCAATAGTCTGCCCCTGTATTTGGGTTGAGGTTTTTATTTTTTATAAAACTTCTTCTTGCATGTCCACTATTAGTTTTATTAATATTTTTTCATAGTTCAATGGAGTGAAATCTGTCACATCGCCGAAACACCTCTTAGGAAATTTGCTTCTAGATTTTTACGCTCCAGATAATCCATCTCAATATGTGTCATATTTGTTTCAGTGCTTTGAATGTGGTGTGGCTAATTCATCTAATTTCTGACCACACGAAATTTGCGGAGTGGATAGCGTGATCGACGCCCTGTCCCAAATGGGAACATTTGTCCCAATTTTGACTCTCGTGCGGAAATTTCGCACGAATATTCTGCTTTCATACCTCAAATTATGTATAATATAATATTGGCACCGTTTTACGAAGCGAGTTCTGTGTGTCAACGGTTTCCTCGGGCTGTGCCCATTCTCACGCGAAAGTTCAATGTTCAATGAAAGTTCAATACCCTGAAAATTATTTTCTGTCGATTTTCCCTTTTTTACCAATATAATATAATTTTTTAAATTGGATTTTTTATGTTCGATTCTATCATGGTACCTTGTACCAGTAACCTCATTAGCAATTCTTGACAAGACAGAATGCACATTACATCTTTGCTCGATATCAGGAACTTAGAGAGAAATTCTAAGTAGTGATATTGTTCTTTGGGCGAGATGCGAGAATTATTAGACTTTATTTCTAAGAAAAATATTTAAACTGGAAATACTTATGTTTTACTGAGAGTATAAACTACTGAATTACTCTCCTGACCTTGAAACTTAGAAAAATTGGATTTTTTTTATATTTGATGGAACTAGAATGTTGGTATAGAACTGCTTCATGTGCTGAACTTTTTCTCTTTCCTACATAATTTTAGTTTTTTCTGTTTTATTTTTATGAAGAAAACCAAATAAATAATTATTAGTTAATTTAATTATAAAAATATTGTGATTTTTATCGATTTTTCCTAAAAAAAACAATTAGCACTAGTCATTTAATCTTATGTTTCGTTAGCTGCAGCTCTCCTGTCCCTCACCATTTTTTTATGTCCTCGACGCTCTCTTGCTTTTCAACCCGTTTTACTTGGCCTATGTCATAGTCCCTCTCTTTCTCTTGGGGGATTTTGATCGATGGTATTAGTGCGTTGAATTAAAACCATTTTATGGTTATAAGACTGCAATGTAAATTCGTTGAACTCGGCTATTATTTCCATTTATTATATGCGCATTAATGAGGTTCTGCAAAGAGAGCGAAAGATTTTTCCTAGGTCTTCCCTTCCATTACAATTTTGAGTATTTTTTTCATAACTATTTACGAGTCACATTAGAGATATTACCTCTGAATTAACATACCTACATATTACCCGCCTGCATTACCTGCGTGATGAACTCAAGGTAGGCTGACCTTGGTAGGAGAGTAACCTCGAAACAAGGTAGGAGTGTTATTTTGAATTAATAATATTTAAATATATAGCTTCAGGAATGATTATTTCTAAATTTCTTTGAGAAATTGCGGTAAAATGTACAGGCACGTTTAATCGCTGCATTCTTACCCCTTATGGTCCCTCGCGAAATTTTATGGCCCGACCTTTCAAAGAAAGATTTGAATAGTCGCACTTTCTTATTGCTCTGTTTTAGATTTTTCCTAGCGAAGGACCTCGGATGAGGGTGACAATTATACGTCTAAGGAGATTTGCCTCCACATTATCTCCTTCCTTTGACTGTGAATTGTGATAAATTAAAAGAATGATGAGAAAATACGATGAAGATAGATGAACGTAACTGTGTCCGGCGAGATGTAGTGGAAGGATAATATAATGGTAAGGTACCTAATGATGGCTTGACAGCTGAAACGCGTTGTACCATAGAAATAAAATCTGTGGAAGAAGTGCAACATACTTTAGTGTTTCATTATGAAGATAGATGTTATGTTTCTCCCCTAAAACTCCGTTCTGGCTATGCAGATAGCCTATTGGACCCTTACGAGGTAGTTATAAAGTCAGAAAACAGAAGACAACTCGTAACAAATCTAATAGTGAATGTCTAACTGAAAAAATAACATAGGTCTAAAGGTTTCATCGGGCAAAATGCTTCCTATGTATGCCACACATTCATTTTACGTTCTAATCCATCTCTTAAGGAGTTCTATCTAACTGATCAAGTATATCACTGATCAGATATATTTGTGAAAAGTTGTAACGGTAAACTTAGCGATGGTATCAAAAATTTTTAGTTAAATTTCCCATAAAATGAAAGCATTTAGGGTGGTTATCTAGATAAGAACGAGGAGAAAAATTGACGTGAAGTCTTTTGCAAGAGTTCGAAGCACACTATTTTTCGGAAGGCGTTCAATTGCGCAAGTGGAACCAATGAATGTACGAATGATCACAAGCATGAGATAAAGACAGTACGCATAAAATTTCGTATTTTCTACCGAAAATAAGTGACAGTTATCGTTGCGATGTATCTTTTTCTACAGTTACCACCAGTGCTCGGTAGTGACTGCATCTCCTATCCTGCAAGACAAGGTCGACCAGGATTAGGTTTTTCAACGTGCTGTTCCTTTGCCTGCACTGTAAGGGTGAGAAATTTCTTCGTTCACTGTTGTTCCACGGAAAAGACTGCCACGAAAGGGTGAGCCGTAAGCGCTTAATCTCTCCTTTGAGGATAAACTAGTTTATTTTACGGTATTAGAGTCAAATAAGTCCTAAAACCATGGTATTATTTAGAAGTAGCCTTATTGATCATGATTAAACTCACGCAATTGTCATCCGCATTTTGTGGCTACTTAAGGCGTTGGTTGTCATAGTTCAAAGTCTCTTTCCGAGTGGTTCAACTAAAATGTTCCATTGATAAAACTAAGTGTTATATAAACTTGTCTAATTTCTTAATTATCTGAAGAGAACTTAACATAAGAGGTCATGTGTGTCTCTAATTCAATGTTGAACTTATTCATTTAGACTAAACTCCTGTGTTGAACTTATTTGTGAATGGACTGCAATCAATGTCACTGATCAACTTTCCTGTCACTTTATCCATATTGTTACCCTTCATTTGCGGCAGGTTTGAGAGGTAGTCATATATTTCGGTTATGATTATTGAAGTACTTCTGGCGAGGTGATGATACATATCATTTAATTTGGCATGGCACCTTTGAAACTTTGAATGTTAGGAAAACGATCTATAGATGACCGAGCACTGGAAAAACTACCCGTTTCAAAGCAAATGGTGAATAACTGGGTGAAAAAAATGACAGGAGCTTTTCATGTAAAATGTTGTATATGCATGTTACGAGAAATCATTCTCCCATAGAATTTATATGGCAGCCTACGAGAAAATTATGTTTTATTCGTCCGCTGCTCTTTAACTTTCACTCTTTACTGGAACATAAATCATAACTGGAACATAAATCATAAATCATGTTCTGTTTTGATGGACGATTTTAACTCATTGCAATCTTCTTAAAGGATGCATACCTAAATCCAGGCCGGTGCACTAGAAATCATCGTGGGATTTTCTCTGGAAACCCTTTTGAATAGAGTCTGCATTGCTTTTTTCTTATCCGTCCTCGTAAATTCGTCAAAAAATTGGACCCTTAAAACGATGGTCTCATTATGTGTTATTTACAACGGTATCCAGTGATCAGAAATTATCTTCTCTTCCATTCCACACCTCAAAATTCTGTGCCAAAATCGCGTGCACACTAAAGGCGGCGAGGAGGAAGAACTGCGCGAGAGAGTCGCTGTATGAATTGAAATAAAGCTCCAATTGAAAAACCAGTTTCCTTAACAAGCACTCGTATTTTGCACTTCGCGGAGAGTGGTGTGAAAGTGGGGGAGTAACGGCGTCTCGTACGCGGACGAATCCTTTTTCTCCTCTTTAGACGTGGTTCGAAAAATACAAGCGGAAGTTGTGAATGGGGTCGACTCTTTCATTGAAAGATACGATCGGATGAATCAACCGTCTCCAAGTTGAAAAGTTTTGAATTTTTAATGAACGGAAGTCGGGTTTTCATTTCCCGATGTGAATATTTTGCCGCACCGATGACTGTAGAAGTGCGAAAAGGCATGAGAGAAACAAACAAATAACCTTCCCTTGCAGAACGTGCAACGTAATCCAGCCGACATGCGGCGGAAATCGAATCACCGATGCTTGGGTTGCTGGGCCAAGCCGTGTACTACCCCGGCTCCTGGAAAATTTTTGGAGGGTTCAAGAACTGGGAGAAAAATTTTGGGAAAATTTTCAATTGAGAAATTTTTAACTTGAGATATTTTTAAGCCTATTATCGTAACTACGTACTTCTATTCTAAGAAGATAAAAGACTACAAAACAGGAAACAGCATGTGAAAATATTCATGTGGAGCGTAGCACTCCCTGGATTGGAAGCATGAACTATTAGAAAAGCTGATCAGAAAAGACTAGAAGCCTTTGAAACCTGGTGTTTGAGGAGGATGCTGAATATCAAATGGACGGACAAAATTTTGAGATTATGAAGTGTAAAGAAAGAACCAGCAGAAACAAAATACAGAAAAGAAGAATTAGATGTATTGGACACACCCTGAGACACAATGGGTTTGTGAGGAACATAATTGAAGGTAAACTAGAAAGAAAAGTCTCCAAAGAATAAGTTTCCAGGAATAAGTTTACAGATCAAATTATGAGAAAATTACATAAGAAGACATACCAGGATGTAAGGGAGTTAGCTTATATAGGGAAGGGTGGAGGGCTGCAGTCGACCAATTTCAGGATTGAACGACCAATGATGATGATGATGCACTTCGATTAGATTCATCTCACAGGTTGTGACTTCCGTGAATTACTCGTTTCCCTTGTGTCGTCATCCTTGATGGATCACAAGTGCATAACATAGTTATTGATTCATTCAAATTTTCTAACAGCTGATTGGTAGGTTTTTGGACAGTACTTATCCTAATCCATTTTCACTCCTATGGATCTGCCTCTAGATCTCTATTAAATTCCTCATATCGTCTTCCTCCTCTTATTTCGCCCAGAATTCCTGTCCTCTTCCTTCTGTCACGCTTCTCCAGACTTCTCCCCTTTAGTACCCTCTTCAGAACTCTCTCTCCTTTCAATACGTCCTTCGTCCATCTCTCCTACCTCCTCCAAATATCTGCTACTAGCTTCCTCTCCTCTCCAACCATATCTAATGCCTCCTCGTTCGTCCATCTAACAATCCTGCTCACCTTCTCCATCCTTCTCCAAACTTATATAAAAAACGCCTCGAGTATACCTGTATCCTACCTTCGCAATAACCAAGTCTACGACCCACACAGGGTCACGTCCATTTTAGGGTTTTCATCAGCCTTTTTTGCGTCTCAACAATAATCCCGCCCTTTGAAAATGTTTTACTTAAATACATAACATATATAGTCCTGCTAAAATCGCCACGATGAATAAAAATTCTATGTATTATGATGGATTCAATGCATTGGCCGAGTCCTCAGGTCTTATTCGATCACCGGTTAAGGTTGATTTTTCTCCTGTGCAATAGCTACGAATTTCATCGCCGTAGTTCCACAGGCCTGAAAATTCAATACGCTAAGATTTTCAAAAAATCCCATACACTAAGTACTCTTGATGTTTACAAAAGACGTACTAGTTTTTGAAATGAATTAATTTCCTCAAAACAAGGTCTGGAATAGAGTAAATGATGATGTGAACGCGCTGTGGGAGACCGATCCACGAGGCGGATAATCGTTTGTCTGTTAAATCAATTCCAGGCAGAACTAACGCATTCATTGCTGGTTTGATCTTTCTGTGGTTCCCAAGGAGAGGCATATAATTTGGCCTGTGGTGAATATGAGTCACTTGCGGTGGTAATCACTCTTATTTGCGAGCGTTTGAGAATTAGTTTGCGTAGCTGAATTACCATTCGGCATACAGCGCGGATATTAAATATTTCCGCTTCTTCGATGTGTTATCTCCAATAGCCGTTCTAATTTTTTCAATGTATTATTCAGTTTTGAAAACTTGTATTAAATCGTAAGGGATTAATTTCTTTGAATGAAATAAATATGGCATTTAATGTGCCTACCTCTGGTGGGTGTTTATAAATGAGTTATCCCATTTGCTTTGATACAGTTTATATGGCAGTGATGAATAAAAAATACATAGTAGGTTTCACCGCGGTTTACGTTATATTAGTAATTTTTATTTAAATAGTACGATATTTTTACAAAAGGGTTGATAACCACTTTAATTATGATACAGAAATAAATGTATAACCTAGACCATTCATCTTTGCTGCTAATTCACAACGATGTCGTCTTTAAGTGCCTGGGTTTGGTATATCTTCGATTTACTAAAGGTGGATCACTATTCTCCTGTTTCCTGACTGGTTTTATGAACATGGAGAAGATTTATTGTGGCCTTTGTCATATATTCCCAAAATTTAAAAATTTATCATAGCATTTAATCGATTTCATGCGCGCTAATGTCAAATCTCTAAGATGGCAACCAAGATACTACCGGATTATTTTTGTTCACCTGAATGTTTTTCCTCTACTTTTCAAAAGTCGTTCAAAGTTGTTAGGTCCCGTATCTGGAATAACTTGCCATTGGACTTCAAATATTATGTTATCTCTGCTAACGGAGGTATAATTGCTATAATTCCTTTAGGAAAGTGTTTCATGTTTACCAACTGAGGCTAAGTCGATCCTTCATGCTGCCAACCTTTGAGAGCGCCTACATTGGCAATAGTAGCATTTATGCTCTATGTTATGTAGTCTGGACTATCTTTGATTAACATTTAGCAACTATCGTTCTCCCAGGTTAACAGTTGTCAAATATCTCAGACGACTTCTAGCAGTATATCATTTCCAAACAAGCTATTCTACCTCGCTGTTTCTTATACGAAGAGAATCCCTTGTCTGAATTATAAAAGCGTCTTCGGGTTAGCCGCCTCTAGGTTCATACTTCCCTTTTACTAGAGGAACTGCTTGTAGAACGCGGAGTTATCCTCTCCTGTTCGATCACGTGACTGGATGTCTCCCCCGGCAGGTGGCGCGGATTGTCCGTCAAACGGCGATAACATCAAACGTCCTTTGAAGACGTTGCCAGAGGAACTGGATCTCTCGGCGAACGGATGACTCACAAGCACGACCGTCTATAGTTTTAAAAGCGGCGACAAACATACGGGGATGTTTGTGCGGCTAGGATGGAGTGAAAGCCGTCGTTAATTTGCCTCTAGGAGGCATTAATCAATTAATCAAGACTGCTAAAACTCTCCGCGTCGGCTTTCTCTGAGACGGCAGGGAAAAAATGGAATAGTCATGCCGAGCTGACGACGCCCAAGTCTCGTCGATGATGCTTTTCCGATGTTCAAGGGTCGCCCACGATAATGGTTCGGAGCCATTGTACAACCTTTCGACATGTAATCGGCGAAAAGGATATTTCCCTTTGATTCCGCCGGAAAGAAATCGAGCCATTAACACTCAAAGCATTTCGATGTATTAATATTTCTTTCGCTCACCGTGCACGCGAAGGCGGCGCATGCTTAACAGGACATTAGCGATAAATCAACTCGCTTTTTTTGCTGTTTGATCCTTCGCGTGATGTGCTCTCCGTGCTCATTTACCATTTCTCCGCCGATGTGACGAACCCATTTGCAGGAAATGTATTTCTACTTGTCCACCATCGTAACTTCTTCCTCACCGAACTCTCCTCTTGCTCATGTTACTGTCTAGCGTTACCGGTCTTCCTACTTCGGTTCGTCTCGAGTAATTTATCAGCCATTTGGGCGTCAATTTCACTCCCTCCCGGCTTGGCCGTCTCGAACCACCGCGGAAAGACCTCCCGATGAGAAGTCGGCGGTTAGGAGAGGAGGTTCGCGTGTTGCTCGCCAGAGGGAACCTGCGGTCTCGATTAGCGGCGCGTTGCGTGCTGTAGGGTCCGTGCGAGGGGGCGCCACAGAAGTCGGTTGCCGCGGATCCTCGATTGTCAAATCTGTGACGGGGATTTAAAGTGGTGGGGGCGATCTCCGTTTGCGAGAAGATATGCGTGACACTTAGCATTCGTTAATTTACTTTGTGGAAATGCGTTCGGATATAAATGAAAAAAATGTACATATTTGTATATGACAAATTTGAATTCTTGGTAATATAATGCTATTTTAACATTTGACATGTATTTCGATTGGATTGGATATTTGGGGAGGCGACCGACGGCTAAGGTCATTTGCGCGATAGGGGATAGGTAAGGGAGGAAGAGTGGGTAGAAACCCGGCGTCGGCATTAGCCTATTCTTAACGAAAGGCGCCAAGGGGACCACGGCTTAACGTCTCATCCGACAGACGGAGTACTCTACTTGAAGTGCCCTCCACAAGACACTCAAGTAGGGATTGGGTTCCTCTGAAAAATATCCGCCAGGGATTTGAACCCTGGCCGCCCGTATGGTATGCGAGTACTCGAGCCACCACACCAACCCGATCCCCCATGTATTTCGAAATAACTCGATTAGATATGTACAGATGTCTCCATAGACTCAAAATTATACATTTCATGTCATCATGGTGGTGAGAAGCTAATATCAAGGTATCATGCCGAGTGGAAAAACTCGTATTTTCTCATGTTTTTCGCTTACATTACGAATTCCTCTTCATAAGCCCATGTCACGACAATGCTTTAACACTATGCGTGCTGGGCTTTAAATTGAAGGTCCTCCCAGAAAAAAAACCTGAGGATTTTACACATCTGGATTGTGAAAAGACACTCTTAAATCTAGGTCAATGAACTTATATGTATTTACAATTAATATTTATGTTTGGCTTTTTGTGGTCATATGTATATCTCTTCCAGAATGAATGCAGATATACTATTACATCCAACTGCCGTTCAATAATGTTATTACATGGACGTCCTAGTACGTCCATCGTCCTTCTCAGCAATATAGGTGGACGAACCATTACATCCATAGCACTCAAAGTGTTAATTGAGATAAAAACTTTCAATCTATAATAGTTGTACCATTCATGTTACAACATACATGGTCATTCGCATAGTATGATAAGCTCAATATTGAGGTGTACTCAAATTAAATGCGGCCAAAACATTTTCCTACAGCTTTCTTAGAAAGTTATCGAAACGCGCACTAAATGGCTCGCAATTACCGCTTAAGCCACCTATAGAAGCTGAAAAGAAAGATGATATCTTGAGACGGAACTAACCGTAAACTGAGGGTTTTTTTTTCTCTCACTGAACCTGCCAGTGCGACATGACGTTGACAGTAAAAATTATTGCTCTTGTTCCTCAATCCATGCATTTTCATTGATAAAATGTATAAAAAATACAAAAACAAAGGTAAAGTAGTATCAAATATGATGAATTGACGAATACATTTTTAATGAATGCTTGAAGCAGTCCTGCTAGCTGGAAAACGCGTCGATTCAGGAAAATAAAAGCAATGTTGGCATCAGTAATTTGATAATGAATTCGAAAAGGAAATGTAAATAACTGTTTGTTTACATAGTATAGACATTAATAATTAGCTCTCCGATAATATCTCAAGTAACTTTTAACGATAATGATACTTTTTACAAATCAGAAAATTCTTCTACGATTCAATTTCCTCTCACGTAACAATTCATTCCAGGTAAAATGTTCTACATTAATTGTGTGGCAAAGTAATGTATCGCTAAGATTCCCATTTAAAAGTTTTCTCTGTAATTAGAAAAATATCAGGAAATAGATTTTGCATTATTCTGAGGTTGGAACCTCATCAAACCTGAGAAAATAAAAGCACGCATTGTTTAAAATACAAAAAAATCTGAATCGTCCTTATGTGACAAAGAGGAGGCATTTATTCGTTTTATATTTACAACTAAATTTTACATGGATTAAGACATTCGCACCGGCAGGTTCAATTTGTCTCTATCTTTCGCTGCTGTTATTTGACACCTACTCAAGTTTGAAGATGATTAGTTCAAAAGAGTAGCGCGTTGGGTACTTTTTGCTATCAGTTATTTACAGCAGCAGAAATCTGCTTCACCACTTAATTTTATGCGAAAATTATATTTTGCTCATGAGAAATTTATTTCAGAAAAATATTTTTCCTATGAACAGCCCATTTTCGCCTTTGGTGCAACTTAATGGTAGATAAAACTTAAAAAAATTGACATATTTTGTACGATTGAATGACGCAACCAGAAATATGTAATTTTTTATATAAAATATTAAAAAATGAAGGAAATGATATTGACATCATTTAACCGAGCAACCTTTTTGATTTATAAATGTACGAGCAATTTCAAGGACTCTATATATTTAAATTGTCTTAACTATTATGCTGAAAGACATTTTCCGTATTCCTATCACGTGGGAATCGTCCTAGAACATTTTGTTGGCTCTCAAAGGATTTAATTAGGTCAGCGGTTTCGAGTGACTTCAAAGGGGTATTATCAAAGGCGACATTATCTTGCTCCCATTATGTCTTGGCTCGCCAATTTTTTCTACGTAATCTTTCTCTTCGCATGTCAACCTACCACCTTTTCCTCTGTCATATTTGTTGTACAAATTCTGTCACGTGGTCCTTGAAATATAGGTCATCTACACATATTACTTAGAAGTCTGTTCTATAAATAAAATTTTAATCCATGTGCACCATACATTTATTGTTCCTTTAATGTAATTTAAAAACTCAGTTCACGGATAGTTGAATTGTTATTATCTAGTATATATTCTTATGTTTTCAATTCATATTACCTGGTATTTTTCTTACGAAACAAGTATTGGTTAGAATCAGTACTTAAAGAGTTTGTAACATCGGCATCCTCCGCTGTTTTTCCTAGCACCTATGGTAGAATAGCTTTGGGCCCTTTAATGCTACAATAAATTTTATCTGTATGAAAGTGGAAAAGTATTCGTTCCATTGAAATGAATTTCATTTTATTATTTCCCGAAGTCGTATTTTTCATGATAAAATCGTGTCAAAAATATTTAAGTTAATTTTTATCATTACGAAAAGTATTAAACTTTCTTTCGAATTGAGTAAGTCATCGAGCTAATCTAGCACGTACATATCGTTTCTAGAAATTTGACGACGGTTCGTAAAGCATCATATGGACCCTTGTTCTATTTATTGTTATTTTACTACTATTAATTACTTTGTGGGAAAGGTCATACTATGGCAATAGAATCCTCCTAGCCTTTCCACTCCTTCAATGTTTCTTCGCAATCTCTTAACCTATTGTTAAAGGTAGTTTATGTGGTTGCGCAATTAGTGGCACTGAATCAATTTTCATTACCCTCGTCAACTGACTCTGTCTTATAGTTTGGCTCTCTTCACCAACAATCTTTCTACGTATATCCTTCTGTTTATCGCTTTGGCTAGTTGTTTATCGCTTCCTGCTCGACATTAGGGGTCGTGCATAAAATACATTACCGTTTTCTGCGATTTTGTACCCCCTCTCCTCCCTTTGATGACAACCGTAGTATTTTTTCCTCGCCTTCCCCTCCCCACGACATGTAACGTTGTCTCTACAAATGAAACTTTCAATTCAAAAAAAATTTCTCAATTATTGAGCGAGTTTATTTTAAGGGATAGGTTGAAATTATAGGGATAAAGTAGCCAAATTAGATATAGTAGCTATCTAATCTCAACTGGAAAAATTAGTATTAATTTTTAATTCTAAAAATCAACCATGAATCACATGAAATTTAAAAAATATAGAATTTCTAACGGTCCTCAATGAACTATGTTCTCTTATCCCTTCATTAGCCAATATCGTGGATTAAAGTCATTTGACTGGAAGACTCTTGAGAGGGCTGCATTGTAACAGCTACGTTACATTTAATGAACCCCCCTCTCCCTCGTCACCGGCCGTAGGTTTTTAGACGACATCCTCCCCCCTATGTTGGTAACGTAGTTTATGCACGACCCCTTATCGGCTGATTTTCTCAATATCCAGTAATTTTCAACGGTCTTGAGTCAATCGAAATTCGAACTTTAAATTGGACTCTACACAAAATGAAAAAATTGGAAAACTATTATTTTAGTGAACTACTCACTGAATGGCCCTCGGTGAACTATTCACTAAGTGAACTAGTTA
This sequence comes from Ceriagrion tenellum, assembly GCA_963169105.1. Lineage (NCBI taxonomy): Eukaryota > Metazoa > Arthropoda > Insecta > Odonata > Coenagrionidae > Ceriagrion > Ceriagrion tenellum. Next base: position 113,443,312 of record OY720637.1, read on the forward strand.
GCTAATTATTTAAAGTCAAACTACTCACTGCCAGGGGAACTGAATAGTCAACTTTGTTCACTTAAGTTGATAGTTCGTTCGCGAACTAACAGTTTCTGATAATAGCCGTTATGACACTTATTCGACATAATGATCTGAAAAAATGGCAAAGCATCAAGAGATTTAGTCATCACGCGCGTCGTAAAAAAGTTGACATTTGGGTTTCATAACCGTGGCAAAATGTTTTTTCCAATAGTTACAATTTTCGCTACCGTTTAAGCTCAAATTCCCGATACTCAAAAATTAATCCGTTCCTCGTTCTCATTTTCCTTCTAAACAGTTAGATAGTTACCTGGGACATAACATGTAGGCTGAAAACACGTCCATAGGTCACCCATTTCTAATATTGCCCTTTTTAATCTCTCCTCTTGTGAGCGAAGTGAAAGTTTAATGACCTCGAGACCCTGACCCCCTCCTAGAACAATTAATGTTCGGGAAAGCCCCATCTCGTTGCAAGAGGCAGGTCATTAATTAATTTTTCCTCTCTCACGTGGGTATGTTTTCTTTTGTTCCGAGTTTTTTCTCTGCTATCTTTTTCATACTTTTTGCGCCAGACGATTACTGCCTCGCGAACATCGTGTTTTAAGCCGTCCAGATTGCCTCTCCTCGAATACGCGCCTCATCAATCAACGTCACGACACGGCCCCGCTTCCACCCGCGCCGAAAGATCCGACGCTAACCGTATCGCTTGGCGCACGCTTCCCGCCCGCCTCTTTCGCGCAATTCGCATCTCTTTTGTCACCCCGCCGCGCGAACACGTGGTGATCGGCGGGAAAAGATATGAAAGTTCCGCGCGAACCTTTTTTATGCCTATAATAGTCATATTTTTTTCCAATCATGATGTGAAGTGGGTCATTTACGTACTGATTTCAGACGATGTTGGGTTAAATGTGTTTCTGGATATTGCGTCAACGCGTGAGTAGATTAACTTGAACTCAGAGGGAAATATCGCTTGAAAAGTTATCTGGCTCATGTAAAACGAGCTGTTAGATGCCAAGATATTTCTTAAAAGTTCTGCAGTAGGATTGGAGGGAAAAAGTGATCTAATCTCCGAAATAAAATTGCGGTGGAAATTTAAAAAGAATGTTGTCCTCGTGCAATATTTTTTTAATTTTAATGAACCAAATTTAATACATTATACAAATAATATTGATGGACACTTTGGAAGCATATTTTGTACAATCAAAACGCAGTAATACCACCAAACAAAAGTCTAAGTAAATTGATACTACAAGCTCATATACCTAAAAAAACAAGGTTTAGAGCATAGCGAGTCCAAAATATCCTATGCCTTTTTATTAGCATGTCAGGGTCTCCTGGAGGCTTACGTTACGAGTTTGTAAATTACAACGCCGGATGTTACTCCTCTATTTTTCAGTGATTTCACCAATTACTTATCTCAATATTTATTATAGGTATGACCTCAGTCTTCAGCCGCCTAAATTCGTAGCAACTTAGATACACTCCGTTCCTTAGCGCCCAGTCGAAAATTGAAAGAATTCCTGAAAGAAGTCCTGATGCCTGATGTAAGCCGCCACCCTAGCTGGTCACTGATTGGTAAACAATCCATCAGTCACGCATTTAATCACCATCTTTCGAATTCCAACTGGGTAATTTAAGGTAAATTCTAGTCCTAGATTTTAAAATCAATCAAAGCGAATTGCTGCCTTTCAGATTGCCACATCAAAGCACTAAATTGAGAATCCTAACGCAACGTTACTCAAAATATCGTTGAAATTCGGGAATATTATCGGTCAGCGAGAGGAGCACAGAGAACTAGTCAATACTGCGTCGTTAAAGGTCACGATCTTCAAAATATGAATACTTCAGGTGACCATGTGAGTAAATACCAAAAATTCATCAAAAACTTTTTCTGCGCGGAAATGGGTTTAGGTGGATAAACGGAACCTACGTCTATACACAAATTTGCGAAAACCTTTCATACGCGCAGTCATTAGTAATTTTAATGGATAAAAGCGAAAAAAATGCGTCACCGATTTGATTTCTTGGCAATTTAATGCTATTTTCACACTAGCCTTATGGCTTTTGTCGTTTATTTCAAAATAATTTGATTACATATATACAGGTTTTTTTTACTAAATACGAAAAAATTTTCTTTCATTATTTCGTTTAGTTATTATAAAGGTTTCTATTAAATATAATGGTATCATGACAATTCAATTACTCGCTTTCGTACATAGCTTTTGCTTAAATTTTGAGCTCCGCGCCGTAAACTCAACGCATAACATTGCTTTAATTGAAACGAAAATTTAAAATTTATTGTTCTTGCAAAATTTATATTGCTAGATGTATGATTATTTTCAAGGCATTAGCAGATATACTTGAGTGAAGTGCGGCCCAAGATTTTTTGTTTGCTCCCTTGATAAGTTATTAAAATGTGAGCTAAACGAATCACTGATTGGCGCTCTAACCATTTCAACGCTGGCTTGACATGGAACCTCTTTGCTTTCCACCTCTTTCTTCTCTGCTTCTCCATCCATATTTTTCCCGAAGGAATCTACCGAACGTAACATTTACAGAAGCGTATTTCTAAATTTTAGCCGGGGAAAATTTTCACTAGGTCCGAAAAAGGTGCTCCAGTCCGGAGTTCTTATTTTACTCTAGTTACTTGGAAATTACCATGTAAATATGGCGTTGATAAACTGCGTGACCTGCGAAGTGCTTCAGCCTAGGTTAGACCGTTTAAATGCAACGAGGCTAAAAATGAAAGGTATATCCCTGATTGTATTTACCCTTGTTCAGGGCCTGAAAAGTTTTTAGGTGGACGAGAAAAAATACAGCTATTTATTTAAAAACCATCCAGGAGCCATAAATTTAATTTTAAAAATACGTAACATATAGATTAACCTTAAAATTATGCGTTTGATGCATTTTTATTTCCATTGTCAATCTTTAATATATTATTACGTTACTGTATAGCTAGGTGTGGCTCCCAATTTGCCATTTGCTGACCCCTGGTAAATGGTGGGAAGTTAATTTATAGGGGACATTAGGCAGCTATGAAGATGGGCCAAGTTAATAAGTTAGGCTACAGGCACTCAAGTATGTCCTCTACTTACGCATGATGGTAATGTGCTGACTGTCGCAGTTCGCGCCGAGTGGAACACAGTACCTTGCAAATAGCCACAACACCGTCGTTGTCCAAAAAACCTGATCAATGATTTAATCCAGGGGTCGGAAAACTTTTGAACAGTTGGGCCATATTTATAAATATTAACAACTCGGCGGGCCGGTGTGTTTGTAATGGTTAAAATACAATAATCCACTTCCACATTTTAGTAGAAATACCTTTTATTTGATGAACTTCTAATACAGTTTAGTAAACAAAACTCAAGAATATGCAATTAAAACTAAATTTTAAGTTACAATTATTGTCACTGCATACAAACTAAAACGTCCTTAATGAGATTTGTGAAACTGCATTCCATTCAAAACTTATTTACAAAAATTTACCTTACAAAATATATCATTTCCAGTGACAGTGCCTTCCATTGTAAGAACATCAAGTAGTTCCTCTGTAACTTCAAAGTCAGCATCAACACCTCTTACAAACATGAGCCCCTGAGCTGCATCTGCCACATCCGTAGACTCATCCAATGCCAACCACTCAAACTTGTTAATAGAATCTTTCAGCTGACGATCAACGTCAGCGCTTACGTCTTGAATTCGGCGAGAAACAGTCCTTGCTGACAAGCTAATAGTTTCAAACAACTGATGTTTTTCGGGACAAAGTTCTTCAACTGCCATTTGAATGCATTTTTTTATCAATTCACCGTCTGTGAAAGGTTTACCGTCCAAGGTCTCCACCAGTGTTGCCACATTTTGAAAACCAACTATCATACCTGGGCATGAAAATTGTCGTACTTTCGGGTAAAATTATCGTACTTATATTTAGATTAGGATTAGAACAAACTTTTTTAGGCGAGGGAACGTCTATATTTGAAAGCATATTTTACCACGTCAGTGCCGTCTTGGGATGTAACCGCGGGCCGGATAAAAATCCCTCGCGGGCCGCTTTTGGCCCGCGGGCCGTAGTTTTCCGACCCCTGTCGATTAAATTTTAATCAACCATAGCCATAGCTTGCGGGGCCCCGAGAAACGTCCTGCGTGGCCTCGGGCAACTGTGTCTTGTTGTCAGTTGCTAGCCAAATATGATATGTGTGGTCATGGGCAACAACTGTTTACGGGCCATAAAATATATTTTTTGATCCCTAAATGATAAAAATATTCCGTAGCATGATTTACAATTATTTGAATTTATATATAAATTTTATACGTACCATATTTTTAAAAAATCAATTGATTCCAAACATAGAGTCCGATCCATAAGTTGTGCACAAATTTTTGTGTCAAATACTAAGAGCAAAGCACACGGTAGTATAATCAGTTACTTAAAGTCCAATATCACTTATAATAATAATAATTTCTTTGTATCTAACAGCCGGAGCCAATTACTAGATATATAATATATTAAGGAACACACACAACCATGCCCAGGGAGGTGTAAATATCCTACCCAGGCGGGACTCGAACCTGCGACCTCCGGTTTGGCAGGCGAGGACGGCAAAATTATGGTAATTTGGCAACCTCACCAGATTTTTATCGCAATTTTTTTCCATCCTATGATTATTGAATTCCTCCAAAATACGGGACCTTTCCGAGGCGTGGGTCTCGGGGAAGTTGTCCCGCTTACCCGGCTCAAAGGGCAGTACCATACCGTGCTTATAGCATGTAACGTCGTGGTGACTCGGCTGTCACCATGAGTTTCAGTCATTTCCGATATTTTTCTTAGCACTCTTGTACATGACATTTAGGCCTCTCAGCTTGTAGTGTCGATGTTCTTTTGCCTTGTAATCACTTTCTGATGGCATTTTTTTCTCGAAGATACATATCGTGAGCCGTGGTGATGCCGACACAGTTTTTGAGGTTTTTTTAAGTCGCCTGTACTCTCCTTTCTTTTTCAGTGATATTTTTAATGGGGGGAAGTTAACCTATCAACTTGCTGTGTCAGGTTTGAATTTTAGTAATCCAATCACTATAATATCTGGAAAAAAGGTTAACTATTTGTTATCTCACCCCACATAATTGGTTGAAGATGGAACACCATTGTTTTTTGTCAAAAACTCGTAGGCATAAGCTTCTTTTTCAACTTCACCCCATAAGTTTCATGACCGAAATCCTCCTACTAATTCCCTGCTCCTTGAAAAAGTCTTACTAAGTCTCTGTGCTTATTAGATTTTTTATAGTAATGAGTTGACCATTTCTGAAAATCATTGCAATCTTCATTGAATCGTTTGGTAGCGATCACCTTGATTGCCTCCCCGAGGTTTTCTGGAGGATAACCCTTCATTCTCCGGCCATAGTCATCATTTAAACGTTTTGATTGGGAGGCAGAGATTACCGGGGGGAGGGGTGAGGTAGATAGGCGGATTTGAAAGTATTTTACAGTTTTGCAATTCAAAGCATTGGGAGCAGTTTGCGACTGCAATATCATCATTCATATTGTCTATTTTATCGTTAATGTTCTACTTGATCTCTTTTTAATTTAGAAATTTCATTGATATACATTAAGCAGAATAACGACAAATATCCCTGTAAAATTTTTATTGCTGAGTTATAATATCACGAAATATATTTCCTTCAAAAGATTGAAATATTGGGGGGCAACTTCCTCCCCTTGACACCCTTGAGTCATTTACATTTATACCTCTGGCCTTTAGGTTTCACTGTTAAGTCCTTTGCATCCAAGAAACAGAAACTAGAACGATGAACTCATGTAATAAACATAAAATTTCTATGCACCATATTCACCTCGCCAACTGGATATTTAATACATCTTTAACCATCTGTAGGTGAAACCTTTTTTCTTATTTTCGCTGAACAAGTTTGATAACTTTTCAACGTCATTATATTGATTTTTTTGTCTTACATTTAAACATGTATAATTATAATGTAACTATTCTACTGTGTTTGTAACATGCCGCTTTGTATGATTATTATGGAACCTTCTGACAAGCCATGTGGCTTAGAAGGACCAAGAATTCCTATATGAAATAAAGGCATTTTCAAAATTAAAAAAAAAGAAACTATTTGTTTAAGGAGTCAGGTTTTGCGCCGTCGTCTATCTCGCTGTTCGATTAGTCTACCAATTAGCTCCAGGCTCAAAACTTTCATGTTTCTATCATATTCACACCACTGATCGTCTTCACCTTGGTGTGCAACATGAAAAAAATTTCAATAGCACAGCTTTCATAATTTTATCGATTCAATATCTCAATTTTTGAATAATCTTCTCGGATTAAGATCAATACGTGGTTTTACCCAGAGAGCGATATGACTGCTTTAAATTGAACCCCATCGCGATCTCCTCGCTTGTTTCACGTGCTTTTAACTGTAATCTTTCGGCGACACATGATTGAATATTCAAAATTTATGACCATTTATCTTGCATAGTAACCTCAATCCTTATTTTGCAGTTTAATTTACCTACTCATCTCATCTTCCCGGAGCATGGCAATGAACGGACGTTTGTCTTTGGAAGCGATTATCACAGTGAACCCAAGTTTTATCCTCCCGATATGACAGCAAAGCCTGGATTAGTCAGGATTTAAGTGAAAGAATTGTCTGAATCCTATGGAAATTGAATACCTGATGAGTGATGACGGCGAGAGTAGGGTGAAACGAGGATCAATAGGAATGTGTGGGTGATGATTGAATGTGGGTTGGATGCTTCAGTAATAGACACATATCTGCATCTACTTTGCTACCCTGCGAGCCGCAACATGGGCATGTGGCAGGGGGTTTAAAAACACGAGCCATGTACCGATGTAAGGTTTCGGGAGGAGAAATGGTGATGTGTATTATGAGAGTGTACTTAGTGGAGCTTGATTTTTATTGCGGTCAAGTATTGTGCGCGGAAATAACGAGTTTTTGTACCTTTCTGTTCGGCAGTGTATCTCTCTTATTTTATTGCTTCTGTCAGACCTAGAGATGTAGTGAGGCGTCATGACAATATTTTCTGTGTCGCTCTGAAACACACCAGTTCTCAATTTCTCGAACAACCTCTGCCTAGCTCGTAGCCTCCAAGTCTCTAGGGGCTCGCACCTTGACCCCTCTAAAAGTTGTGAGACACTCTATGTTCGCTCGTAGCAGTTTTTAACGAAGCGTACTGCTTTTCCTTGTATTTTATTGATTTCTTGTCTAGAGAAATAATTATATGAGAGAGGTGTACTTCATTGAATTGATTATGCTGCAAAATTAAGGAATTGAATAATGAAGCAGATACGTGAGATTGGAGAGAATGGTGTAAGAGGAAAGGCTAGGCCACGAAAGTTACGGGTGAATTTAGTGGAAGAGACTCTGTAGAGGAGGAATATTGAAGAGTCATAAGAATAGATTACTAGTCTTCAAAGCAAAAAATATGTAATTAATAACTAATTTTATAGCTTCCCTTAGCATAACTACATTTCAACCGTAAGCTTATCAAGGGTTAAAAACTTTAAGTTGCCTCTTGAGTAAAAAAAATTGTCTTGAGGCAGCGGTGATGAAAAAATATACGCGTTGCTTATCATTACATTGAATAAAATTTCTTTTAACGATTGATCATTGATAAATTGTGGCTTAAGGATCGGAGCGAAAGAATTGCTATTGATAATATTTTAAAATGCACTCCATTAGATTAGATAGTACGTCGGTTGGGTCACTGCAAATGAGTCCCTGAAGCACTTAGACCAAATTGGTCCATCGTGCCAGCCACCCTATCGGTGGTTACCCGCAGAGTCCGAGTGCTTTGCTGAAGACAAGCAGGTCCCCTATTAGGATTACCCCTACTTCGTCGGGCTCCTAGAATGGTGAGCCCAGATGCCTGTTCCGAGTCCTAACTATGGTTATGACATTCGCAGAGTATTTGGAAAGTTGTTTCGTCCACTTCCTCACACCACCTGCATGTAGGAGAATCTGAAATCTTTAAGAGACGAAGATGTTTCATCACTTGATAGTGTCCCATAAGTAGTTCCACTACCGCTTGTGTTTGGCTCCTTTAAAATGCACCGCAAAACTGTCAATGTAATCTTTTTGGACTTTTTTTTAAGATTTGATCCATGGTCAATATTTGATCAATGGCCAACGGTAGAAATACCTTTCCGAGCTTAACGTTTTTTATTTCTCCAGGCGAAAAATTGTATTTCTCCTAATAAATAACAAATAAAATTTCTTTGAATTAACATACTATAGCGAAAGGTATTGGCGTGTTAGGTATGTGTGCCTCCAATTTTACCCTCCTGACACACGATCTGTTCGAATGATCTCCGCAATTTCTGATCCGTGAAGAAATATTCGGTACTCACAGCTTTTCAATATCCCCGTCATCTATAGCGGCACTCCCATTTCCGTACCAATTGAACCCTCCGCCCGCACCCGATGACGCTTTACGTCAAAGGCGTCCCGTGGGACTCACCGACCCAACCGACCCAACGGTTTTGGCTTCACGCTTGCGTTTCACGCCTCCGTTCTTGACATCCGTTCAACCTCTCCACTTCGGGCGCAAGGGAGTGAAAGCGCGGACATCATCGGTTCGGACTAGTCGGTCCTACAAGAAGCGCACAAAAGATGCGCACGAATCCCGTCTCTCCCCATCCTCAACACTTCGTTCCACTCTGAAGCAAACTATATGACAGCCGATTAAAATGTCAGAGTGGCTATAGTAGTTTTTCTAGTAACTAGTAGCTATGTAAGTTTTTCTTTATTCCCGAAGGAAGCCTCTTTGGGAGTCGTTCCGGATGATGGGCATTCCCACAACACATTCGGTAGTGTCTCTCATAGAGAACGAGAGATCTGCTGATTGAATAAAAGTGATGGAGCGTTGGCTCGCGACTTGGTGAGTCCTAATAGACGGGATGTACCACATTACTCTTCTCTTAGCCATTTGTGCACTATCTATAATTTTGGGTATAAATACGAATTTATTGAATAAAATTAAGAATATTAATGGGTCTAGAATTTTAATGCTCGACAGTTGTGTGGCTGAGTACATCAGTATGTGTGATAACCCATGACACATTAAATGGTGCATCAGGATCTTCACGCGATAAGTATGATGCACATAAAAAGTGTCAGATGTATCATTTGTTACTCAGTGAAACAGGATATTTCATAAAAGCATACTAATTTTTAAAAAATTTGTTGTGATTATTTTTAGAATTGGGTTCATTTTTCTCAGCCCAAGGAGCTAGTCTTAGCACCATTGCAATTCGCATTATGCAAAAAATACCTATCTTTCATTCGTGGATTTCCCTTCTTTTAATATTTCCTCAAAAACTAATGTTGGATAGCGGTCTCATTCTTTAGCAATTTTTTTCCAGGAAAAATAAGACTTTTTAAGAAGATATTTTCATCTAATGAAATGACCAATCAAATTAAGATAAGAAAAAATTATATTCTTTATAATTGTGCTCACACCTGACTTTACCATTGAAATTCTGTCTAATTTAAAAATATAGTTTTTTTTCATACATGTACACTAATCTGAATGCTCGTAATTCATACCGAAAGAAATAATACCATAAGCCAGAGTTTCGTTATAAATCCCCTCGATATCAGGCGGATTGTTATAACTTACGTGGCTATCAAGCCTCTCTCCTTATTTGCAAATCTCCTCAGAGGCTGGGTACATACCCGTAAATGAACGCTTATAGTAATGGTACTCAAAGATCAAGCGACGTTAAATCATGTGGTTTATTCACAAATCCAAAATACAGAGAGACTTACCGCGTCAGTAAGTAGAGCGGGAAACACCCGCTAAAAAAATACGAATGCTCAAAATTCAGCTGAATTAAATATTGTATAATTAGGCTCAGTTGCTGTATTCTTTTGGTCGAATACATCCGAGTGGTTTTTCATATGCGATATTCGGCAAAAATTAAATGTTTAAATATAATAAATTAAGTTAAAAAAAATTAATTTGACTATAGAGCAATGCCACCAGATGTCTGCAACAACTCATTCACATTCCTGACTTATATGAAAACTGTTCGGAGATAGTGCCTAGCATTTTTTTACGCTATGAATACAGAAAATATACAGAGTAGCCTCATAGGTTGGTCTAACTATTATTTCATGAAATGATAGTGGTGCACATCTATCGTGTTGCTAATCAGATCCTGTGGCTAAAAGCATTTGAAAAAATTGCTGCCCGCTGCAAGAATAATGGCGCAAAAGGGAAATTGAGTAATCTATACCACCAGAATTTAAATAAAATCGATAATTATTGGGTAAAAAAGTGATATTCTGATTTAAAGGGAATACCAAAAAATATGAAAACGCTAAGATTATTGAAGATGTTGTCTTTTTTCCGTCGTACTCACGTGAGGGTAATGTTAAATTAATATAACTAAAAGTATTGTTGAACCGTGTCGTCAGTTAATACCAAAGAGTCGTGTCCAACGTCCAGCCTATCGCTGCTTTTTCCTTCGCTAACTTTGGATTTAAGTCAATATATTTTGATTCGACCCAAAAAAATCAAAGAGGACATGATGCCCATACTAAAGATTACTTTTGAATAACCGCTTATCTTTAAAATGCATTTTTTTTATTTTCGCCGCAATACAACTGTATACTGGCCGAAATGGAACTGGCTAAACACATGGTTAATTGCGCGTGGTTAATAAAAATATTAAAGCATCTGCCAGCCCAGGCTTCTCTGTTCCTTGGATTTCGCACAATTCTGTATATACTCACCAGCTTGTATATTGAAGCTACTGTTTCGGCTACTCTTGATTGAGTTTGAAATTGATGCTCAGAGGGCTCCCTGTTAGAAGTGTATCGCAAGATTCCTCGTGGTTTGATGCGACATAAGTAATGGCCGAGAGGCGAAATGCTATTATAAGTCTGCGAGCTCGCGGACCTTGTCAACTTTATCAGTAAAAAACCCAGACTTCCCGTGGGTGAGGTTAACATTCCCGTTGTGTCCTTGCTTCCTTCCGTTTCGCTCTGTCATTGTGTAAACAGAGCAGTTTTCTTGAACGCTAATTCCGTCACACATTAACAAGCTTTTTGGCTTTTTCAGAAGGCCACGAATATGGGAAAGGGAGTTTGGATGAATTATTCAATTCCATTGTATGTTTGAAAAAAAAATCCTTTGTTTCATTTACTCATTAATCGGTGATGTTGAAAACGGTGGGTGATTTGGTAGGTAATGCTGCTTTAACTTTGTGCTGTAACTTTGTAACTGCTGTACGTTGCTATAAGAGGAAGGATAATAGTCGTCAGCTTCATCCGGGCGATGACGTTTGGCCTTTAACTAGAGGAAGTTCTAAGTGAGAGCTCGAGGAAAGCAATTTATCTAGCCACCTCAACTACCTAACTTATCTCTTAATGAGTCATTCTGCTACTTCTGGCTGCTGGTTCTAGATACTTCAGCTAGGATTCAGTTACTTCAAATAACGTATATTTCATTACTTCTCGTCACCGGTGTTATTAACTCTCATTTCTGTTTTAATATAATTGTTTCACAAACTTTGTGCGCATAACTTTCCATTTACTTCTTCAGAGTGTTAATCATATTACATTTTCGTCTTAGACTTTTCAGAATTTTCACACCTCCCTTCATGAGCGAGAGCTTTCCTGCAATGGAGTGTTTATAAAAAAGGGTTTTCCGTTAATATTTCTCCTGAAGATTTTTTGTTTTCCTCTTTTGTTGTTTTAATTCAAATATTAATCATGGAATTTATAGTTTGTAAACTCAATAAAGTCATTAATCTCTGTATTCAACGATTTCAAGAGTGAAGACATATTAAGACTTTCCGTCAATATATCCCTTTGTGTTCAATGAAAAAGTTTTTACATGTTTAAAGATTTTATCCACATTTTACATTTCCTTGCTCGCATGAAGATATCTTTGACGCCTTACCTAGTTTTCTTCCATTTTTTTAATACTCTGGTACCTGGTGCCATCGGTTCTCAGAGAGAAATTTCCCTTGATTTACGTCACACCTATCAGAGCTGTTATCTCCGGACTTATGGTCATTTAGCATCGTGAGTGCCTTCGTGAAGCGTCTCGATTTTATTTTTCAGGAGTTGCTTATCTAAGTAATGGGGGAAGCTGTTTACTCAAGTGATAAGATTAGAAAAGATTGTCACCCTTGTAACCTAGTTATTCCACCCTTTTCTTTTGAGTCGATGGATAAATCTAGCTGCGTTTACTTTACTATTGCCACGCATAGAAATCCCGTCCTTGTTACTGAATCTTAAAATATGTTCAGGTTGCAGTATTAGTGATTTTGGATCTGCCGAAAGCTGAGATCGTTTGCACTTTGAAAGCAGTCAAGTGGATTGGTACAATAAGGACTTTTTAGAAGACGAAAAACGGATGGAGAGAAATCAAGCATCCCCAACATCCTGTTATTTGCCCGTTCAGACACAGCTAGTAATTTTTCCCAGTATCGAGTACTTATCGGACTAGTGCCGTTTGAATTCAGGTCGAACGAAATACAGCATCAATGGTTAATTTTCAATCATTTCATTGACAAATGATGCGTTGCGAAGTCACTCGCACGGGTACATGTACACCAAGGTTTGAAATCCACCATGAAAAATAGCATTTGGCTTGGCCGGGATAGGAACCCGGATCTCCCAATTGCCGGTCAGGTGTGTTAGCCAGTTACACAACCAAGCCATCTTCCTCCGAGGCGTATTTCGATGGGAGTTTATGTGAACAAGATGTTCATGCCTCAAGTCTTTGTAGTACAAGAGACGATAGTCGTGCATACAAAGCCACCATTGTCGTTGTCATGTAACTGGCTAACATACCTGACCGACAATCGGGAGATTCGGGTTCGTATCCCGGTCAAGTCAAATGATTTTTACAATGGCAAATTCCAAACCTAGTGTTTATGCAACCGTGCGAGTGACTTAATACCACATTCTGTCAATGCAATGATTGGAAAGTCGTCAATTTTGTCACTACATAAACGAAAATGTTGAGTTTATCCACCGCAACAGTGGCTTCGTAAGCACGAATATCGTCTTATGTACTACAATGTAGACTTGAGGCGTGAACATCTAGTTTGCATCAACCCCTCTCGAAATTTGCCATGGAGGAAGCTGGATAGGTTTTGTAACTGGCTAAACACACAAGACCGGCAACTGGGTGATCCAGGTTTGAAACCCGTTCTAGTCAAATGATTTTTTCATGGCGAATATTCATTGCAACCCTTGTTGCATCAAAGGAGATCTAGATTTCTTCGAACCGATAACTTTTTCGACACGTGTAAGTAGAATGTAAACCTGATGTTCTTGTTTTTCAGTAAATATTTCTATTCATAGTTTTCTCCAAACTATGTTCATAGTTTTAGTCAGCAGAATGCTTAAATGGAAATAGAAACGCAGAAGATCGCAATGTGAGTTGAGCAATGCAGTATCAAACTAGACGCTTATATTAAGCTGGATTGAAAAGTTCGACAGTTTTAGCACTTATAATCCTTCGGTACCTAAATACGTCCTGCATTCCACCTATAAGTGCACGCTGAAGATCGGGGTCAAATTTGGTCCTTCGGGATTGTAAGCAAATATGTAGACACTCCGTTCACTTGAAAGAGGCAAAAGTGTTTGAACTTTGAAGTGATTGCCTCTTGAGACCCTCAGCGTTATAATTCAAAAAACATGCGAGAGTTTTCCCCGTCATCAATAATTTTCCATATCAACCCTATGTGCCATTCTTCTCAATAATGCGCTTCCATTTTTTAGTTTTGACACCCACCGGTAAAACCATTTATTTTGCCTCGTCCTTTTTTTTTAGCGCCAGTAGTTTACGATAAGAGAATAGTGTCAAAACAGATTGATGGTTCGCATGCTCTTAAAATCGGGAAAATATATAATTTTTTCCAGCTGATGGGTATGTGGTTCTGTCTTTTTGCGGAAGTTTCATCGATGTTCCGAGCCTTTCTTTATAGACATAAACCATTCAAACTCAGATATCTGTAAATCAACACGTTTTCGCTTATCTTTCATCATCTGTTTGGGGGTGGATTTTCCGCTTATTTAAGCGTTTAATAAGTATTTACCCCTCGCTTCCATTGGCTCAGCATTGAGTTTCCTTATTTAAATTTCCGCTGTCTGCTTTTGGTTACATCGTCGAGTTACAGATCGTACTTTTCTACAGATTTTTAATTACAATTCATCTACATACTATCAAGCAAGTTACCACATGGGCGCGTGGCAGGGGGTGTTAGGACTTCAGCCGTATAAAGATGTAAGGGATATGGCTCTGGGAGGTGAAATGGTGTCGTGTATTATGGGAGTGTATTTATTGGAGCTCAATGTTCATTACGGTCGCTTATTGTGCACGGAAAGAACGAGTTTTTGTACCTATCTGCTCGGCAATGAATCTCTCTTATTTTATCGCTTCTGTCAAACCTAGAGATATAGTAAGGCGTCATGATAATTTTCTCTGTGTTGCTCTGAAACACACCACTTCTGAATTTTTCAAGAAGTTCAGTTATAATTTCAGCGCGCTTAGACTCACAGAGTCATTATCAGGAACTAGACAAGGAGAAAAAGGAGGCATTACCTTTATATTGTTGAAAGGAGGCGTGGGTGTAGGAAACAGGAGTAAGGTGCAATGAATATAATAGCAGAAGTAAGACTTCCGTCATAGCCTTCCACCTCCTCTCTCTGACATACCTTCTAAAGGGTAATATTTTTTATTTCCTTTTCTCCTGAAGTACTCGGGGACCAATCCTGGCAAAAAAACCTGGTTATAAGAGTTTTTCATGCCGTTATATTGCAGCTGTTTGTTTAAGTTAGTCCAAGATATGAGTTTTAGTTGATGGGTTAAGTTCTGTAGGGTATTTTTTTTTATTTCCTTTTTTAACTTTCCCAGAAGATTCTGGTGGTTCGTATGTCTCTGTGACTCCGATATGAAATTTTTGACTTGTGGTCAGCTCTCTCAGGGACCGAGCCACCAGAACTTGAGAGTAGAATAGTTTAAAATGTTCGTATTTTATCTTTACTGAAACGATAGTTCCATGCATATTTACAACAATTAGCAAGGGATCTTTTTTTCAAATCTGGATTCATAATGTTAATATTTCCAGACTTTGCTGACATGAGTAATCTGTTCCCACTTCGTTGCTACGAGAAGAGGTTTTCAGGCTTCACCATTTGACAAATAAAACGTCATTATGACCTCTTGAGGTTTTTGTTTATTTTCAGAGCAGAATGACGTCTCTCTCCGAATTCCTTTCATTTATTGAGGAGATACACTCTAATTTACTAATGTCCCTCGCGTCATCTGTAGCGTAATGACACAATGACGTAAACTTCTGTCACCTCCAAAATTTGGTAACCAGTCATTTTACGCTCCAAAATCATTGTGCCCCTTTGCTGGGGTTTTAGATATCGCAAAACTTATTGGCGCTCGTATATTTAGAGCATTACTCCACGAAGAGGACAGGATCAAAGGTTGTGTAACAAATGAAAGAATAGTCACTACCAGAGTCGCTGTGGTGAACTTTTGGTTCCTCTGTCCGCTCTTCTATGCTTGTTTCATCTTCCATGTACGATCGGTTGCCATCAAGTTATGTAATACCCAAGTTTTTACACCGTTAAATCAATTTATATGAAATTTATATCGCAGTTTCAGAAGTCCATGAATTGTTGAAGAAAGTTGAAATTTGCGCTTCCGTTAGCACAATATCCGTGGTCAGATTGGTACTTTTAACTTCCATCCATATCCTATTTAAGAGCGTAACTTAAGTTTCTCTTGAACTCCTAGTTTCGAAATTGTATAGTATCTCATTTTTTCCAAACTTTTAATTAGGTAATTAACGCTGTATTATGGAAAGTACGTACAACTCAAATATCTTTGGTTACTACTCTCTACACCTAAGTTAAATTAAGATTAGACTGATACCGTCATTTCAGTCTTTGTGAGCACAGATATCATGTTTGTAAATGTTGGACTTAACTTGTCATTTGCTTTCTGGGAGCATCTCAGTTGGTTGGAGGTGTCTCTACAAAGTCTAAGATGAAATACATTATCAATACGATTTAAATACATTTCTTTGTAAAATATAACTTTTTTATTAGTTGCAACTCCCAAAAAAATTTGAGCAAGACGGCATTCCACTTTATTAACCATTAAACACCTTCGTGGTTTTTGGCCGCGTAGACACTATCCTCGGGTCTTTTTTGACCCAATTTTTCGATTTTCTCGTAAACAACAATCCTCACCCGCACTGTATCAAGTTCAACTGGCCTGCTCCCCCCTCTCCCCTAGGAGTACAATGTAGCCAAGGTTGCTGCGAGGGGCCATTTTACCACTAAAAAAAAATAAAAAATTACATCGGGTCAAAAGAGACCCGACGAAAGCAGTTGAGGGTTAACTTCTCGCATTCTGTGGGGGTGCCTATTTTTATAATAATTGTATCGATCTGATGTTACCAGACCAGTGGTTAAATTGATATTTACTATTATTATATCCCATATGGGGTGCATTTATGTTTCGTACATCACTTGTTAGAAGGTTACTTCGCACATCACTGGTAAGATGCAGAGAACAGTGAAGGATCCCAAAAAATCGGTTTTACCTTGTCATTCAGAAAAGTCTGTGCTTACACTGTTTTGTGATGTCACGATTATCCTTTTGAACCCTCCATCACCTTTTTAATACCTTTACATCATTTTAATGCGCCTTCATTGCTTCCGGTTATTTCTCAGTTTGCCCACTAGTACGTGCAATGAGATTGACGTCATGGAAAAGTTCTCCAATCAAAGTAGGCGTTTTAAGACCTTAAGTTGATGATTACCCTTTTCATTGCACTTCAGGTGCGATACCTATTCTTTAACTGTGAGGGTACATATTTGCGTCCCCATTCCTGTACAAGCTGGATTGAGGTCGAATGAGCGTAATGGTGAAGTGAAACCATTTTTTCGAACAGATCTTTAATAATCAGCTTCACTCCATTCTAAACCCTTCTTCGGCATATTTAACTGTAGTGAATCGAAATTTCTAATCAAGTAAAAGGGGAGGACTAGAGAAATGACAAGGGTGGTTAACTTTGCCTCTGAACTACCTTAATGTCATATAATCAGTGTACCTACAGGAAAATAAAAAGAATTATGTTTTCAAAAAGAACGGAGTGTAATTTTTTCGTGCGGTACTGAAACGGAAATCATATTCTCTTCAATTTTAAGCCCCTTAGTCGTTGATAAGAGTGCATAATCTAACTTATTATGATAAACTCAATATTTAAATAAAATGAAGCACCTGCCTTTACTCAGTTTCAAACATATGCGCGCTGAAAATTCAGCCGGGACACTTTATGGGTAAACTTCATTACGTTCGAGGTACTTTTACATTCACGATTTTTTGTTTCTACGATAATATTATGGCTAAAGGATAAATATTTGGGTATGAAATGAGAAATTTTTAAAACCAGAATTTGAGCAATAATGTGACAGTGATGGACTGTGAAATTTCAGAAGTGATTATTGGGTGTGAATTAATCTTTTTCTTCTGCGTGGAGGTGATCAAAATGGGAGCATTCCTGCTTACATAAGACGTTTTATCACCATGACTCTCAATAAGTTCACCCATCAAATCGGTTTATCTGTCAGGTGTGAAATCTGTTTGGCATCGATAATGTTGGCCAACTCAAAGAATACGATGTTAAAACGAAAGGATAAAAGAAGAGAACCGTTCACGATTCAGACAGCAGAAATAAGATTGGGACAGCTTCATGAATTGTCATCTGCTATTTTTGCTATATTGCGCAGCAAGTTGACCTAATTTTTTCCTCGTAGAATCTTCGTAATATGGGAAGGTTTTCTTGGTTATCTGTAGATTAATATAATTTCTTGAAATATACTCGGTGGACGATTTCCTGTGAATTTCCGTAGCTCCCAAACCGACGATTGAATTTCGTGGAACTCAATCACAAGGGCTCTCATTGAGTTATATTGCCATTTTTTTTCTTTTCAACAAGTGCCCTGCTCAATTCATCGCGAATAAAACGCTTTGACGCAGCGGCACTTCCATGCGGGCGTATGTATATTCATCCACGGATGACTAATATTTTGAAAGCCCTTCAAATACGGTCACGAGACTCCCGACATTAATTGGAAGGGAGCTCAGTTGGATGGATTTTTCTATTTACGTAATTTTACTTCGCAATTAATAAGCTAATAGTAGTATTGTATTTCCTGGAAAGCTAAAGTTTTGATTTTGCGACATTTCTTATGTCTACAACTAAGAATTTGTTTCGGTAGCGTTTATCCTAGATATGAATTATAGCTGAAATAAAAGTTTTAAGGTTAAATGTTGCCTCTGTAGCTATATAGATAGATATGGATTTTTTCTTTTGAATCATTCCCGTAATCTCAGATGGAAATCAAATTTAAAGGCGACTGTTAGTAACCGCCGACTTCATGGTGTTAACGTCTCTTAAGTTTACTGATTGACAATGTCTTCAAAAGTTTATTTAGAATGGGCTTGTTCGACCGCTGATTAATATTTCCTCGATAATTTTGAAAATGATTGAAGGTAACGATTCACATTTTTTCGTCCATTGACTGGCATCCTCTAGCTTAATACAACAACTTAATACTTTTTCTTAGTCGTATAGTCATTTTAAATAAGTTATAATTTTTCTCTTGGACCATTGGGTAGCCCTAATCCACTGTTGCGTACTGTAGAGTTGTCCGAAGAAACGTAATTATAATTTTGGTTACTGCCATATTATAAAGAAATAGTATGCTGATACAAACACCGGGAGAAGTTGATGATACTGACAGAATTCTAGGGCTCAAAATTTTATGTCGAAAATAAGACATTATTAAATGAAAATTTTTTAAAATACGTATTGTTTAAGTTCAGGACGAATTATGCATCTCAAAAGTTATCCAATTGGAGAATTTTCATAACATTACACCTCATGTATCTAACATTGTGTGAAGGTTAGTTAAAATCATTATATACGTTCATTTTACTATTGTAGAAGGATTATGGTACATTATATCCTTGCAAAATCAATTAATAATCGTGATAATAAAATATTTGAGCATGATGAAATCGACCAATGGTAGATAAGATATACTAATGAACTCTTATAGGAGAGGGGATACTTTAATCAATTCATTTTCAATGCAATTGACGGGTATTACGTTGAATACCATTTAGGAATGTCAAACAAAAGTACTTGATTTGACATTAACTTTGCACCTACTGTCTAAACATAACTATTCCGATCCTCATTCAACAAATGAGTTTTGCGTAGGAAAAGTAGCCGCAGACCTAAAAATTCATTACGCAAAATGCTCTCCAACTATTTGAAAAAAATTGCTAAACATAAAAGCACCATTCTTTACATAAGTTTATGATTTATCTGAAACATTCATGGAAATTAACAAGAAGTAAACCATTCATGAATAAAAGATGAGGATCCATGAACACAGCTTAAGTTATTGAAAATTAAGTGCCAGAAATAGAAGCTGGGAGTTTTAATCAAGGATGTACCAATTCCAAAGTTAAAATAAATTCTCAAGGGACCACTTAGCAGCACTAGTAATACATGCCCACTCACGATCGGAAAAGTTTACTTAGAGACTTCATTAAGTTTACTTATAAGAACATCGTATAGATACCATTAATATTGTACTGGCGCTTGACTTGATTGGTTTATTTTTGAGACTGAATGACACATCATTAAGTATCACAAGCAAATGGGCTGGCAGAACCGACAAAAAGAGACGTAGAAATAGGCGATGGGCATTTCCATTTGGCATTCCATAATTGCCACGGCGTCTTGAGAGCTGAGACCCCAAATCACGCACGGAAAGCAGTTCATCGCAATTGTGAAGGGGCTCCTCGCTAGTTAAAGAAATGCTCGACAGCATTCCTCGCTTCGTTGGTCAGCCAAGAAGATTTGATCATCTCCGAAAGCTAAGAATACTCAAGCCTCCGGACAGCCGTGATCGTATAGTGGTTAGTACTTTGCGTTGTGGCTGCAACAACCCAGGTTCGAATCCTGGTCACGGCAGTGTTTCAAGCACTAAAATGGCACGAGGTATTTTTTCGCGGTCGTATCGGAGATGCATTTTTGCAGGCATTATTCCTACTAGGTATTTCAAGCCTACATGCTAACATTTCATTCATTATTTTTCGCTGGAATGCATTAAATTCAGTATGTATTAATTCAATGTCCATGTAATTTCCATTTGCTTTTCCCCCATTATGGGTAAATACCAAGATATATCTATATATATTTGGTCTATATATTTATGTATATATTATATAATAATGTTTGTTAAATATGTAATAAATAAAAGGAAATAAATATAAAAATATAGGCGTTGAGGTCAAGGAAAGATAGACAGGTATATCAATGGACATTCGCCGGTAGATGAACCATGGCAGTGGACACCATCGCCACCATGGATGGACTATCTGTGAGCGTATATGGCTGACAAGCTTGTCGTAGTTTCTGTTTTTGTGGTGAAGTGTGCTCATCCACTATAAAATCAAACCATCGTTGAAATCGACTCAAACAATAATAGCCACTGTCTTCCTCACAGGTGAGTCCCGTTAGATCTTCCACTGTTTGAGTTACGAGTCGTGGGAAACATGAAATATCGTGCAATGAACCGTCACGCTTCTGGAGTGGCGAGTGCGTATTTTCTTGCCCGAGAAAGATAAGGCCTGCTGTTTGACGGCGGTAATGTACTACTTTCGAGATGAAACTTGGGAAGGGTGCCTTGAAGACGGGTGAGATAAAGTGATATCGTCTAATGTGGACTGGGGCGAGGGGAGGAAGCGGGAGGGGGGTGGGCGAGGACGAGAAAGTGAGGCGCGCGGAATCCGAAGAAAATCGTTCGGATTTCCTAGAATTCTTCCCGGGCTCTTTGCAAACCTCTCTGACTGCCTCTATGAGTTCCACGATGTTTTAGTTTGAATCTTTTATGAACATATTGTCATCATGTTTTGCGTATCACATTTCACGTGTCAATTATACTTGAACCCAAATTTTATGGCATAAAACCGCATTTTTCTAACAATAAAAATATGCGTAATATCTCTTTTCGATTTCCTATCCTATAACCTGGCTGCCAAGTCAATCAAAGTTGTGGATTGACTTTCCGAAACAAGTGAAAGACAGTGAATCGCTGGAAGTATTTAAGAGAAGATTTCCAGACATTTGATTTCGACTTATCCTTGATCGGTGATCATGTTACTCGTTTATTCGCTTATTGATATCTTTGCTTTTCTTTTTCGTGTCGGAAGATGCAAATTAGTTTTTTCATATTATTTGTTGTATGATTACGTTGTTATTTTATATTTTTGTTGCCCATTCTCACAACAGAAAGAAGCAATTCAACCATTTCATTATGTAACTACCCAAATATGTAATCAACAATATTCTCATGTGTTATTCTTGATTATTTTCTTAACAATTTCTTGGTTCCTAGTTGATTGAATAATGTAATAGTTCTATTTCGTACTATTGCTGTTCAATACAGTATAAACAGGTCTTTTTTTATAAGGGTAACCCCCTAGAATTACAAGTAAGTTTTTTATTATTACCATTAAATCAAGTGCGAAAGTTGCAAGAAAACCTACGACTCAAACAAAAAACTCAGACGACTACAAAAAAATTTGGCTTTATAGCACGCCGAATACATATCACTTTGCGCTTTCACAATATCTGTTTCGCGGCTTCTTATCAAATCATTTTTGTAAAACAAATAGTTGGATTGTCGAAAGCTTATCACGAGGAGAATTGTTTTAGAAATGAACACGTCGCTCTGATATCGATCAGCTTCCCGCAGTAATGGAATTAATACATTCGATCGTTAATCAAATCAATAGCCACTTTCGCATTCTGTAGTGTGAGGAATTATTTTGTGTTTAGCATTTCGGTACAAAAATGGAACGCTGAGCGATATATATTGCTATCCTTGTATTGGTGTATTCAAGTCGCATTTTTAAACTATAGCCCTCTATGGACGGGATTATGAAACATCAGTATGAAAAATACTGCTACTATATTGTTTTTTTAAAGTGCTATTTAAGCATTTAAAATTTGCAATTTATTTGATAATTAGATTAATTTTAAAATATAACGTATTTGTATTTTATGTATATTCAATTTAAAATAATACTTTACATGATGATATTTACAAAGGTATACTTCAAAATTACCTTCATAACGTGTCTTTTTTAAATTTTCCCAATTTTTTCTTCCTATGACAGCTTAAACTATTTATATCAGATCTCCACCAGACACGCCATTGTCAGTGAATAGCGTCACACATCTATCTATTCAAACCGCCGAAAGAAACCCAACTTTCTACGCACTTAATCAGAAGCGGTGCAATTCTGTCTATCGTAGCAACTAAATGGAAAAGCCTCTTAGAAAGCAGTTATTTTATTGATTTTGAAAGGTAGCACATTTGACTCGCCCGTCCGTAGAAGGATAACATAACAGTATTTACCAGGCAGTGTTTGGTGCGCTGCTACAGGTTTTTGTTTTTATAAGTTGATACACCATTTACTTTTTCCCCTCCGGGATACTGATTGCTCACTCTCTCCGAGTCATGGCTGGCCTTGCGACCGATAGAATTTTCAGCTGCATCTTGTGCCTTATCTCCCCAACTCCCGGTCCCCCTGTCGATGATAATGGTGGCGAGAAGAAAATGTGTTCCCTCCTTTATCTCGCTGCTTCACGCTCGCCGGCATGACGATGTACTTAACCTACCTTGCAGGAAATCCCGGTCGCCTCTGTTTAGTTGATCCCCTTCGTCGCCTGGGACAAGGCGCGTGGAATTGTGGGCCGTGATACTCTCTTTAATACGACCGTCTTGTCAACCAATAAGGCCGGTCATATCGAGGAATCAGTTGTCTTATCGTTAAACTTGTGGCAAATTATCAGTGGGTGCGTGTTGTTGCGAAGATTTTAACTCTTTTATCTTTCTCTGGCGTTACTTCCGTGAAAAGAACCGACTCCTCGACCAATCAACTTCAGTGCCGGAGACGTCGTGAAAATCTTAGTAGTTTTACCGGTGGCTGCGCTTGTTTTATCGAACTCCTTCATTTGTTTCTTCTTCAGAACAATCGAATTGACTGACAATCAAGTCAGAAATCGTCCTAGTGATGGCATTTCATAAAGATTGAAGGATATTTTTGATGGATACGCGAATATCCCAAAGTAATTCCTCCTTAGTTTATACTGCGGTAATCATCACGGAAATCGTTTTGACCGCATACTCGAGTTACGAAACTGTGACGTTTTTCTCTCAACTTGTGCGTCGTCATTGATGCAATTAACGTGCATTCGCGTGACCCAATCGGAGGAGCGTACGAGGGTGATGTTTGCCTCTGACGTTTTTCCTCTGATATCGGTGGAATTCAGACTGATTCGCAACTTCATTTGAGTGGCAGTGGATTCGTATTTACTCCCATTTACTGTGCTATAAGCAGTCGGGAGTTAATTGTGCACGGTAGCGCGGGTTGTGAAACACTGTGTACGGACTGGGAAGAAAGATAGCCTTCTTTCCTCACCAAGTTCGCTGCAACTCCCATGTGCAGTTTCATGTGATGTGTTAGTGCGATCAGCTGATCAGTTCATGCACGACGACAGTTTTCACTTACGGGTGAAGATTATCGAGTACCTTGGATTAACACAATATTCCCTTGCTAATGATGGCGTTAAATTACTTGTAATATTATAGATGATGATAATTTTAGCGAGACTCATCAGAGTGACTCTTTTCGAAATTTTTTTACAGTTACAGCAGCTGTGAGCAGCATAAAGTAAATATTGCGGTATTAGTTACATTACTGTTGCAACATTACTGTTTTTGTGACTCATGTTTGCTGTTATAAATTTAATATGAATAATGAGCCTTTAATTTGACTTGTTTTTTCCCGCAGTTCGCTACCGAAGATTTTTAGCGGATCAGGAAAATTTCTGCGTTGGTGAATCGATTTCCTTTTAAAAATGCTTAGAAAACATAGAGATCACTCTGTTCAATTTTTGACGATATATAAGCGTTAAAAACTTCATTTTTAAAGTGACATCTCTCTACAGTGAATGCGCGTACCGTTTTCCGGGTAAAGTTAAGTTTTGACTACTATCTCCAAAATTTGTGCGATTTATGGCTTTTTTCAGTGTGTATGTAATTTTGAGATTATTACCTTTATATTGAAGCCAAACTCATTGAATTGTATGTGATATGATATCTCGCTCAAGCTTAGAATGCGTGGCGTAGAACGTGGAATACCTCCGGCGACGCATTTTTTATTTCGTGTTTTTTCTCGCACTCCCTCGAAGGTAGCGCGCTCTCATTGAGTCGTCATTGTGGAGGCTTTTAAATACCTGCGTCTCTTAAGAGGAGGGGAGGGGAGTTTAAGGCAGGAGGCGTGGAGAGAGATACGGGGGAGGGGGTGGTTTTTCGGCTGACGGCCGATGGCGGCGCCGTCTGCGGTGGGATGGGACTCGAGCGACAGCGGATCTCGAAGCACTCGCGAGCCGGCAAAGCCTTCGACAACCGACCGCTAAATGTCCTCCAGACAACGCCCCATCCGCCGAAAAGTGTGTGACAGGAGCACCAGGGTATCTCTAAAGAGGAAAACCCTAGTGAACCGGCCAAAATAAAAGTGATAACAGGAGGAGAAGGTGTGAAAACGAGTGACTAATCGGCGCTCAGTGTCGCTCACTTGTTGTTCTAGTGAGGTGGGGTCTGGTTTTATGTTCTACGTTTCCACCCATGTGATGATCGCGTGTGCCACATCCTGAGTTTCTTTGTGTTCCAAGAGAGCTCGTTAACAGCACCCTCTGGTGAAGGGTGCGCCCCGCCCCGCAAAGTGACCTGTGCTGGATTAGCCCTCCTCGTGTGTGTTTTTCACTCTTGGATACGTCGAGTCAGTTCCCGCACGACGGGGACTGACCAACACGGCCGCCGAGCTGGAGATCTGTTGCTGTTTGCAGCGCCTCTGGAGGTACGCTCTGCGTCATGCAAGACCCCAACCACCCTATAACCTTTCTGCCCAAACTTTTTTTCACGATCAACCTGCTAAAATCTTTTTATCTAAAGAATCACTTCGTGTATTATTTTTGTCATTCTTCCCGCATAAGAAAGAGCCCTGCTTCAAAACTTTTCCAGCATTTCTATCCTGTGGCAGAGGAGTGGGAGGGAAAATTTATATTAAGATTTGGCAGCAGATGGAAAAATCAATTAGCTTCACTCTAATTCCCTTTTTCTGAATAAAAGAAACACTGGCCCTCCTCCTGCCCAGGAAAAATCTTGCGTAAAAATTTGAATTAAGCTTTTTAATGATATATCCTTTATCGGGTGCTCTGCTCTTTTCCTGTTTGGATAATTAAGACTCCAAAATGTTCCTAGAACTTACCATAATATTGAGAGAGGGTCAAAAACTTGGGATTTGATTTACGTAGCTTTTCTTGAAAGCATTGCGCACTGTGGCTTATTTGGCGATGCTTGTGTGATGTAAAATGCTTTCGGATTCTGCTTCTATTCCCTCTCATTGTAATGGTATGATAATTGTATTCCTTCTTCTTTTAATTATCAGCTTATTAAATAAATACCCTTTTTAAATAACTTTACTACTTATGCAACTGGTAAACAATGCTACAGAGTATATGGAGGGTTTCGTGATGCCTTGGGGTGGATGCCTTGGTTGCTCTGTTCGCTATTGTATGTAATGAAAGTCTGCCCAATTCTTACAAGTTCCTTGTGCGTAAAACTTAAAATCATTAACCTACTTTCAGTGGCTGTTTGATTGATTCTGTTCTTTGAAATGGTTACCAAAGAATAATTGTTCATCCACATCTTCCGCAAAGCACATATCGATGAGAAAAAAGGGAGGTGATACCAATTTAAAGAGAATGCTAGGTAACCAAATTTCCCGACACTTTCTATGGGTAGCACGGGCATGTTACTTGTCTTTGCCCTATTCATTTGAGAAAGATACGAAGGAAATATGCCGACACTATGACATCAGATTAAACCAAAGCACTTATTGTAGCAAAAAAATTGGTCCTTTTTTTGCTGTCCATATATTTGAATCCATGAGGTTTTTTTTATTATTCTCCTAAGCATGAATAAATTAAAGCGTCAAATTTAGACATGTTTTCCACGACTGCCATCAATTTTGAGTATAATTTTCGATTTATAGTATCATTTCTAAGCCTTGTTTGTCGATAATTAATTTGCAACTGCCTAAAATGAAACTTATTATAAACATGGTGAATTGCGTAAAAAGTAATGGAGACTTTTTCACTTCTTTATACGTAGTCTGAAACTTAAGATAAATTATATTTGATGTTTCCGGAATGCTGTTTTATGTGCACTAGTGCTTATATTTTTAAGCCGTCAGTATTTGCTGAAGATACGTTAAGTATTGCGTAGAACCTTTACTTAAACCTAACCATACGACTATTTCTAATAAAAAAATATTGGTGTTCAACCTTGTTTGACTTCCAATGCCTATTCAGTATGTTCTGCGGGTTGGATGTCGGTCTGTGGAATGATGACCTCATATGGGGGTTATTTCGCGATGAAGTTCGAGTTGCAACATGCAGCTAGCTGTCATAGTACCTCATCAGAGAGAAAATTATTTCCGTATAATGCTGAGAGTATATCCCACAGCCCTGGCATTGTTTTTGTCGATTTAAACATTTCTGAAATATAGTTCCATTTCACCATTTCTAAGGCGTTCAAGGCCAGCGCAAATGGAATGACCATGAATCTTATCATGCTAATCTTATTATATTCCATTTAATTTATCATACTTATGCTCTAATTTCTGAAGCAGATTCTCAGATACTCAAAAAATCTATTTGCAAATGCTTATTATCTGTTGTTATGCATCTTTCAGAGAAAAGGCGATCTGAGGAATTTCTCATGGCCGCCATAATTAATACCAAGATTAATCGTCCGAATTTGTGGAAAATATTGGGAAATCCAGAGCACATTGTAAAAGTTGATTACATGGTCAAAGGCTATACAGCCAAGTTGATGTTGGTGCATGTTTTCGAAAACAAAAGGCTCAAGATGCTGAGTCATCAAAATGGCGTCAAAGATTCACTAGTTGGGTACAGTTTGTTCGGGCTCCTAATTAGAATTACGTAAAAGTCTATTCGGGGAGTCTTTGGTAATCTAAATTGCTTATTTGGACGAAATCGTGGCAAACAGGAGGTGAAAGGAGGGCAACTGCTTTATTGATCTACGGAACTGAATACTTCAACCCTTTGCCTTTATATCTTATGGCTTAGTATAAGACGAAAGATTTGGTTTTCCTTAATTTTAACATACACTCTAAATTTTTCTCCATTTTGATCATACGCCTTACATTTTTCTTAATTTAATCATACCTTCAGCCCTTCTACTTTTAATCCCTTTCGCTACCGTAGTATTATGGCCAAGATAGCAGTTCTATCAAAAACGAAAGTCGAAAGAGTATGATGTGATCAGGTATCACCTCATGGAAATAACCAACTCAAATCATGATGAATTAATTTAGCAAAATTCCAAACATATTACGGATACCATCGATTTCAAAGTCTATCCCATCTTTATTAAGGTGACTTAGTCCATTGCATCAGATTTTCCATGATAACAGCGTAATAGATGTCGTATCTTTGAAAGAAAAAAGCGTGAAATTTTAGCAGGTGTTTCTTATTATCATGATTGGTCCATAAGCCAATAAATCTTACGTGATTTTTCTCCCCGTGGCTTTGAGTCGAGAGATTCCCAGAATCTTATTAAGAAATGGTTTGCTCCTTGGTCCTCCTTGAAGGTCAAGGGTATGTCGTGCCAATTTTCTCGCCCGCTATTTTTATTTTCCTCGGAAGAAAATGTCCTCCCCAATTGTTGGAACGAGACAAATACTTACTTTGTGTGTGGCTGCGGAGTTTGGCAGTGATCAATGGTTTTCACTCCGGGGTCCATGACCTCTTGCGAAGGCGATACGAGTCTCTTTGGCCGGCTAAGAGGAAGGTGACGCGTTCTCACTTCAACTGCCGTCATTTAAGTTATACTCACTAATATTTTTAGTAATGACTGAAGGATTCATTGAGAAAAGCTGGCTCGTAACTTAGTGTGAGTAAAATATCTGTGTCTGATCATGCATTTAAAATGAAGCGGTCTCGTTTTAATAGAAAAAAACTCATATTTCTAACAATATTGATATGTCAGACCATATCTATAGAGCAAATCGTTTCTCTACTTCTCTAGATATTTGCCCAAAAATTATAAAGAATTTTCCATGTACTATCTGCATCGACGTGGTACCCTTACTGACCACCTCAATATTTTTTGTTAGGGTATATGTAACAGCTGTACTTCTCAGAGAGACATTATTATAAAAATTAGAAGCACTGTGGGAATAACTATTGAAAAAAAAATTGCAAAAGTCCACACTTGTTATGGATACTATAGAATTCAATGTGTATTCCGTCATTATTAAGGTGACTTTTGTTTTATATTTTCTTATTTAATGTGGAGGGCTTTATCTTGAATAATCCAGCAATTAGATATTTAGATATTAATTCTGTGTGAGAAATGACACTCTTTAATTCAGCTCGTGACAATAATACAATTAATAGAATCAAGAAACTTAAAACATATAAACACAGTATGTTACTAACCGAACTCTTATATATCAAACAGCTTTGTCCTTTGCATAAGATTTGCCACGTGTCAGATATTTATAGCAGTTTAGGCAGTTTATTTTCGATATTATTGAAACAAATAAGTTCATTGCTCTTTATTGTGGTTTTTTATGTTACTATATTCACTTTTGACTTCTCCATACTGTTTCTTTTCTTCTTACGCTTTCTTAAGTAGCTGGAACCAGTTTTCTTTATTAAATTTTCATTTTCTCCAACTCTACGTTGTCCCGTCATATTTTGAGTTGCTAAAGGTTTTAAATAGTGAGAAATGTCTTCGAAGGAAGACTCAAGAATAAGTTCATGGACCAAATAAAGCAGAAAATACATGGAGAAAGAGGCCATGAGGTAAGGAAACTAGCATTAGATAGGGAAGGGTGGAGGGTTGCAGTCAACCAATGTCAGGATTGAACGACCAACGATGTGAAGGTTTAAAATGAAACTCAAATATGGTGAGTTTGCGTGTATCTGTCCGATAATTTTGTGGAAGATGTTGGAGGAGTCGCGATGGATGGATGGAGGCGAAGTATTTCGCGAACTTCTTCATTGCAGCTTACTTCATTTTTTCTCTCGTCAAGTTTTCGTGTTATTTTCTTGTTTTTATTAGAATGAAAATGTTTTTATTTAATTTTAATTAGGATGAAATAAGTAAAAACATAACGCCAAGCACAGGTTAAAAATAATAAAATACTGACAGTTTATCCAATTTGCGTGCATTGTTCTTGTTACGCGAAGTATTTATCGCACTCCTACTCGCACCGCTCGCACTGCAACTTCCTGTGAGGCTAGTGTATTTTATCTCACGTAAAGTTTTCTTCGGTCGACGCCATAGCAATGAATGCACCTAATGTGGCGTGTTTTTCTTATTTGGAAACCCGAGCAGTGAGAAACTTGTCGGAAACGTTTACTCATCTTATATACCAACTGCGGAAAAAATAAGCCGAGAGAAATTTTACTCAATTTCATTTTGTGCTTCTTCGCAATACCGAGCAAATATACTAATGGCCCCCCATTCATCCATTCTAGTCCCTTTGTTGCTTTCACAATTTTCAGATCATCATTACAGTATCTTGTATAGTTCCGAACTTCATTTTAATATTTTCGTTGCTATCAATACTTTTATCTAAGGGTTAACGTTATCTTCCTTGCTCCGCAATCGATGGTCGAACAGTTGAGTGGCTACCTAATCGATTGTTACCATCATACTTGAAAATCCCGTCATTCAATCATTACTTAACGGAATTACAAGACATCTACATAAAAAATTGTATAATAATGCTTCATAAAAACTACTATGTGAGTTTTTTTAAAAGCAATATTGAAACATTTTTCTAAAAATATTGAAATTTATTTGATGATAACATTTATATTAAAATTTGACGTATTTGTATTCTATATTTTTAATTAAAAATAATACTTTACATTATAATATTCTTAAAGTGCATATTTATAACGTACCTTTTTTAAACTCCCAATTTTTTCTTCATATGACAGCTGAAACTATTTATCTCAAAGCTCCACCAGGCACGCCATCGTCAATGAATAGCCTCACACATTCATCTATTCAAATTGTTTAGCAAATCGCCAAAAGAGATGCAACTTTCCACTCACTGCATCCGAAGCGTTACAATTTTGTCTATCTAAGCAACTAAATGGAAAAGCCTCTTAGAGGACGGATATATATAAGTGATTATAAAACGTAACAATTTTGTCTCGCTTGTCCAAAGAGGGTTAAAGACTTCGCTCTATAAAAAGATATAATATATTCTCAATGGGGTACTCTTAATAAAATTGGTAGGAAGTATTTTCATTAAACGATACGGATTTATGTGGTTTAGCATAGGTTTTAAGGATCGGAATATTCAACAATTTACCTAACTTCAGGGATATACACTCAAACCATGTTTTTTCATGCGTTTCCGACGCAAGTTAGTTACTCCTCCAGGCCTATAATCAGATATATTCAATGGTTTCCGAGCCTACTTTGTGGAATTTTGACATATTGAGAGAGGTGCCAAGCTGGATTTTATGGAGACTTTTGAAATTATTACGCACGCTAAGCAGTTTGGTGCCGATGTGTTAAATGACTTGGTACCATTACACCAATCTCCCATCTACCAAGTTCCTGCCCCCCCCCCCTCCAGAAAATATTTTGCTACGTCTACCTCCTTAAACCTTATGCTTCAACCTTAACCTTTATCTTGAGTCATACCTTCCTCAACCCCATTCCCCCCCTCTTCCGACATAATATAAATACGTACTCGCCACAAAACAAATTGTATAATCCCCCTTGAGAATGACACGCAAGTGTTGAAACCGATCGGGTTTATACCAATTAAAGATGGATTATACTACATGGGACTATACTCCACACATACTTGGTTGGATACCAAGTTAATTGTGGATTATACTACAAAGTGATTATATTTCAACCCCCTATAATCAGAAGTGGATCAAAGCGATATCAATTTGAGTATCAAAGCAAAGACTTTTTTTAACTGTTAGGACATACATAGTGGTAATCTGATATTTGAGAAACCTCTTTCGTGTGGTAGCCAATTATGTTCCCTTAAACTGTTATTCAAGGAATAAATATATATTGATATAAAAGCATTATATTTTTCAGAATAATATATCAAAGGTATGATATAAATTCATTGATCTAAACTGCAATAGCAATTTTCAATGGAATTTACCTCCCACACTATCATCCTGATTTTAGAATGAGTAGGCAGAAAGGTTCATGGACTACTTTTCGTTTGAATAACCCTCCTCGTTTTTTGTTCAAATGGATGATATAAAAAATCTGCGACTTCATTCTTCAAAGCACTGCATAAATGATTGCATATCAGATGCATCTTGTATATTAAAAAAAAACTTTTGTCGAATTACTGCTTACTGAGCATACAGCATCATCGTCGCATCACAAAACGCCTATTATGGTGCTAACCACATCATAAATCCAAATCCAGAATATTAATTTTTTCATTTACCCTGTGCTAGACAGAAAATCTGAAGTTCTCTTTTTAATTGGAGGTATTTATTTAAATCTCCTATTATAGCTAATACGATTTGCTAAACATTATCTCCTCTCGAATGAAAATTTGTCGCCAATTTTTTTGGATGAGTATGTACTTAAATACTATTCCCTCCGACTCGATAATATTTTAGCCATCTTATATTCAGGATTCATTTTGCAACAATTATTGATGATTTGCTGGTTGAATGATTAGAATTAAATTTTCATGTTCTTATACTTATTTCATTGATTTCAGATTTGACGATGCTATTGTCTCTATGAAAAGGCCAATTTATTAAGACCTATTTATCTATTTCCGTGATCACATGAAAAATATAGTAATATAAAAATTGAGCACGTTGAACATATTAATTACTTAGGAAGTACGCTAGACGAAAATGGGAAGAGTAGAAAAGACATACGGAAGAGAATAGGGCTAGATAAAGAGGCGTTTAGTAATAGAAGGGAGATGATGACGGGCACATTGGGTAAGGATGTGAAGAAGAGGCTGGTGAAGACCTTGATGTGGAGCATAGTGTTCCATGTGGCAGAAACGTGGACCCTCAAAAAGGAGGACGAGAATAGGCTGCAGGCATTTGAGATTGGGTGTGGAGAAGGATGGAAAAGGTGAGGTGGACGGAGAGAAACACTAGCGAGGAATTTCTGGAGACGGCGGGCGAGGAAAGGAAACTTCCGAATGAAATCCGGGATAGGTAGTGTACGTAGCTGGAGGATGCAGCAAGGGGCAATGGATTGCTCAGGAATGTGATAGTGGGAAGGATGTTGTACAAGTGGGGAGGAGGAAGAATGAAAACAGATTTCATGGAAAGGGTAAAGAGGGGTAAATTATATGCCGAGGCGAAAAATGATATACTAGGGGTAGATAGGCCATGAAAGTGTAGAAAACTAGGAAGAGATTCTTGACATTTAACAAAACAAACGTTTACTGGTAAAATAATTTAAAAAACCATCATTACTGACATAGTTAATATTTGCAGTTGAAATAAAGTTTCCAGTGACTCAAATAAGCCCTCGTGGATTGAGCGAAATGTGTTTGGTAATTATCAGACTTTCAAAAAAGTGCATTATTGCTATGGATGACCGTCCCCTCATATTTTTTACAGCAACCTCATAGGTTGCTGTAAAAAATATATGCTGTAACCTTTGCTGTCCTCATGTCTGAGGAGCAGATGCAACAAAGCGCGGATTCACTGTTCGTACTTCCGATAAAATCATGCCTCTTTCTTCATGTTTAGCTTATCTATTTAGAGCATGTCCTCACAGCAATTAGAATAAGCGTGTAAATCTCTGGGTCTACGGAATGCGTGACAGCGTTGTCGGATCGAATATTCCTGAGTATCGCCGTGTTTCGTGTGATTCCTCGGAGAGTGTAACTGTTAATTGAAAGACTCGTTGAAATTATCACTTGTACTGACTGCCGTACACCGACTCTATGGGCGTGATCAAGCTCTTTTATGCTCTGTGCTCTGCTCTGTGTAGTCGTCAGCACCAATGCTATGTGTAGTCGTCAAGTTTTTATTCGGATGCCATTTGAAGGAATAATACAATGGTCTAGGATGAATCCTCTCTGAACTACTTCCTAATAAGATTCATGCATGGAGGAACTATAAGTTAAACAGTGCATTAAGTCTTATTTCGTTATATGCTCGCAGCAATTAGCAATCAAGTAGTCTACAGGCCAGCTGATAAGAAGAGTGTTTTATTATTTAACTTAAATGTGAATGAAGACTTTATATTTGGAAGGAGCATATGCATGTTTGAGACAAAAACTCTGTAAATCATGATGTTCTCTTTTTAATTGGAGATATTTATTTTAAAGTTCCTATTATATTTAATAGGATTTGCTAAACAATAGCTCCTCTCGAATAAAAATTTATCGTATTTTTTCGGATGAGTATGTACTTAAATCCTCCCGACTCCATAACCCATTGAGTGCGGCATGACGTGATATCACGTCATGGTTGTCTTTCCGCCGGCGCTGATGACGTGATATCACGTCATGGTTACCGGGAGTGTTCCAGCTTTCACTAGTGAACTTTCACTAGGCCCTCTAGTGAAAGCTGGAACACTCGCGGTACCAATGACGTGATATTACGCCATCAGCGCCAGCGTAAAGACAACCATGACGTGATATCACGTCATGCCGCACTCAAAGTGATAATCTTTTAGCTGTCTTGTATTCAGAATTCTAATAATAATTAAAACTTAAGGAATATATTATTATTATTACAATGATAAAGTATTGTAGCGGTAAAGTTAGTTTTTTTTTATTATCCTCCTGCATTTCGACACTTTCAGGGGCCTATCTCACTCTTGTATATCCTTTTTCGCCTCAGCATACGATCTACCCTTCTTCATCCCATCCATAAAACCTATTCTCTTTCTTCCTGTTCCCCGCTTGCCCAACATCTTTCCCCTATCACACTCTTTAGCAACCGAACGACCCTTATTACATACTCCAGCCACCTACTCTGCCGATCTCGAATTTCATGAAGAATTTATATTTCCTCGCCCAAAATCTCAAGCACTTCCTCGTTAGTATCCCTATCCGTCCGCCTCACCTTTTCCACCCTTTTTGACATCCGCATCTCGAATGGCTGTGTACTCTTCTCGTCCTCCTTTCTAACGGTCCACGTTTCTGCCCCATACAACGCATCAAGAAATAAACGCATAGCTAATAAAATATTATCGGTATGAATTTTTTCATGCATTGTCCTCAGAAATGGGGTATATGAGCACAGTATCGAAGCTATAAGTCATCGGGAAGTTAGTTAACTTTCAGTAACCAGATTTGACTCAGACAAACAGCTTATTTTCAAGATGGTCATTATTTAAAATGTTTATTTTACTGTCACCAGAATTGGATCTGTGTACATAGCATCAGAGCTGTACGTTTACAGGAAGTAGGTTAATTTTCAACTACAATTTTTTACACAGAAAAACAGATGTAACTCAATTAAACTTTACAATAAGTGACGCAGAGATGGAAATGCTAAGAAAAGTGAGGCATTGTTCCTCGGGAAAATGAGTAAGAAGGCAGTAACGTTGGGGATGGATTTAACTTAATAAAAATATTTTCCAACCAACACCAATCTTTTCTTTGCATTTTATGTTTTTACGTAATATCCCAGTTATTGGTTTTTCCCAAAAGTGATCGTTTCTTTTGCTGAAAATTTGTAAAAATCAAATCTTACCTCATTGCTTCCGATCAAGATCTGTACGGTTGTTTGTCATTTTCAAGAATGCCCCGTACATAATATTAAATAAGTTACCGTAAGCTGGCGGTAAGGTTACAGAGATGGTGTCCATGCAAGATTGGATTTCCCAATACCGCTCTTTTAGTTCTTACTGGAGTTGTGTAATCAAAATATTTTCTTATTATCATGCAACGTTTTACGAAATTTTCCTGGGAAAATTTGGTAATCGGTACCATTTTCCTCTATTTTCCAGTCCTTAGGTAAAGTTTTTGTTTATATTTTTAAGCAAATGATACTTTGTGCGGACATTAAATTAATCAGTATGGATCGATAACCAGTTATAAATTCTGGATGAATTGATGAAGCTGATGGCTGTGGCTAATACTTGGAGGAATTTGCATAATGCTTATTTTCGGAGAGGAATTTTAAAACCTGACTGCCGCAATTTACTGTTTTATATGCTTCTTTTGATTAGTTTCGCAACATATTAGCATCATTCGCAATGTGTGAATTTAGGGAAATGCTTCAACTAAACTTTATTTCTACATTGGCTCATTTTAAATGATTCTTCTGGGTATATTGACTGCACGAAACAAATATTACTGCACCAGATTGGTTAGATTGATCATTCGTAATCGTCAGTAAAGATATAAGTTTGTTTGTTATCGAGGATTGAACCATATGATTTCGTATACAATCATTTTTCCAAATATATTTCGGATGGAGTTTGGTATTAGTTAAGTAGAAAATAAGTTAAGTTAGATCGTTCATAAAATTGCCACAAAGGCTTCCGCGGTTTTCTTGATTATTGGTATATTTTGGGTTCTTTAGGCGGTGCACCATTTTCATGGACATAAGAAAACATAAATGGTGCATCGCGGGGAGATCCTGAAAAATACCAATACATCGTTCATAATGGTTTTCGAAAGGTATGAATTTCTTAAAAAATAATATTGAATCATCCGTATACAGTACTTAATCGTATGATTTTATATAAAATAATTTCTCCTAGAGTATTTTGGATGGAGTTAGTTCAATTCGGAAAGGAGATTAGTTCATCAGTCATAATTACTTTTCGAGAGATATAAGTTTCTTTAAAATCTAATATTGAATTATGAAAACTATGAAAAGTAATCCTATGATTCGATATAAATAATTTCTCCAAATATATTTTGGATGGAGTTTAGTTTAAATTAATTTTCAACCTTTGGTACGCTTTGATCTTAATTAAGCATGATAATCGAATGTTTTGTGATTCCTGTTAGGGACATTGTATATAAAACGGAATGGACTCCGCCATATATGACATTCAAATGAACTGTCATCGCTCTCTTTGTACGCGGAGCATCCATGAAGACTTCCGTCCTGGCGTCCTTGGTGATACATTGACCTCTGAAACGGTCTCTCCCATTCTTTGTTTACTATCAATGCTACCTCTTCGAGAGACAAACAGACTCGTGGATGCATAATGCATTCCAATGGGAAAATAAGACGAAAAACGTGTCGCTTTGGACTCGGCTAGTGATTAGCATACACCAATTCAGTGGTTTTTAGCGCCACACCTGACGAAGCTGCGTGTCATGGGTGTTGGCCGATCTCTTCCCTGGGAGATAAACAAAAAATAAGTGATAATGAATTCCGGTTCGACTTTTTTTCTTTCTCCCCCAGACTCTCTCGACTTTAACTCGACTTTCGTCGGTCACGTCAAAGCAGGGGGCGACGCCTGTCTGGAGTGATCTCTGCCCGCGATAATCGAATCTCCACGAACTTTTTACGCTCCGAGGTGGCCAGTCTGCGACTGGGAGCCCCGATTGATAGGGAGCAAAAACACGAGGATTTTCGCCGCGGAAGGCTTAAATGTTTTCAAGAAGTCGCCCAGTTGACTTCATTTCGTTCCACTTTGGAAGTTGGGAGTTGGTTTTTCAAACTAATACCTATTAAAGAAAGATATGATCGCTTTCCTGACTTATCCATACGCATGCGAAACTCATAGCACATTCAGAATACAGGTGCACTTGATGTAACGTATGCTTAATGCTATGGTGGTATTTGTTTTCTGGTTACCGACGTTATTTTTGCTTATGTGAGCATCTCGATTCCACCACGAAGAATTTTAATCGGAGGTGATTCTAATATGAATTCAGAACAATATTGTCGCTCTTAACTCTCAATGAAATAGTTTTCGAGAAAGAAGTATGTTCAATTGCCTGTTAAAAACTACACATTGCGTAGAAAAAAGTACGCTTGTTTACAAATGGTGGCGAAAAGCGTTATTTTATTTATTACCTATGGATGCGAGACAAAATTCAGCTCATTAAGAATATACCTACATATCGGTGAGAAAAGTAATTTTTTTATGGATGCAGTAAGGGTGTTGAGTAATCTTACGTAGAGACTAGTCTATACTTAAAGAAAGGAGCGTTATGGACCGCAGTAATTCAACCGGTGTTGGCTGTTTATTTAGAGATGGCGACCGAAAGACAGAGGTAAATTGTGCCATTTGGGGAAAGTTGTTATGTTAATATGGTGAGATATTCCTCAGAGATCAAAGGACAGACGGAGCGTTGCAGTATAAGTACTCTCCCACTGGAAACAACTTACAGATCAGTAATCTACAGAAAACTCTCCACTTCTTACTTGGTTGAACCGGGTCTCTAACGATGGAGAGCTTGTTACTGTGTAATCTACGCACCGCAGCTGCGTGTTCATTGCAAAATTACCTAGTCAATAGGCGCAGTGGATATCGTTAAAATGTTGTGAAGACAGACTCAGTTTTAAAATGATTAGAATGAGCTTAGTTTCATTCATAACATAAAAGATCGGTCTCAAAAAGTTTTGAATCTCGTGCCGGGTAGAGTCAGCCAAGAGACACAGCATAATTTGATGCAATGCCAAAGATGATAAAACTTTGTTTGAATGAAGTTCTACGACTCTCTCACAAGGTAATTTGGTAGAACATTGACGACTTGACAGCTGAATCTGTCATTAACTTCTTTTTTTCACCCCAACGACCATAGTAGAGGAAAGGGCACAGGTGCTCTGGCGAGCACCCTGGCAAAGCCGATGGAATTTCGTTAAATGTTTTGTGCTCTCCACGTTGGCATTCTATCGAATTGGTTGTGTCTTTTGGCAGTCATTGTCGAAAAATGTGACCAGAAAGTCTTACGTCCTCTTAGCATTACCTCTGACGAAATATTTCTTTAGTCTTGAATTATCTCCCTTGTCAGATGATCGTGATTTCAACGTTTTTATGATATTCCAATACTCGCTCCTTTCTTCTTTGTCCGTTCTTTTTTCATAAGATCTTCTTTGTATCACAGCCCTCTTTTTCCACAGTACGTTACAAATCGACTTTTTCTATCCCTTTGGAACGTGCTTACGAAATGCTGTTTTATATGTTTTCATTATCCTTTTCTTCCTTAATTGTTTTTTCTTTGAATTTTCCTAAAAACCTATATCTCAATAACACTGACTTTAGTCTCATTCAATTGTCTTGAAGACCCAATTTCGGGAAACTGAAACTGAATTTCTCACTTCTAAGTTTTGTCTGGACCTTCCTGTAAGTTTGACCCCACATACACCGCAAAGCACGAGCCAGAAATCAGTCACTAGAACAGTGAACAACTGGACCAGAAACTAGGAGAGTTCTGAGTAGAAAAACATCATTACGTACCGGACGTGGGCCTAAGATGATAATAATAATCGTAATGATTACTATTATTACTTACTTATGGGTGATACGAGGTCATCGTTCATGTAAAAAAACCAAGTTTGTTGTGTGACTTTTGTAAAAATGATACGTTTTTAGATACGAGTAAAAGTTTTAATCTACCTAGCAAGTGAGGACCTTCATAGAAAAAATGTATTGCAGCTACTCGCCCATCTTGCCTGTGGACAAGTGATGTTCTCCTCTATTTTACTCCCATCTAAACACTATGAATTGCCATCATTCAGATTGCTTCTTATGTGGACTGCCACGTTCCACACCCTCATTTCGGGCACTTAATTAGTGCTTATATGTTTTCCAAGGTTAGTAAAAGGAACGAACGGTAGTCGCAAGCTCACCAAACCGATAAAGGCACGAATCCAAGGACCCTAATAGAATTCTAAGTAGTTATTATCTTATTTACCCATAGCTTAGATATCTTATGCAAACAGAAAGTTTCCTATTCTCTCGGAGAAAAACTTCGAGCTCATTCAAATCTGTTCCACCGCGAGCTTATCTGGTGGAAAAAGAATAGATAAGGTTCGATTCTAATCAATGGTATATATCAATCTTATAAGGTCCAAGTCTTTTTTCTGTGTATTTTATCCGTCTAAATGACTGCTCGGTCAAACAAGTGCCCGGTTAAGACACGTTTACTGTTTCCACTTCCTGTGCTTAGTGACGAGTTCTACATATTTACCCTTGATATCATTTTTTTTATAAATATGAACTTGCAAAATACCGTTACGACAGTGAGTACATATTTGAGTGTAACTATGTTGATATTGGAACCTCTATGTTGTCCCCTGAATTTAGAGTTACTGATTGAATGGTTATTAGAGTGAAATGGGGGATTCGAAAATACTCCATTATTAATTGACGTACGGTTGTCTTTTACTGGGTGTCCCAAATCTAGCCGAGGCTAAAGATGCGATGGTTGTCATCACTCTACCTTCGCTGAAAATCATAGAACTCATTCTGCTTATAGGACTACGAGATGTTACTACCACTTGATAACATACACAGCCTATTATTTTAATAAAAAAATTCAATTAACGTGTCAGTAAAATAAATAAACGGATTACTGGTCCCCTCTTTTGGAAATTTAATTTTTTCCTGAGAATTTTCATACAGATTAACACCCCATGTGTCATGCCTTCTGTGGGATTACTGGGAGTAAGGCAAGAAACTGTATCTCTCCTTCATTTTTTGTTATTTAAACACTTAATCTGCAAGAGTATTTATCCCTTCCTTTACAACAATCCTTTTAAAGAAATCGTACCCGCACGAAATAAAATTATCCTGCTATTATATGTTATGGATATATTTTTTTGTTTTTTTTTTCATAAATTATCCACATTAATTCGCTTTTATAACTTCGATG
Source organism: Ceriagrion tenellum (assembly GCA_963169105.1). Lineage (NCBI taxonomy): Eukaryota > Metazoa > Arthropoda > Insecta > Odonata > Coenagrionidae > Ceriagrion > Ceriagrion tenellum. The sequence goes on from OY720637.1 coordinate 113,483,381, forward strand.
CGAGATATTTTTAGAGATGGCCCGATTCTCATCCTTGATCATATTTTCCCTACGTACCGAAGTATTTTTATCGTAACGAAACGCTATTCCTTTTTGGGGCGAGTTTAATGACACTCCATGCCCATCTTTAGATGTGATTGCTGCTTCGCTGGTGTGAGTCACAAAACAAGGCGTGAATGGCGTGAAATCTTTGCCTCTCGCGGGCGCACGCCTCAAGGCTTGAATCTCCTCGTCAAATTTGGAAGGTAAGGCTCGTCAAATGGAAGGTAAGGCTAACCTGAGCTGATCTTGGAGACACCAATCCAGTCTGATAGTTGGCCCTTAAACGTTGGGCGTTGCATCGTCCCCATGCCTCATTGATCGGAACTCTTAGGCTTGATAATTCGAGTTGCACATAATACAAAGGAGAGCCTCTCGGTACGGTGAGCCTTTTGTCATTTAATATGTATAATGCCATGACTGTTGACTAGTGAACGCGAACCAATAGAAATTTGGAAGGATAATTTCAATTAATAAGTTTGAAATAATAAAAACTAATGCAAAAGGGTTGATAGGAAAGGATATCCATAGGCCAATTGTATAATTATTTTTTCTCATATACATTTTTCGCTCCAAAAAATGAGATAAAATAAGTAAGAGAGACTACCCGACATGCCAAATTTGTGATCAATTTCTACACTAACATATCACAGCGTACTGGGCTTTAAATTGAAGGTTCTCTCAGAAAATACTTAGGATTTTAACACAATTTCCTGAATTGTGAACGAAGACTATTTTAAATATAGGTAAATAAACATTCTTTGAAATTAAATTTATATTGGCACTTTTTGGTCATATGTATACCAATCAGTAAGACTGCAGCCATACCATTTCGTCCAGCTGCCATTCAATAATGATATTCCATGGACGTCCTAGTACGACCATTGTCCATCTCAGAAAATATAGGAAGACGTATCATTACGTCCTTAGCACTCAAAGTGATATTCCATGAAAATGCCCATGTAAATTTTTCAGTTAAATCCTTCAATTCCGTTCGCGCTTTTCTTTAATATTTTTTTATTTGAAATCCATTTGGCTCATACCCTTGCGTTTTATTGCAGTTAAAAATGATGATACAGATTAAGCACTTCGAAGCGTTACTAGTGCCATCAATGGATGGATGGGCAGTGAACGTCAACTGTTTCCATGACGCTTCCAATGTGGGATGGGTCAAAGAGGAGTGATTCCATCAGTTATTATAAATTGAAATCGGAAACTCGGAAAAGTCACTTTCTTGTTAAGACCTTTGAGTATACATTTTCCTGATTTTTTTTCCGATTCCCTACATTTTAAAATGGTTGGGGAGAAGAGAAAGCTGTGGTGGAGGTTCGTGGGTGGTAGAAGAGATTGGAATTGAAAACTGTCTTTATTGTTCTGAGACTTTAAGTCCCCTGAAACCATGAAACATAATTACATGCCACAATCAATGGTGACAGCAATACGTACTAATTTCACTAAGGAGTACCACAAGTAAACCAACAAAATCGAAGAATAAGATAATACGTAAATTGTTAATATCAGAGTAATAGTATTCAGATGTAAGATCAAATATTACGGATTGATATATTAAAACAGGCAGCATAGATAACCAATCGCATTACTCACACACTATGCATTAAGCACATCCTTACTAATATATAAAAATGTAATTATATCTGTCTCTCTGTCGCTCCATCACGCAAATACTACTGGACTGTTTGAGTTGAAATTTAGCAAGTAGATAGAAAATATATCTGGTTGTAACGCAGGCTATATTAAAAACCCCGCAGGAGCCCCAAAAGCCAAAGGTGGTCCATGCTAAGCATTGGGTGCAGTGGTTTCATTTTTTGCTTTCTAAAAGTACTTTAACTCAAAATAGAGGGCAGAGATTTTTTTATCGGATGGCTGAATAAATGAAGTTTCTAATTATTTCACTTGATTATAATTCACGCTTCGTATTTGTCTGAAAATCATATTTTTTGCTGAAAAATCTCACATTTTCTCTGAAATCAAGTATAGCTTATTTCCTTGACAACCAAAGATTTGATTTTCAAAGGAAATTCCAGCCTCTACCATTGAAATATCACGTTTTCCTGCAGGCCCATGATAACTCGTAGAAAAAAATCTGTTTATGAAAGGCCCAGAGTGCCAAGGGCCCCATGACAGATGTCTTCGGGGGGTAATCGATAAATTCAATGCATATTTTCAAGTATACCCTTCAATGTCTACTTTCACAGTACTCATAGGGGCACTGATTCTATATGAGAACACAAGAAAACCGGAGGGACGAGGTGACCATCTATCAACCTGGGTGTTATTTAAGAAGTAATGAGTCTGAGTGGCCCATTTTTTAGGTTTCCCGTGCATGAAAGAGTTCCAACAGTCACTCATCTCTCCGTGCACCTGGAAAACAGTCAGCGTGTCAACTACGACGAACACAACGTACAAGATAGGTAACGATCTCCTCAAATGACCACGCAGACAGTACTCCTCAGGCTTTGTGGTGGTCTTATAAAATATGTTCGATGTTTCTCACACCCGTTGAATTTCCACGGATACCATCCGGTAGTGGAATATAAAGTAATAGACAAAACATCAAACAGTATTATAATAGGATAGAACATGTCGATTCTCATTCAACATTGTTATGCACAGATATGAAATCACATTTCAAGAATTGATCATATCGATTTGATATGAAAAGATTAAGCTAAGTTACATATATAATTAGCCATATTTTGCTTGGAAATCGAAATTGTAGAACAGGTTCTAACATTTTCAAGTAATCAACAGACAATTAAGAGATGGACGGAGGACGTCTTGAAAAGGGGAGGGATGCTGAAGAGGTTAATAGAGGGGAGAACAAAGGGGAAGCGTGGAAGTAGACAATAATTCTCGACGAAATATGATGAGGGATACGAGGTGGGGGATTTGTGATGGATCGCATAGTAGATCATCAAAAGGAGGGCTAACGTAACGAAATGCAATAAACTAGGACGTTAGGATGTGTACTGTCTAAAAACGTATACATTTCTCTGGTTATGCCACACCTCGAATACGCCACGAGCTTTTGGGAGCCTGGTCATAAATATTTGACCAAAAAAATTAATTATATACAAAGAAAATCAGCACACTTCGTTAAAAACTGTCACGTATAGTGCCTCAACCTTATTGAGGGATTAAGGCGGGAGCCCCTTGAGACTCGGAGGTCATACGCTAGGCTTAGGTTGCTTGAGATATTCGGAACTGGTGTGTTTCAGAGCGACAAAGAGAATACTATCATGATGCCTCACCACATCTCTAGGTCTGACAGACGCGATGAAATAAGAGAGATACACTGCCGAGCAGATTTGTACAAATACTCGTTCTTTCCGCGCTCATTAAGCGACCACAATAAAAAATGAGCTCCACTTAATACACTCCCATAATACACGTCACCATTTCACCTCCGAAAGACTTACCTCTTGAGTCTTAACACGGCTGGTGTCCCAACACCCCAGCCACACGCCCATTTGGTTGCTCGCAGGGTAGTATGTAGATGTAGTATACTCAAATGAAGATATATTTTAAAGGCTTTGCTATTATAAGTCTGCTTTTTCGAACTCTGCGGCTTATAAGAGAGAAACTTCCACTGAACGCACTCTCACCTTTAGTGGCTCTGCTCTTCACTAATAGTACCAATTATTTTGACAATTAAATCAAGCAACGGAGATGTATACCCATTGTTTGGCTCTGAAAACGTGCCGTGAATTTCGCGAGCATCTTCTATATTGGTACCGAACATATGGCATAGGCTCACCGTAACTTGAAACCTTCCAATTTATCGGATTCGGAAAGGAAAGGGTTTGACAATGCTTCCCAGTCTTTCGTCTTTTCCCCTCCATTACAGTTCTCATATATCTAGTAATTCATTAGCGTTCGGATGGCCGGAGTGTTGAGCGAGGGGACAATTTGGACGAGGTGGGGCCAAGAGGCGCGTTGTGATGCTCGATTGTTCTCCCTCGGAAATTAGGGCCGTTGTCTATAACGGGGAAGGGAACATTACAGGCAGACCAGGAGAGGGGTTCCCCGTCTCGCCGAAAGAGGCCACTCCCTGTGAAACGCCGCCTACAACAACGGATTGACGACGCGGCTAATTTTCCCCTACCCACCGACTGAAGTCGTTCCGGATTTCGCTTGTCATTTTTTTCCTCTTTTTAATTTTGGATTTCCGGATGAGGTAGGAGGGAAACGTCAGAGTTATGAGGTGGACAAATATGGGGCAGAGTCGTAGAGCTAAACTTGAGTAAGTTATTTTATATATAGATTAAAAACACGTTGGCAGACAAAACTGGAAAAATTGCTCATGTTTTCGTGATCTATCTCAATTAATTCCTGCTTCTAACCCCTGCAATAAGCATATTTCAATTGCCGGTCATATTTGATCAGCATCAGCATTTAAAGAACTATCAGTGGCCACTAATTTGACCCGAAGAACCAAATGTAACAAAGTGCACAATACTTTTAAAAATTATATTTGCTTATCATGAATCTCATCTTCACTTATCCTAATATTGCATTATTTTTTTAGACAAATGTCCTTGTTGAGTTGAGAATAATGGTTGTACCAAAATTGTACAAGTCGATAACGGTGGTAATGCTATTCCTTTTACTTGTGAAATTCATTTCAGGTCGCATACATTATGTTTGAAACATCTTCTGACTATAATTATGATAATATATTTTGAACTGAATTAATTCATGATTAATTAGAATTATTTTGGACATTGAGAATATTTAAATATTTAATTCTCACTTAATTTTCTAAGGCTTTTACTATTGTCGGTTGGTGATATTATAGTGCAATTAAATATTTAATAAGTAATTCTGTCAACTTCAACAACATTCATCTCCGAAATTACGCAACTTGCAGATGAACAACGATCAGCTCATCGAATTCAATTGAGATTATGAATATTTTCTTTCACGTGTTTCTTTTCATCGTAATAATGTCGAATGTAAATATAAATTTTCATCTGCGTCGTGGGATAGATTTTTAATAAATTTTTATGGCAGTTGCGTGAAAATAGAATTGTTTTGCCATTCGATCGCTATTCACATTTAATTAAACCATATTTTACGCTACAAAAATGTCACTTATCTTGTAAAACATTTTATAAAATACTTTGTGGAGACTAGGTTCTTTTATTTAGTCAAAAAGGAATATCTGGTGCTGGTGATGGTATTTTTTAAAATAACGATTTTGCTGCAAAATCACAGACTTGGTAGAACTTGGGCTGCATGAATGAATGAGTTAAGTTATGAGTGAATTATTTATCAATTTAGTTTTATAATTGATAAATACGATCGAATTGTAATTTTTCTTCAGTCGAATTTATAAAGAAATCACGAGAGCTGATCTAATTAAATTTTTGTAGCGTCACCGCAAATCACGTTTTCTTAAGCCTACCGATTCCTCACTTTTTTGGGTCTCAATCCAGTCCGAGTATGTTGTCCTCAAACATACTTTCTGGTGTAAAACCCGGTCTGAGAATAATTGTTGCTATGATCGGACACAACGAAATGAGCGTCTGGCCTAATAGCCTCCAAATGTATGAGTGTCTCATCGATATCGCCAGAGCTGTCTTGGAAACGAATATTTCCCATTCATGCGTAGATTTATGGATCGTTTAACAGTGCAGAGCACATCTTCTTTGTAAAATATTTGTGATTGGATGATACCCTTCTGTGATTTTACCCCAGCTATGTAAACTTTTTCCATTTATAAGCATGAGTATTGGACGGAAAATGATATTCTCTTAACACGGTCCTCTAAAACAACCTTACTTGAAATTTTGAGTGGCTCCGTTGTCGTCTACGCGCTCGTTTGGGATGAGTATCAAACTTAAAGGAAGTGCCGGTGTGCAAAATTCCTCAAATAAACACCCATTCGCATTTCCCAGTACCTGAACCCGGGTCATTAGATACTGTGCCGATTGCTATAGCCAATAACTTCCTTAATCTTCTCTGTTTTGCACTATAAGCGTTCACTTCGAGCAATGTTTTCCACTCTGAGTGGGGAGCAGACAACTGCAATTTTTTTTTACCTTTACCGCCGGTCAACACTGGCGATATTTCTTTGTATTCAGACACCGTCAACGTCGCTGTGCAACATCGCAGATCACCATGCACCCGGCTATTAAATTCCGGCCTTCAAGATGGCTGTGGCCTCAGGGTCACTTATTACAGTTTCTCTGTAACCTTGAATGTTGAATCCAGGAAGCGCATTTTATTAACTGCTATAAAAATAAAGTTGTATTCCTAGGCTTGTTTTACCGTAAGTTATCCTTAAAAGTGGAGAATTTAAATTGACCATGTCAAAATTAAGGCTGCAGGCATTAGAGATGTGGGGGTGATGAAGGATGGAGAAAGTGAGGTGAACGGAGAGGAAGACTAACGAGGAAGTGCTTGAGATGGTGGGCGAGGAAAGGAATCTTTTGAATGAAATCCGGGAAAGTCAGGGTAGATGGCTGAAGGAGGTAATAAGAGGAGAGGGGTTGCTCAAGAATGTGATAGAGGGAAGGATATTGGGCAAGCGGCGAAGGGGAAGTCAGAGAATAGATTCATGGACGGGATGAAGAAGGGTAGATCGTATGCTGAGACGAAAAAGGATGTACTGGAGGGAGATAGGCCCCTGAAAGTGTAGAGAACCGGGAGGAAATTCTTTGACATTCATCAATATCTGCCTTCACCGTTAGAATACTAGAGAAAAACTAAGATTGCTCGATGTACAGTGCAAAAACATCAATTTGAACGAGAAAGCATATCCAAGACTCAAGGTTTTTTTTAGAACTATTTATAAGAAGCGAAAAGTCCCGAGAAATTGAATAAAAATGAAACATACGTATCCTGCCACCAATTTTTGAAAGTTAGCGAGTTACCGCCGAAATTGAAGTAAAATGCGGTAGTTACAATGCAGTTGGCTGCTATGGCTTGACCACTGTGGTTATTAAAGTGACATTTGTGGAATAATCTACATATTTTGTACCTTTATATTGGTTTTCAATATTTAACCCATTATATCAGCGAAAGCAGGATTTTTAAACTAAATAATTAGAAATGCGCAGCATTTTTCTCGCCTCTCACAGCCAAACCAGAGCGATCCCGTGGATTTTTGAGGGCTTCAAAGGAACAGTAAGTTCCAGACTAACTTTGAAGGAACACCTTACAGAAAAGAAGAACCAGATGCATTGGACTTACCCTGAGACACAATGGTTTTATGAAGAACATAATTGAAGGCAAAATAGAGGGAAAAGTCCTCAGAGGATACCCAGGAATAAGCTCATGGACCAAATTAAGAGAAAAGTATAAAGAAGAGACGCCAGGAGATAAGGGAACTAGCATTAGATAGGGAAGGGTGGAGGGCTGCAGTCAACCAACCCTAGGATTGGATGACCAATGACGATGATGTTTGAAGCTGCCGGACATACAATGTAACCAAGCATTCCAAAGCGCGCGCGCAATGCCACAGACCGCGAAAGTGTAGGGTGATTTAAATCGTGAAGTTAGTGCTGCAGAAATAAGTGAAATAAAAGAAGAACAAAATCTCAGTGCTTATGATCGTATGATAAAAATATCACCTCGGGAAAAATAATGGCTAGTATATGCGAAAGTCGAAAAAGCGTATCCCTCCTTTAACTCTTCCTATCCTGTTGTCTCCCTCCCCCCTCTCCCCCACTCCCCGGCAAAGAGACAGACCGCGACCGACCTCCGGCCCACATGCGGCGACGGGGAGGCGGAACGGACTGGGAGGAGCGGGGTGGGTTGGGGTGAGAGCCACCAGCCAACCGAGAGTCACATCCCGCCAAACGAAACAAGTGAGAGTCGACGCGCGTCCCAATGGAGTAGTTTTTTGGTCGACCCTCCAGTACGTGTGTTCCGTTCGCCGAGTGAGAAGTGTCCCCTCTGTCTCATCCGCACTGCATTCCGGCCATCATGCTCCCGATTCCTTCCTTCCATTTGTTTTGAGGTATCTTCGGCCCACTTCGAGACCGTTCCTGTTTCCAGTGCGTTCAGTGAGTCAATCCTCGCACCGATTCGGATCTCTCAACGAAATAATCGGCGGCAAAGGCAATAGTAGCAACAACCTGTTGCATTCCCGTGAGGGGGCGAGGAGCCTCAACCTTTCGTCCAGGAGTTCATCCCTTCGAGGTCATACTGAGGAGACCGGCGACCCTACGAGTGAGTGTAATAGTGTAAGATTATGAGTGTCGCTTTCGCTGGGTGGGGGCATGACTGAGAAACGCGGACAATATTTCAAAAGTTTGGAACTACAAGAAGCGGATAAATTAGCGAATGGTAAAATAAATAATGGCAATACCAGCTATGTTCAAATCAGGAGAGCTTTTTATTGGTACCAAAAATTTCAACGCCACAGCGTCATCTTCTACATTTATTTTTACATAATACCCTGCGAGTCGCCGCATGGGCGTGTTAGGTCATCAGCCGTGTAAAGTTGGAAGTTTTTGGGAGATGAAATGGTGACATGTATTATAGGAGTGTATTTAGAGGAGCTCAACTTTTATAGTGGTCACTTATAGTTCGCGGAAAGAACGAGTATTTGCACCTATCTGTTCGGCAGTGAATATCTCTTATTTTATCGCTTCTGTCAAACCTAGTGATAGAGTGAGGAGTCATGATAATATTCTCTGTGTCGCTCTGAAAAATATTAGTTCTGAATTTCTCAAGCAACCTAAGCCTAGCGTGTTGCCTCCGAGTCGCTACCTTAATCCCTCTAAAAGTTGTGAGACACTATATGTTCGTTCATTACAGTTTTTAAAGAAGCGTATGGATTTCGTATATATTTCCTTTGTATTTTATTAATTTTTTTGGTTAAATATTTATGAGCAGGGTCCCAAATGCTCGTGGCGTATTCGAGGTGTGACTTAACCAGAGCGAAGTATCATCTCTCTTTTACTTTTTCATTCGAGAACCTTCCTATTATACGTTTAACAAAACCTAGTTTCTTTAATGCTGCGCCACATATGTTTTGTATGTGTAATTCCCACGAAATATCAGAAGTTAAGGTAATTCCAAGATATTTTATTGCATATGAAGATTTTATGTTTACTCCACCCATAGTATAGATCTTCAGGTAAAACCATTATATTCATAGCCAGTGGTACACATGCTGAATAAGAAGGGACGAGAGGGGTAAGGATTAGGGGAGGTAGGTGGTTTGGCGGGGGAGGAGTTAGATGTATTCTGGGAAGAAAGGTGTGAGGGTGATGGGTCAGTGGAAAAGGCACACAGCGGGGTTCAAATTCTTATCTCTAATGACTAGGGAAGCGTGAGCAATTGGCTCTAGTCATAGTGTATGTGTTCATCCTTCAAAACTTCTACAGTAGAGTTAAACGCAAAGCGGGATTTAAAAAATCTTTAATGCTTGTAACAAAAAAACACATTACGTTGAAGCTAGTTGTACCAATTAAGAATTCTGTTGATTTAAACATTGTAAGTATTGTCATTGTTTTATTCAATTATTGACTTCCACAAGGTTACGCCTGAAAGGATTGAATTCATAGCAAATAGTACTTCCGGAGTCCTGAGTTGAGAGGTTTTTTTTTCCCAAAATTTACCACGCCACTGTTCGAAGGAGCTCTGGCTCACGCAGGAAAGAAAGAAACAGTGTAATGTGCGAGATAATTCAAGGTTATCAATGCGGAGCTTATGGATGTACTACGTATTCAAGATTAAATCTACAGGGTAATGCAATGAATTCGCTAAACAAGACGTTAGTTTGAACACAGGAGCCTCACCATGCTCGATGTTGCTCAACTATCAAGCGAGCGATGTAATCGCGAGGGATGAAGCGGAATTAGATGTATTGTTGCTTATGCATTGTAGTTACTCTGCTTATTGGGGCTGTGGACCTAACGGGGAAGAGTAGGGCGGGGAGAGACCCATGTGGACTCGTAATTGCAGGGATATAAGCAACGAATTATATCATGGGCTATTTTTTGCGAAGTAATAAACGAATCGATTGTTTCAGACGGCAAATTTTGACAGCTCAGTAGCCCTTTGATGAGAACGCACATGGAAATATCTCTTGTAAAACGGCATCGAAGTTGAACCCACGCTTCAAATTTCTTGTTTGAGTTTTCGGGTTATGATCGTCTAATTTCGCATATATTTGGCCATGTCTAAATATGGACAGTAACTTTGTCTATTGCTCATTTACACCTTGCATCAATTCCTTAGGAATCCTTCCGGGCTAGCATGCATCAAAAGTTCTTATATTCTTGGCGTTCTTGTATCCCCTCGATTCGAAGTTAATGGGACTCTCTTGGTGTCTACACTCGTATTTACGGTCATTATATACGGAGAAAACTTGAGTAGGCTCTCATAAAAGATGCTACGATCTCTTTCAGGAACAGCCGTATTCACCATTGGAAGCTCATAGTTCGAGCGATTATGTACGCAAAAGCTGATTGGCAGGACTCAGTTTTGCTAATTAGAGACCAAGTTGCAAATTTGGCCACACACCATGGACAAGAAGTAAGAGTATCTGGATCATATAGGGAAAGCTATCGTAAAAATCATAAGGTTATTGATAATTTAGTTTTCCATGTTCTGTTTCCCACATTCTTTTGTTTTCAGGGTTGTATTCCTTTCTGACGAACGTTTGTTTTTCTTTGGAGGTGACTGAAATTGAACCACGAGTTTGAAGGCTGATAACGAGTGTTCCCTGATGGCGTATTCGGGTACTGGCGTAAACTTATTGGCTTGATAGCGAGGTTTTAATGCACTTACTAATCATGATTATTGCTCAGTTTACATATATAGCATTCTTTACGATGTGTGTGGTGCAATATATGCCTGACGCAAATGGTTGATTGGTGGTTGTTGATCGCTGTTGTTTGAGAAAATATTCGTTTGTCATCCCCAGTGTTTGAAGGCATGCTCTGACATGTAGTGCTTTTTTCCTTCAAAATAAACACGTGTAACCATTACATTTTAGGACTATCTTCAAGCATAATGATTTCATTGCATGTATTCTCATCCTCTTACCTACTTATCCAAACCCTCTCCTCCTCCAATACCAAGAGTCCCTTGTGAAACTAATTTTTTACAGTTTTATGTTTGAATTTCTTATTAATTTCAACAAACCTCTATTGTTTTCATTATATATCCCAGTTAGATTGTCTCCAATTTATTGTTACGTCTAATTAACCATAATTTGGTGATGATAATCATACCGGTGCATCTGATGCAATGCAAGTATCCGATTTGGATGATGTCGGTACTGGAGCTTTTCTTCATAATTTAGTGAAGTAAGCCCCGAATACCTATGTTTTTCAAAAATGTGATTGAATACCAGGAGGAGCACTGCGTAGGGAGCATTACTGTTTATTCAAAGATTCCTCGTCCGGTCAAAACCAACCCAAGACTATTACCGAAGCCGCAACACTCAGTCGTTCATATGGATATCAAATAAGGAAATAGAGAGCATGAAAATTATGTATCCAAAAAACTTTCACAAGATAATGACTTTACGTTCGTCCGGTGAAGTCATCTGTGTGACCACCAAAGTTCTAATTCATTTTTTCCGGAAGCTTTATGTACAGCCTTAAGTGGACTCAATGTCTAGCATAAATTACATTGTTTTGATTATCCTCAGTTTTATGATTGGGACAAATTCATTTATGGACGAGAAATCTTTCCTGTGCTTTTGAAATACGTGTTTAACTAGCAATGCATCATCAATATCCTTTAACCAGTTTGATATGGGGCATTCATTTGGCATGGTATTCTTGCGACTATAGTGAGTTATTAAGGAATGGTATATCTTTACAGTCTGACATATGCTCGGCACTATAAAGTCGTTGAGTAGTCTTTTTTCCGAATCAGGCAATACGCGTCCGTATTTAGTACTCCTGTTATTAGCGGAGGGGTGCTAATTTGTGAATCGCCCACGGTGTGGAGTCCGGGGAACTCTTTAGCTTGCTTTCTGCGATGCCGGCGTTTATTTGCTGAGTTAGGTGTCATTAGCATGCTGCAAAGGCTTGTTTAATGTGTAAGCCCTCCGACTTGCCCCAATCAATCGGTTGTGGTTGCCGTGTCCGTTATCATGCTTCTTGCTGAGTTCTGAGATCATAACCTGCGAAATGTTTTGCAAATATTTTTGTGACCTCAGAGTAACTTATGGTATCTTTTCACCTCGATGGTCAAGCCATCAAGATTATTATATAGTTACTCTCTCTTGTCAGTTTTCTACTCTTATAAATCATGCTAACTTACATTCATTGATATGGAACCTAGAATCTTATTATTGTAGTATTGATTATTTATCAATAAGGAAGGCTTTTACAGATATTCCAAGACAATTTCACGTTATTCATTCCTACCAGGTTTGGATGTTGGGAGGTAATATTCCTTTACACTCCGCAATTTTCTCCTCATCGACATGTTACATTGATTGGCAAAGGAAATATTAAATTATTTATTGCGATTTTTTTCTCTTTAAAAAAGGTCTGCTGTTAAATCGGCAGGATGTGATTTATCTCTATGATGGCAAACATTTTTTACTATAAAAAGTTGATTGATAGCATTCGAGTTGAGTGATTGATTTGAGATTCAGTATAGTAGTTGATTATTCAGAAGTTCTTTCTTATCTAAATTTCTAAATTTCATTTTCTATAAAAAAAGAGAAATTACCTCATCTTTCAGAAACAAGTATCTAGGTCTATAAAAAAATTTCTTTCGTCGTGTATCGTATGATAGATATGGAAACCTTGCACCGGAGAGTTATGGAACTACTTCAACAAGAAATATGATTGAGGAAGGAACCATACGTGCTTTACTGCTTGGCGTAACTTGTTGTCATCCAGCGTTTATTACTTCACTTTTGGTGAGGCTAATCAATCCCCTGGGGGAAATATATTTTTATTTTTTCTGATTGATAACCACATATTGTATGCAAAAAATATTCAAGTGTTTCGTTTTATGAATTATTAACGCGGCACCAATAGAAAGTATGTTGTCGCTGCCTCCTAAAGGTTAAATGTATTGTATTCATACATTCTCAGGAATCTAAATCATGTTATTAAATCACTTCATTGCTTTTCTAATAGAGGGATTATGAAACCGTATTAATTCGTTCCAAAATTTTTAGCACGTACATTTTAACTCGAGCCTCTTTCAAAACATGTGCGGGTAAATCTTTCAGCAAGTATGGGTTTCACCAAAAATTATCGGTTTTAGTGGTAGTATTTATAACCTTTATTCTCATTTTGTCTGGAAAATGAAATGTCAGAAATATTCATGATATAAAATAGCAAAGCATCTGAAAATAAAATTGAATGCTGTGAACTGTTTCGGCCGAGCTTGTTTGTGCGGTTTCTTGAGGCTCCCTCTAGGAGTGGTGGTGTCGCAGCTGGAGATTTCCGGGGTCCTTCGCTATCTCTCCGGAAATTCGACATTTTACAAGGAAATTGGTGCGTAGAGAATGTTTTTAATCTCTTTGACGGCCTATTTTGGTCAATCAAGCTGGGCAACTGTAGATAATTAGAAAAAACAGTGGCCAAAAAGATGAAGCGAAGAAAGCCTCTACTTGTCAGAGTCTTTCTCACTCTAACCGTTGAATAATTTTTGCAATTAAAATTTTTCCTTTAAATCATATTTGGTTCAATGGCGCAGAAATGGCGAAGCTTCTCTACACTCATAACATTATTGCCGCAAAGAAACTTTTATAACAACATATAATCAAAAGACTCCACCACAAGCCTCCTATCCTATGGTTTGTAAAACTTTCTTCACGTTAATAAATATTAGTCATGGAACATCACAAAGTTTGTTAAAATCTTACAATAGAGCATTTTACAAATGAAATGGTAAATCCAAAGCTATGTTGCTGGAGTTCATTATTAAGAAATAGCCATTGTCACAATGGCGATTTCTACCACATTTTATTGAGCCAAGTTTCGTACAATTACATAGTTTCTTTTACTGCAGTTGAAACTGTTGTGGCTGCTGGTGATTAAAACATTGTTTAAAAGTTATGAATAAAAAAATGGACAAAATGAGTAATTAAATATTTTAATAACCTGAAAGGCATTTATAAACGTAATTAGGTTTTGAAAACTAGGGTAATGAATCTGTTTGCCAATAATTTAGGAATTTTTGAAAGGTATGTTACATCAATTAACTAAACTTGAGTTTAATAGCAATGAGACATAGTTTGATGTCATCTTTTGAGTAGAAGGCTCCGAAAAGTGATAGATTGTTAGTTAGTTGGGGGAACCTTCGACAGGAGCTCGGGCTCCTAGACCTTGAGTGGTCCATTGTGCCAACCCCATGTTTAACCTGCCTGCCACATTCAGACAGGGAAAAAGAGCACCACGGTGAAGGTATGAATGGTAACCCATCCAACCCTTCGTCCGGGCCCAACATTGCTTAATTTCAGTGATCTTACGGGAACTGGTGTTTCAATGAGGCTAGGCCCTTGCCCATCCGCAAAGTGAAATCCAGCAGAAGGTTTCGAGAATGAATGAATAGGGGAGAATAATGGAAAGAGGCAGGAACCAATAGAAGTTAGTGGTAGTAGAGGAAGAAAAACCGTTATCCGACGGATATTAGTTGCAATGAAATTTGCAATAAATGATGTATGATGCTTAAGAACAGGAAAAAAAGGGAGAAATTTGCATAAGTATGGGTATGAGGAAGACTGTTGTTTTCTTCAATAAAGTTGCAAAGTATGCTAAACAGAATAATGAACAATTGTTAAAGGATAGGTATCATTTTCTTCATTTTTCATCCTCAAGTGATATCTATTTCATAATTCAACCGATAGAATCGTCTGCAAATGAATACTGAAGTTCTTAATGTGATTGTTTTAGGAAAATTCTTAAATAATGAGGCAGAATCCATGTGACAGAGATTTTTGTAGGAAGAGCATTCTAATCTTAACATTTAATGTACTAGTTATAAACATCCTATGAAGTTAGTAATACTTTATTTTTAATTGTAAACTATTTTTTTATGGTGTGGTCTCTTTTCTATAACTCTCTGTTTCAAATACCATATAAAATTTCAAATATACAAATACATATGGCTCTAGGGGAAGGGAAACTACTGTCAATTTTATAATCCTGTTCATATGATGGAGGAAATTAACTAAGCACCTGTTTTGAGGGTCGATATGTAATTGATGGGGAGGATTATGTAACCTCCCTCCTCATTCCACTGCTTTAATGGATATTATTTGTCTTTTTAAGTCAGGTTGCATTGCTACATGAGGTAGGATCCTACGGTTTCTTTAATTCTTTTCATGAAACTCAAATGGATACTGAGAAAAACAGCAGTCAAATTCCAGGCGATACGTGTTATTTTCCAATCGCACGCTCCAAATGACTATTTATGCCTGAAAACCAAGTTTTTCTGGGATCTTTTCGTGACATATCCTGATTGGTCGTTCACCCACGTACAGCGGATGTTATGCCGGGGACGCTGTCTGAAAAAAAATATTCACAAGAAACTATTTATCACATCAGGATGAATTGCAAAGGTCCTCATCCAGAACTTTCACATGATTAGTTTGCTCTCGTCGTATTTTTTTTAATGGTAGCGAATTAAAGCCTCTAATTACAAGTTGTGGCAACAGGAACAAGCGATTCTCGCCAGGACGCGCCGATTCCCGCCTACGCTACATGGAGGCCATAATGGAGGGTGTCGAGGAGCTCTTAACTTTCCCCGCGGAGAAATATGTTAATTGCATTCAAAATGCGCCAGACAAGTTTATAAGAGACGCTAGGGCACCTAATGCTTGGATTTCACCGCAAAAAGAGTTGCCAAATGCCGGTTGATTATGCTTTCAGTCTACGGAAACTCCCTGCGCATGAAAATTTTCGTTATGGTCCTTCTGCCTAAATATTACCTTAACCTACAAGGATTAGCCACCGTAATAACTTTAAAACGCCACGCTCTAGGAGGAACTTTTAATTCAGGCATGCCCAGTGGACTACTTCCATTGTAGCGTAGATAATTAAATGGCATTCTATTACCGATTGGAGTAAAATTTTATTTTAAAATAATCATTGATGAAGTATTGGAAATGGATATATAAGCTATGTGTAAATGCGCAAGTATGCAATTTAATCGCAAAATCTGTGCATAACATTGCAATACATGTTCTCATTTAAGTTTATAACAGAAATACGATGCCAATGCAAACAGTTTGCGCAGAAAATTGTAAAAAATATGGAAATTTTGTAAAACTAGGGAAATATAATGTCTTCCTGAGCCTGCTTATGGCTCATCACAAGGTTCTCAAATACAAATAAAAATCACCACATATAGTGTTACATAAGTTTTTTTCCTTCTCCATGTATGAGTGATTGTTTACAGTAATACTTTAACTATAGCATGAATTTGCAAAATACAGGATACCAGAGAACTCTGGCGACTAGGGGGCTACACGCTAGGCCTAGGATGCTTGAGAAATTCAAAACTGATATTTTTCAGAGTGACACAGAATATTATCATGACTCCTCACTACATCTCTATGTCTGACAGAAGCAGTCAAATAAGAGACATACACCGTCGATCAGATAGGTACAAAAACTCGTTATTTCCGCTAACAATAAGTGACCACAATTAAAATTGAGCTTCTCTAAGTACACTCCTATAATACATGTCACCATTTCATCTCCCAAAAAGTTAAAACCCCCTGCCACACGCCCATGCGGCGGCTCGCAGGGTATTATGTAGAAGAGAAGACATTAGAAGAAGGTTTGCGCTAGCAATAGAAGCGTATAGCAATTTAAGGTATGTAAGGATGGGGACTTGGTGTGAAAAGGTAAATAAAATGTCGGCAAAGAGTAAAATATAGTGTAGTGTTGTTTGGTGCTGAAACATAATCACTAATAGAAGAAGATGAGCGTCTGATATGTAGATGCATATTATAATGAACATAGAGCGGTGGGTTGAAAAGAAGACTTACGAAGATGTACTTGTTTTGTTAGGGTGGAGAGCAAACTACTGTAGGAGTTGAAGAGAAGGAAGAGTAGGTGGTTGGAAGAAGTAACGAGGGGCATGGATTTCCGGAGATCTTGATAATGGGAAAGCAGAAAGAAAGAAAGAGGCAGAAGAAAGAAAATAGGCTGTATGCATTGGATAAAGAGAGGCAGGACTATGCTGAGCTGGAGAGTGGAAAAGTACTCAAAGACCAGGAGTGTCTGATGTCAAAGATTAGTTTGGGCATGCTGAGATGAGGGAAGGACTCGTGTATGAAGATAAGGTTCTGACACTATCAAATTCTGGATAAGTTTTATTCTCATCCATTTGAATCTACCTCTACTGTTAGATTTCTCTCATAATAATAACAAATGAGTGGCTTAAATATCATCACTGGTACGTCATTTCCAGGTGCAATACTTTTTCATGTGCAGTATTAAGGAAGATAAACATCTAAGTCACCCATCACTTCATCACAAATTCGTGACAGCCAAATTATTTAGATATGGAGTCCTATGCTGCCACATTACAAACATAACCAAAGTTGGCTCGAGTACCTTGTTTTGTTTACGCCATAAATATGGCAGCGTCATCAGATTTATCTATTGTTCGCGTAGTTTCATCATTCCTGATCTCCTTTTCATTGTCATTCTATCTCTATTTAAAAAAATCTTTTAGACCTACGAGTCAAAACGTTTCAACCAAAACGGCTTAATATGCGTTGCCAAAAACGAGTCCTCGCGAACCCACCATTTGGGAAAATATTCGAGCGCGCATAAATTTGAATATGCGATCGTGATTCTTGCCTGCCAATTTTCTCGATTGAAACGGCCGGTGAACTTCAAAGTGTAACAACGTGATTTGGCAGGAAAAAGGGAAAAATCGATTCCCAACCGCGACGAAATTTGGAAAATATCTGAAAGGAAACCGCAGATAATTGGAAGAATATCGGGCGGTCTTCCTCTTCTCCATAACTCAGTAACCGACTGGTGGATTCAATATCGCCTACATTTACAAATTTGAGGATTTCACCGAGAGCCAAACTTAGCAATAGTAAATTAAGAGCAAAAATCCCTCCCTATTTCAAAAAAATGTGTTTCTTCTGAATATAGAGATTTATCTTTTCAAGTTTTTTGTTGCGTGGACTATTTATTGCTGTGATATTTCGTTCACGTAAGCCATTTAGCTTGCTAGAGAAATATAGAACTTATGTGTTTCAGAGTGACACAGAAACTGTTATATTGATGCCTAGATTTACTACATATCTATGTCTGACAGAAGCGATAAAAAAGAGCGGTACATTGCCAAAGAGATGGTGATAATATTAGTTCTTTCCGCGCAGAGTAAGCAACCATAATTAAAAATGAGCTCCACTCAATACACTCCCATGATACACGTCATAATTTCACCTCCCAAAACCTTATATCTGTACACGGCTGGTTTCCTGACACCACCTGCCACACGCCCATGCGGCGGCTCACAGGGTAGTATGTAGATGTAGAAAAGATGGGATTTATTAAATAATGACGATAACGTCTCGCAGGCGCACAGTATTCTAAAGTAAGTCATAATTAATTCGGACTTTTCTCGACCAGTACATATTTTTTAAATCAAAAAAGCTTCTCGATTTCTGGTTAACTTAGTTTATGGTTAACTCAATGCTGACGTTTTGCCAAATTTTTTGGCATTTTTAGAGCTTTACATTCAGCAAGTTCAAGCATAACTAGAGCATATGTTTATATCGACATTCAATCTGGTTAAGCTGCAAGCGTTTGTCATGTTGAGCGAAGAGCGACTTTTGGTCTGGTTTTTATTTTTGGTCTATATTATTTTCTGGGCCGGTATTTATGTTTGAGCTTTGCTGAATTCAAAGTCCTGAAGATGGCAAATATTTTGAGTATTTCAGAATTGAACCATAAAACAAGTTGACCAAAAATCGAGCAGCTGTATTATTGCATGATGTGAGCCATACTAAGGGAGTTAATTTGGGTTTCGAATTCAAGTTTTAGAATAAAATTTTAGAATCACAAGCGAATTTATGTTTTTCAGTTTATGTTTCATAGATTTTTAGATTCGCCACAGTTGAAATTTTCCTTCATTTGCCATAGGCTGTGAAGCAAGTGAACACTGTCTTCTTCATGAATGTTATGGTAAAGTGTAATTATCTACATTTACAAAGGATAAAAAAACATTCAAATAGGACTGGATCTTTCCAAAATGAAATTTGTTGTCAAATATGAGAAAATCTTTCTTACATTTATCCATACTAGTCAGTTTTAATAGATTCACCAGTTATTTGTAGGCCCAAATCATTCTAAACAATGGGAAGTGTTCATTTAATATTTCATAAAGCTACATCAATTTTTTTTTCAATGTTTACTTCGAATCATCAATCGACGATGAAAATTTATTTGCCCTAAATTTGCATTATATTCCAAAGTTCAGCGGTTTGATATTTCTATTAGATCGCCTGCCCAATTGGTTTGGAGAGAGTTAAACTATAATAGCATTAATACTAATAATTTATTTTTCTAGAAACAATTAGATTGATTTATTCATTAACAGATTCGGAAGTTAGGTACCCTACTAGGCAATAGGCCTATTTTAGGGCACCTTAAGTCTTATTCAGCATGTATTTCTGAGTAAAACAAAAAAAAATATGACATATACAATGGGAATTGATACATGAGCATACATGAGAAAAACATTTTTTTCTGTAGAAAGACAAACTTCTTGCCATATAGACGATAAACTTAGAATTTGACCGGAAATAAAACAATCTCAATGAAGAACAATGTCGATATTGTTATAATGCATATACCATTGTTTAACTAATCGAAGGAAATGTTTGGAAATTGATACCTATTTTATTTTGCTTGATAATTTATTGCATAATTTCGAGAATTCGTGAGTAAAACATAAAAAATATGATATATACCATACGAATAGATACATGAGCCTATTTGAGATGAAACAATTTTTAATAGAAATATAAACTTATTTTTTTACAGTAAAACAACTTTGATTTTGGTAGGAAGTAAAACAATTAATCTCAATGAAGCACAATTTCAATTTTGTTACAAGACATAAACCATTGATTATCTAATCTAAGGAAATGTTTACAATTTGTCACCTCTTCCATTTTGCTTGATTGATGAAATAATTTCGGTTCCATATGTAAAAAACATCTTTTAAATAGAGTTATCGTGATAATACTTTCTGTTACGCTTTCTGGATTGGCCTGCTCGGGGGGATCGGGTCTGAAGCCGAGGTGGGCATATCGCGGTGACCTTGATGGGGCGAACAGCTAAAATTAAACTTGATTGGCAAATTTGAATCCACCGTGGGTAAGGGGTCGGCAAAGAGCATGGTGATTTTAAACACCCCCCTACCCCCGCCCTCTCTATTTCTGAAACCCATGATAACCGCAGGGGAGCGTGGGGACCCATATGGACCTGAGGAGCAGTTTAAAAGGCACACCCTAACAATAGCTGTCAGTCATCGTTTCTGCGCAGCATCGTTACACAATTGTTCCGTCATGTTAGCCTTCGAATGGGCGACGGAAATGATACTCTGACCTCGAATTAAATAAAGGATAAAATATTCACCGATTAATTAAATAAATTCAATTAAGTACAAGGATAAAATATGAATGAACCCTTTCTAACAATACACTCTACAGATTCAGGCTTCACTTCGTGGAAGTTTATAGTACCCACACTTTAAGAATACAGTTTTTTTACTTTTACCCAGAATTTTATTTTGGACGGTACGACGCAAAGTAAACCACCACGTCATGCTACTGTCAAACTTCCCCTCCCTTACCCCCCTCCTACACTCTCCCTTCCCCTCCCCATTCATTCTCTCTTATTGTATAAATATTTATCTGTACTGATATTGCCTGACTTTTGTACCTGATGATGCCGCAAGTCGGTGTAATGCGTCGTATAATTCAAAATAAAATTCTGTGAAAAAGTACAAAATTGTATTCTTTAAGCATGGATATAGCATCTTGGACCCTAATTATAAAGATTTAGCCAAAAAATTAATAAAATACAAAGAAAAGCAGCACGCTTCATTAAAAACTGCTACGAGCGAACATATAATGTCTTCCAACTTTTTGAGGGATTAAGGTGGGAGCCCCTAGAGACTCTGAGGCTACACTCTAGGCTTAGCTTGCTTGAGAACTTCAGAACTTGTGTGTTTCAGAGCGACTCAGTGAATATTATCATGAGGCCTAACTACATCTCTAGGTCTGACAGAAGCGATAAAATCAGAGGTATACATTGCCGAACAGATAGGTACAAACACGTTATTTCCGCGCACAATAAGCGACCATAATATAAATTGAGCTCAACTAAATACACTCCTATAATACATGTCACCATTTCATCTCAAAAAAACTTGCACCTTTACACGGCTGGTGACCTAACACCCCCTGCCACATGCCAATGCGGCGGCTTGCTGGGTATTATGTGGATGTAGATACCTTTCTAACCGGTTTTCTTCAGAAGAGTGAAAAACACCTAGAAAGTTTAATTACCACTTCCACCCCCTCCATTTCCAACTACTTGAGGCGTTATGTCGTCCTTTAGTTATGTCTAAAGTTGTTCTTAATATTTTCAAATGGAGTATTGGCTGTAAAATTCTTACTTTGCCTCATTAATTCACATACGCAATCCGGAAAGTACCGCGTTGATTTCAGCTTATGCTGGACACTAATAATGCCACTGAGCTTATGTCAAAATTAGTTACAGGGTGGCGATCGTCAGGGGAAACCAGGAATAGTCAGGGAATTTTGAGCTTCGGGGAAAGTCAGGGAATTCTTGTAACAGTCAGGGAGAAACTGGAATAGGAATCCTCGTTACTTTTCTACCGTTGCTGACCTGCTTGGAATTAGCACCATCAATTTGTGGAGTATTATTTGTGAATCTTATTAGTGGTGAACCATAGTTATTTAGTTGCGAATCAGGCAAAAGCTTTGTAAATCCTTATGGCGATATTTTCCCAGTTGTGTTAAAAATCATGATCACAATGTATTTCGCTCACAGCAAGGTATCCGAGTCTATGTTGATCGGAAAATTTCACCTCGTGTTTTTTTAACTTCCGAAACTCAGGACGAGAAGTAGCTGGAGCTCACTAGCTTATAGTAAATACATGCTTGAAGTCTAAAAAGACGAGACGATTATTCGAAAAATTTAAAAATTCAAAGCTGCCGTATATATTATTCAAATAAATATATCAAACAAATATTCCACTAATATGTGACCTTTTGGCAATCTGTCAGGGAAATTGGTAAATCCACCAGGGAAATGTGAGGGAAATGTAAGGGAATTTGAAAATTGGATATCAATAGCCACCCTGAATTACTTACCATATAGGCTACCTCGACCACTTGCTCTCAAATGTCCTGGGTGCAAAGAGGCCTTTAGTTTTTCCAACACTTGGCTCAATCAAAACCATCCATTTGCGTACGTTGATTCACTCGTGTAGTAATAATTGAAGTATCATATCCTAAAAATTATTTGCGTATTTTTTAACCCTCGATGGATGGAATTATGAATCATCCGCATGCAAAAAATACTACTACTTTATTTGTTTATTAAAAGTGCTATTTAATCAATTATAATTACATTTATTTGATAATAACTTTTATTTTGAAATGTGACGTACTTGCATTGTATATATTTAATTTTAAATAATACTATACCTTATAATATTTACACATGGTGTACTTCAACATTACCTTCATAACGTGTCTTTTTTTAACTTTCCCAAAATTTTTCTCCATATGACCGCTGAAACTATTTATTTCAGAGCTCAACCAGGCACGTCTACGTCAGTGAATAGCGTCACACATTCATGTATTCAAATTGTTTGACAAACTACCGAATGAGACGCAACTTTCCACACACTTAATCCGAAGTGATAAAATGCTGTCTACCGCAGCAACAAAATGGAAATGCCGCTTAGAGAGCAGATATTTTAATTATTTTGAAACGTAACAAATATGTCTCGCTTGTCCATAAAGGAGAAACGCTCCAGTAGTGGTATCTCCATTAACTTTATAATGGTGCAGTGCTGTTCATTTTGGTGATAAGTCACACCCTGCCACACACCCTCGTGGCGGCTTGAAGGGTATTATGTAGATGCAATGAAAAAACTGAGTGGGCTGAGGTCAGTGGCTTTTGCTCACATCTTAAAGATTCGCGCGGCTTGAGGTTAATGCCCAACGAGTCTAGTGTGACTCTCCCAATGGAGTGTCAAACACCGCCCCTCTTATTTTCTTAACTCACCATCTCTCCATTCTTTCACCCCCGGTCGCAATCGCTCTCTTCCCGAGTAACAAAGTCGTCTCCATCTCCGTCTCCTATCATCACTGGCACCTAATCGGACAATCAGGTCCTTCAGCATCCATAAAAGAGACGTAATGCGAAGGCATTAAAGAAGAGAGAACCATAACGGCAAAGGAATTCCTCGTTTAACGGTCCCGGTAAGCGGAGGGGGGCGGGAAAAAATAATACTCTTTCGAATCGACATCCCTCCGAATAGGGAGTAAGAGGCGCAGAACGATGAAGGTGATACAGTTTAATGATCCCGCGTTATTACCCTTTCGTCGGTTCCATTAAATCCGTTAGGATCTTTCTCTCTGCGACGGTGTTTTTTTTTTCTTTTCCCAGGATCAAAATGGAAGTCCTAATCCACTCGCAGCATCCAGTCGTCGTCTTTGCGAGGTCTGTCTCTTCGAAATCCCAAGCGGTGTTTTGCATACAATGGCCACCTGTTGGGGGGGTAGAAGTCACGTGACTCAGCTCGCGACACGAAGATCGTCGCTTAAAGGTTTGGAGTGCACCGCAAGAGACCGATTGCCGTGGTCCCACCAATGAGCAGTTTGAGGATAAACGTTGACGGTATTATGGCGGCCAATTTGCTCGTTCGCGTCTAGTTATCTCCTCCTCCAATAGTATTCAATTTGGAAGTGTTTGCTTCATGGCGTAATAGATTTCAATCAAGAGATCTTGTGTGCCATCAATTCTATCGCGCGTATCGATGTTAGTGTTTTCGTGACAGCAGTCCTTAATGAAGACATTTAGCGCCTTCTTGTGCCTCATTGTGTCGTCGTAACTTCAGGATAATTTGAAAATGAAGTTAATTTTAATAATAATAATAATGTTTTATTACTCCAACAGAGAATGTTTACAACGAAATATATTTTTTTAACGGGGAGTTATTTTAGGTAACCATAATGGAAACCTGAATTATGGCCACCATCGTTTACGGAATGGGTGATGCACACACAAAGGAAATACAGCATTTTTAAATTACAATACTTGAATCAAACAATATTGTACTTACTAGAAAATATCCTCTAGACTTCCTATTGTAAACAACCAAGATCGTAAATTATTTATTGCTGTGTTTAGGATGTTTTAATAAAAACATGAAACAGGTAATAAATTATACACTTTAGGTCCTATGTACAATAAACATCGTTTGAATAACGTGAAGTTCGGCTTGGGTAGGGAAATAAGTGCCTTAAATAGGGTGTTAAGAGAAGGATTGTTTGATAATCACCAAATGTTACCACTTCTTATGTAAAAACGACGTCAAACTTTATAAATAAATAGATATCTTGTGGGGAGCATCCCAAAATAATAATAGAGGAAAGGAACTTTCAAAGCGACTCTTTTTTTAAGGTCTCTCTAATTATTCTTTTTTGTAGAAAAGTGGTGGATCTTATTGAGTTTTGACAAGCTCAACCCCAACAGAATACTCCGTTGCTTAATCTATAGTCAACAAGAGCGGTTAACGATTACTGAAAAAGGGAAATTTTTAAAAATCTATTTTTAAATATGGAATAAAATATTCCTCTTATGAGGTCCAATTTAATGAATAAATAAGCCCACTTGTGGTGTAGCTTAGGCATAATTCGACTTCTAATTGAGCGTTACCAAAATTGCACTTTTCAATTGCAATTGAAAAAGCCCTGTTGTCCTTGTACATAGAACACTGCCTCCGGCATTTCTCTGTGGAGATTTTTAATGCTCTTCATATGGAAATAAGTTACTCGGTATGATTCCACCATTTATTGCACTAATCGACATAGGGTTCGGCTTAATATGCCCCTCTCAAAGTCACCAAAATGTTCTGAAACGTGAATCGGTTGAGGCATCAAAGTGTGAAATCATATTGGGTAACGTATTTCTATGTAAATACTTCCATTCATAGATGTAACGGAATTGAAAATTGATGGCGCTCACGAAAAAATGAATTGTAAAATAGTGTTTCTCCCTGCTTGAGAGGCCGAAGGGATTTAAAGGCCTCCTGGATAACATATTTGCAGCAATAGAGAGAATGGATACAGGAGTAAATCGTCAAAGATCAAAATATGTATCTGTTTTTCATTAAGAGAATGGGAATAAATGTAATACAAGGGTTATAGGCAAAAAATTTAAAAATTGAACAACAACGAGTATCCTGGCTGTTTACGTAATAAGGGATTGAGATGTGCCACAGGTCATAGGTAGTTTGTAGAGTATATGATGGAGTAAATTTGTCTAGGGAAGTGGAAATCTCAATCATAGAAAATAGTTGTCCTCTCTCGTGGCTTTATTGCAATGCGGAAGAACTCGTGTTTTCGTTAGATTTCTGTGTCATTGTCATTATTTTCCCTTTATGAATTTTCTCTGAAAGGTGTTATCTGCATTCCGAGTTCAACCATTGCTCGAAGTGTTTTAAAAGAGTGTTTTATCATATAACTAGCTGAATTACACGGTATTGCTCGGTATCATAGCAAAAAAAGTAGACCGCCACACAAAACCCAAAACTCAATATACCTAATCAGCTTATCTAAGCAAAATGAATTTTGAATGCATTAAGAACCAAAATCTGGCTGTCAGGCGAATACGATATTGCTGATTTTAGAGACACATGTGCGCTTTTGCAGCTAAAAACACAATTTTCCGAAAATTACGAAGTGGAAAAGAAAACTGAATAAAAGGATTAAAAATGTCATTCTTTCAGCCATAATTTTAAAAATTCCAACCCTCTATCATGAGCGAAATTAACTTTAAAAAGCAAAAAATGAAACCACTGCACGAAACCCAATATGTAGAGTAAACCAACAAAGGGTACCTTTTTGGTACCTTTTCGGGTCCTGAGATCTAGCCGACAATTTTCTCCTGCCTTGAACTATTAGTCTGCAAAATATCAGCACAAAGGGAATAAAACTGTAGATTTGTGTAAAAACAGACACAGACAAACAGACAAGCATTCAATATATGTATATATTATAAAATGCTATTATGCGTAGAAACTTGCGTAGGTAAAATAGAATTTTTGAATGCTCGTTGCGGCTGTTTGATGTTATCCGACGAACATGATAAGAAAAAGAAGGTAATTATGGTAGCAACAGTTTGAACGTGTTCTCCATGCCTTTAGGCCTTTAACTGGCTATATTTCTTA
Source organism: Ceriagrion tenellum (assembly GCA_963169105.1). Taxonomy (NCBI): domain Eukaryota; kingdom Metazoa; phylum Arthropoda; class Insecta; order Odonata; family Coenagrionidae; genus Ceriagrion; species Ceriagrion tenellum. Next base: position 113,509,856 of record OY720637.1, read on the forward strand.
TCAAACCTCTTTCAAGGGTGAAAGATTTGCTGTAATGCTTCAGATCAAATATCTTTCGGCAGTTAAATCTTTGGAAAAAAAGTGTGTGCTCCTGGTAGAGCAGGTTTTTCTTATCATTTGGGAAAGAGATAGTTGGGCACAAAAAAATTACGTTCACTGCAAATGCTGCGATAGAAATCATTGCTATAAATACGTTTGTTCAAGCGGCTCTCGGATAAGCAAGAGAGTGTCTGAATAGATATGCTCTACACTGTTGCGAAAGAGTGTTTGGAGTCTCTTCCCTGTGGATGAACGGTCGAAAGTCCTTGTAATCGAAGCCGACTCTCTGGTTCTTTTATATCTGATCATTTTACACGCCAAGAATTATCGGTGTATCATTGATTGAATTTCGTCGAGTAGTTCAAGTGTCCTGCTCATGTTTGCATTAAGCTTGACCTGAATTCCCAGATAATCCCTCCTTTTGTGATGAGCGCTTGATCGCATGCATTCTCATCCTAACCTTGCTTTTAAGTACTGTGGGAATGGCGCAGCTATTGACGACGGTAATGCGAGTTAGGGCGGTTGTGGGGGCCGCTGAGTCAATTTTAATAAAATTTATAACGGCGTGACATCGGCTTCAGTGATAGGGACTCAGGTTTATCAGTTGCTCATCTCTGCCAAATGTGGTTGCCCGGAGACTTGTCGTTTTCAAGGTGCATGCTCCGTTTTAAAGTTTTTGATTAAATGAAATAATTTCTCGCTTTCCATATTCCAAACTTTTTTTATTTTTACCAACCATGGTTTCAACAACATGGTTTCAAGGTACATATCTCTTATTACAGTGTTCCTGGTTTGAGTATATATGAATACTGAAATTAGAGATATGTACCTTAAAAATGAAAATGTTTGTTGAAACTAGGGTCGGTAAAAATAAAAAAAAAGTCTGGAATATACAAAGTGATAAATTATTTCATGTTTCGCGTTTCCACAAACTTAATCCTGAAGCTGTAACTTATATTTTAAATAAAACTATTTACACCACTCTTCTGGCTTTTGGGAGAGCCTTTAGATGTTTTAATTGGCTATTATGCAATTAATTTATTATTTTGTTAATCTGAAGGTAAAGGTTGAATTAGAGGATCTGTTAGAGGATTAGTTTATATGAAGTTAAAGATTAAGTTAGAGGAAACTTTGAGTTATTGCTATATTCAAACACTATCTGATCCTATTGAGGATTGTTATAATGAGTAGAAATATCAAAGTCAGTGCCAGCAAAAATAATTTTGCTTACAATTAGTTGCGAATAAATTGCTCGGAAAACGCCATATATTATTGCTAGTGACATATTTTCTCTCGATCAAATTAATGCACTCAAAAAGAGTTTCTAGAAATCCAAATTGACCTGTTAGCTGAATTTATCCATCAGTATTTGCTTGGGATAAAATATACACCCATTGCTACCTGAAACTGACGGAATCTATGAGGAGCATAAATTCATTCTCTCACAAATGAAAATTCTGATTAATTCACTCACGAATGAAAGTTAAAAATTTGCATTGCGTCGAAGTTAAGGATTCATTGATTTTTTCTTGCATTAATCTTAAACGTTAAAACAAGTATGAAAGATAAATAAATCACTAACAAGATAGCTGATCGAATTAAAAATAGACTGTCTTTATTCAAGGATTTCATTGATTGGCATATCCAAATTTACAACATTTCCGTTTAGTTCCCTTCATTTTCAGATGCCTTGTTACGTTGCTGTATTTTTTAAATTTTACTCCGAATGGCTTATAGACTCTAATTTGAAGCTATTCAAGGCTTCTTGTCGCTGGAACTGTAATCTTAATATTTTAAAATGGTCTACGATTGTATTCCACTGCTTATTTCGATAGTGCACGGATAATTCCTCCAACACTTCGGTTAAGTACTCCAAAAGTTCAACGAGGACAGGACAAGTATCACTGATTTAGGCGTAATGTTGTGGAAGTCCGTCATTATGAGAACAACAATCGCAAAATTCCTCAATGAAGTAGTGAAAAAGTATGACTGTTTTTTTCATGAGGACAGGACAGTTATTCTCCCAATACAATGGGTTTTATTGCCTCATCCGAATAATTTTAATCGTTTTTTAGCTGAATATAAAGTATTTTTTCATCGCTGTGGCTTTTTCAACTTAATTGCTATTCCTCTAAATGATGTCCATGGAGACCAATAAATGATGATGGAAAATCTATCATAATTTTATTGTAAATGTTACTTAAAATTAATTTAAATGCTATGCATGGCTGGAGAAATTTTTGGATAATGTGTTAAGAAACTGGGCATCTTTTAAGGGCCCAAGCATTTCATATCTTTATGGATAATATGAAATTGAAATAAATTAATATTTTACGATGATGCCGAAAATCACCTGATTGAGTATCCAGTAATGGAATGGGACCCTTTCTGGTACCGAAAACTTAAATATTAAGGTATCTCAGATTCATGAGGAAAAGAAAGGCGAGTGCTGGAGATCAAAATTCTTCAAAAACTGTTTCCGTCTTCCCCGGTGTACAGTACGGCCATAGGTTGGCATTTAGATAGGTTTTCATTGCCAGTTTTACAGTACCCACCGAAAATATAGTACGAAGAAGTAATTTTAATTCAGATCTTGTTATGTGTTAAGGTATTTTTAAGAGTCTTTTTGGACAATAACATCTTGAGTCTTACTTAATCCATCAGTAGCGGAAGAAATTGTGAGACCAGTGCTGAAGTTGTCTCAGCCTTTAAATAAAATTAATTCTCTTGATACACTGGCTACTAGACGTCATCTGTATTCGATTTTAAGAATAGAATATATATTTATTATGCTCTGGGCATCATTCTCGGAGCAAAAACAATTACAAAAAAGAACAAATTTTAACAGGGAAGAGTTAGAGTGAGAATGAATATTTGAGTTGTATGGCATAGTTTTTCTTTAATAATAGTAGATTAATTCATTTACGTACATATTCGTAAGCATAAAGTGGGTAAAATTATTCTAGAAATAAATCTCCTTTATAAACCATTTACCTCTCATTTGAAACTGGTGTTTTTCTAGTTTAATTTTGAACTACATGTGCTTTAAACCTCTCAGTCATCGACTCCTGTGAAATGCATTCACCACAAAGATGATATGAAATCCATCTCCTGCTCAACTGACACTCTTCCACACAACTGTTCACCGGGTCTGTTTTCTTCTCTACTTGTGGCTGTATGATAATTGATTTTAACTGGTATTTATATCATATTGTTTATTTTGTAGAAGCTATTCAAAGTTATAAATATAAATGAGTTTTCTATCTTCTAACTTATTTAGCAGTCATTTTTTAATTAAAGGCAGCCCTTAATGAGTAGGGTATATCATAAATTAATTTGTCACCCTTATACAACTGATGTATATTTTGTTTCATTTTTAAAATCATTTCTAAACTAGGTGTATATTAGTAGATTAAAACAATAAGCAAAACGGTTGCTAAAACAGTTACAAGTTATAATTGTTGTCTTTGACCAGGTCGTACGATATCTATTCTGTTCTTCCTTCAATATAGGTCTTCGCAACATACATAAATGCGCCATAAATGTGCTTATTTTTCTGTATTCTCCATTATCATAGTATAGGTTGTTCGAAGTTTTTGTTGATTTGGTAGTGGATTTGTATTCAAAATGACCAATTGTGCCGCATATTCGCAGATTTCCTTGGATGTGTTATGGCAGTGAATGCCCAAATAGCACATTAATGGCGGACATATGGTGAAAATGACTTGTTTGAAGACCTATATCGAAGGAAGAATGCAATCGATATTGAACGAATTTGATCTTTAGTTGTTTAACGCGATGAAACACTATTCTACACATTAAAAAATGAGAATTGAATTACACTTATTTTTGGGATAATCGCAGTCCAGCGTTAATAATTTTCTCAGTTTTTCCTCACTAAACATACCTATGAATGATGGCTACCGGTTGTACCCAACGAAAGCGAAACTTTGTGCCAATTCTGGTGCTTTGCATGATTATTACGTACTCGCCAGCCACGGGGCAGTAGGGATAAGTGGGATGCCTGTGTGAAAGGAATGATATATGTAAACCGTTTTTAGAACAGTCTCATTCAGTTCGTTCCATTCATCGGCCACGCTTTCATTCGTCCAGGTGCATTGGGGTGGTAATCTAATGACCTCGATCTAAGGCTCCCCACTCTCATGGAGTGTGTTCTAAGGTGACGAGTGTGGCGGGAACCCCCCCAGCGCAGTCTGCACGCGAAGTTGCTATTTGCATAAGGCCCTTCCTCTTTTGAAGAGGCCCCCCACGCGAATGGCTGAACGAAGGGAACGGCACGAGATGGCGTGCCATTGGGCCGTTGAAAAAGAGTCCTTATCGCGCGCGTTCGGTCGGTATTCCTGCGGAATGGGCGGGTGGAGGTCCCTCTGGGCACTGGCCATGCCGATTGCTCCCGGGATCGATCTCTTGTGGGCCGAATCCAGCACCTTGAGTTGAGGAAAATACACTCGCTCAGGGAGTATGAAGGCACTGCCTGGGATCATACGTCATAATAGTAAAGGAACCCAGAAGTTCCCTTTATTTTTGGATATCATTGGAAAAAAATACGATACCCCCTCGTGCTAAACTGCAAAACTGATGAAAAAGGAATGAAATTAGCAATGAAAAAAATGTAAATTTAGCTCGATTAAGATTGGACCTGCTAATGATGGGAATAATGATTATTTGTTTTAATTGACTAGTGCCCAAGACATAAATTTTTCCCGAAAAAACAAAACAAATATCCAAATGCATATTCATTAAAAGTAGGCATTAATAATAGCCCTTTAAAATTGGATAAAACTTGAAAAAGTTGCTTAACCCAAAAGGATATCTCGGTAGCTTGGCGTCACCACACTTAATCTCTCCTCTAATGTTCGTGAAGGATCAAATCGAATAGTTCATTGTTTACCTCAAAGTAAGTCTAAACATTTTCGTGTGGTTAAGAAAACAACTCCAACTTCAGTTAGGAAACCTGTCGTTTTAACTATAACGATACCGATCGTGACGCCATCTTCTCAGTTTCGGTTGGTATAGTGTGTCTACGACGCCGAGCTCAAGGAATTTTTAAGCAGAAATATTTCAATACCGTGATATTTTATTCTGTTAAAATTAATTTATTTATATTTAAGAATGCGTACTTTATATAAAAACTTTTTTAAATGATGGATGCTTCCCGCCGTCAGTCAGGTGTGTAAACCAGTTACGCCGCCAAGAAATCTAGAATTAACGAGCAAATTTGGGTGGGGGTCTTTTTGATCTACATTTCATCGTTTCTGGTCTTCTCCCAGGCACAGTAGGCAATCTATGATAAGCTACAGTCGTGGAGGATTGTTGATAGAGGAAAGAAGTAGTTGAAACAAACGGTGCGATATATAAGAGGAAATATCGAACCCATTAAAATGTGCCCTCTCTAATCTACGGTTAACCTTTCTCCTTTAAGACCGAGTTTTAAGGCCATGCAAAACTACGCTAAATTAAAAATTCTTCGCTGGTCTTTTATATGAATTGTCATATCTACTTCCTGGTTTTACACATAGTGTCTAGCTTCAGTTAAATGTCTTTGGTTTAAGAGCACACTCTTTGCTAGAAGTGCCCTTCTCGCGTCTTTGCTGGGAAGCCCACATACCTAGGGATTGAGGGCTAAATATCTGAATTGCTTTACCTGTTCTTATTTCTATTCTTACACTAATGTTCAGTCTAGCTTGCAAACATACATGCATACATACATAATACCAATCACGCCGTTCCCTTCCGGTGTAGGCACAGTCACAAAGTTGCACTCGTAAATACATATTTGTACACCTAGCTCTGCTTCAATAATTTTCTCCATACTGACCTATCCTCGCCAACCTCTTTTGCTTCATTTACCCCCATACACTGCTTCATACACGCCCTCCTGTTTTTAAGACTCCTAATATTCCTCCTCCTAAGAATTTCCTCAACCACAACTTTCTCGGCCTACCTCTACCTCTCGCACCATTCATTTCACTCTAATGTATCTGTTTCGTTATTCGACTCTCATCCATTCTCTCAACATGGCCAAACCAACGAAGCATATATGTTTCATATATGTCTCTAGCTTGCATACATTTGAGAAATCTCATTACCTACTCCTCTCGAGGTTTATTTTTATCCCGTACCGCTCTTAGCGATCTTGTAACGCGTTCAGCGATTACTAAACTCCCTAGACAGATTGGTTGACTAACGTCCGATCATCTAAAAATATACCCTGTTGCGAGATATAAGATTGCGAAAATTAACTACTCCAGTTATGCAACTGCTTGAAGAATAGTCGTCTATTACTGAGTCCACTGTAAGAAATTGCAGGCTGCACACCTCCCATTTCTAGGGACGTTGCTCGCTTTCATGCTAGATTGGAGCAGATCCGTCAAACATCGCATCGGATTAATCCCAACGTCGATGCCATTAAGTGGCGAGGCCTCCCAGGGAGAATTTAGATTGGAATAATCAGCGAAGCCTATAATTGGACTGACTCACTCGCGGCAAAGGTCTTCACTTGACTCCATCATTCTCAAAGCTATCACAAACCAAACAGCCTGACCAGCCGAGTGCAGCATGGATGTAAAGCTAAGAGGGCGGCTAGGACTGTTCCATTTGGTTATTTAAAAAAAAAAAAACAAATTCATTGTGAAGTTTTTTAAGAAATATGTGACTTTAAGTTGCAATTTTAGGATATTCTAATTTTATTAACAACTAGCTCGGCATGCATTGCAATGCCTTTTTCTATGTTCAAAATCGGTCCCTTAACGATTTTGAGACCTATTCCAATGAGAATTCCTCGTACCTACACTGGAATTTGTTACACAAAAATGGTGGCATGAATATCCGTTCCATGTCTACGCTGCGGTTTCCAAGTAAATTAATTATTCTCTTGTTGAAGTAGTGCAAAAATGTAAGATTTTCGAGGTTAAAAAATCCAATTTTAGGAAAAAGTGAAGAGAATACGGAAATCGAATGCAAGAATTTGAAAAAATCAAACAATGAGATAGTAGCACCAAATCTTATCCTACGAATAAAGAAATTACATACCTTTTAACAAAAAATAATGTAAAAAAAAATAATAATAGTGGGTACCTGGACATACGGGAATAGCTGGTAATGAACGCGCAGACAAGGCTGCAAAGGAAGCATTACAGATGCCAGAAATTATATGGAACATGATGACTGCGGAGGACCTAAAGGCTATGTTTCGACGCGTTATTTTAGGCAAATGGCAAGAATCGTGGCATGGGAGTAATAGCAACAAGCTCCGAACTGTGAAACCGGTAGTATCAGTGTGTCCCTCTTCCGTCAGGAATACTCGTAGGGAAGAAGTCGCAGTCACACGCCTGAGGATAGGGCACACTGCCCTGACCCACACATACCTCTTTACAGAAGAGAAGAGACAACCTTGGTGTGACGAGTGCGACTCCCCTCTGAGTATGCGACACATCCTGACGGAGTGTGATAAATACCGGTCTTCTCGCGATAAGCACAAGGTCAACGGTACCTTAGGACATATCCTAGGTGACTCTCCCGATTGCCTCACCCGAGTAATTGCGTTTTTAAAAGAAATAAATGTTTTTAATAAATTATAAATTTTTTATATGTATATGCGTATTATACAATGTTTCGCAAATTTTATCCCACACTAGGACTTAAGCGATTTAGTTTCAATTATACAAATCTGGTATTATCTATGGACGAGAGTGGTGCGAAATGACCGCAGTAGTCGACGCACCTTTAATCAATAATTCTACTCTACTACTACGTGTAAAAGACGAAAAAACAAACATTCATTTTTATATATTAGATTTTAAGCCTTTTCGATATAATTTCCTATGAGATTGAGTCACTTATTAATGACACCACTGCGGAGACAGAATGTTGAATGGAACAGAATGTTGAATGTTGCTCTGATTATTTCTGTTAACTTTAAATGTGCGGCGAATTTATAGCTAAGCATATAAGATATTATGCAGTCAGACGTAATAGAGTTGTTTATCCATAACTACACCTAATTTCAGTAAACTTTTCGGAATGTTTATTCGTATATCCTGCAGTTACTAGATAAAGCTTAACGGAGGACAGCTCGTCAACAAGCTTCCTGTGATAAAATGAAAGAAATATCGGGAAAATATGCCTAGATTATTCGGTATCGATGCGAGCACATTTATTTTTATTTCTTGAAATTATATATATATACGTATGTTTTCATAGTTTAATCCCATTCTGACAAACTAAAAACGGATTTATATTGGGTCAAGAACGATTCATAAATAAATATCCGTTTTGAATTTTATAAATATCCGTCTAAGGAACTTCGTTAATCTACAAATGGAAAATCGTGAAAAATTTCATCACGTAGACTATACTTATTTTAATTAAATCTTTTTTGTATCGACATTTTGTGCGGATAAATCTCGATTTATATCATTTCGGTGAAATAGACACAGTACACGTCATTCAAAAAGTTCCTCGGAAAGTCGACCACAATAAATATCCCTTTGTGGTAGAAGATGAAGATTTCAGCATATATACCGAATTGGGTGGGATAGTGAATATTTTTTTATGATGAGTCTTTCTGTATAAATGATATCATTCGACGTAAGAACCATGCTGAAATAAACACAGCGATACACCGCGACTGAATGTGCGAATAATATGAGAAGAAAGCTCGAAAATGAGGCGATTGATGACTAAGTTTTAAGCTCCATCAAATGTGAGTTCCATTGCGGATTTCAAATATTTGCGGTAGACGATGTTTTCCTCAGTGTTGCCAGTCTTTTGAGTGTGTACTGCTCCTAGAAGTTCCCAAAAATGCCGAATTCTGGCGCGCGAAAAATTTTGCGTTAATTTCTTCCGCCACTGTACCTACTGGCCACATTCCTCTACTCCCTCTTCCATAAAAAGCAACCTGAGCACCTCCTAAACCTCTTCCCAGTCTCACCATCTACTCTCACAACAGTCACAAGATCCTCATCTCAATATCTATATTACCCAGGACACCGCATCGTAACCTTTCAAAAATTATCCCAAGTTGTCGGTGCAAACCTGTGGAACTCCCTAACTGAAGAGTTAAGGATACTGCAGTCTCTGAACTAATTTAAAAACCGTAGAGGAGAGGAAGGTATTATGAAATACCATTTACATTTCTAAAAATAACTTTGCAGTTTTTTTAATAAAAATTCCAGTACATACTATAACTAGTTGTAATGAACTGTCACTTGTGAAAAAAGTACATACTATAACTAGTTGTAATGAATTATCACTTGTGAAAAAAATACTTATTATTTGGTTGTTATAAAAAAATTTATTTTTAAAAAAGTTACAAATGGAGGTTAATATGAAATAGTCGGGTAATATGGAATAGGTGGTTCAAACCATTGAAAAACTAATTTAACTTAACAAAACATAGTTATTTTTAGCTATAAAAACCATATTTTTAAGACAATGTCCTAGGCATTTCTGCTTCGAGTCTATTTACAAAAGTCGCAGATATAATCTTCTGTCTCTGCTCCTGTACAGTCAATGTGAGCCCACAGAGAACAGCTCAAGCATTGAATCGAAATTTCCCCTCGTTGATCTTCGGAGAACTTTCCATTGCAGAAGATACATTCAGCGTCTTTGTATTATACTCAAAACCCATTTTATAACTTCGGTATAATTTTGCCAAGCTATATAGAATAATGTACTTTTCCATCGGGTATTATGGAATACCAAGTACCAAGTATTCCATAATACCCGACACGCCATCTTGAAAAATGAACCTTTAAACTGATGGACAAAGCATTGTGAGAAAAAAAACGACCACAGTATTAAAACCTAAAATTCTTTTAGTGTACATTATGTATAACATCAATGTTCAAGTCACATGTGTGCTAGTGGCTAAAAATGTTTGAAAACTTACCTGCAAAAACTCTTGAATATCACAAAACACATTTCGTTCTGTAGCAAGTGATACGACGACAACAAGCAATCAACTCTCACTGAACTGCAACAGAGTAGTCTTGCCTTAGTAGATCATGGTATCTCCACGTGAAAGCAGCATCAAACAGAGCCGAAACCTCGGTATTCCGTATTTACCGACTATTCCATAACACCCTCCTCTCCTCTATTTATAATATGTTATTAGGCAAATTAGTTCTCCTTTCTCCTCTCCGTGTATATACATGTATCACCCAAATTTTAAATGACAGCTTGCGTGTTTTTTTTCTGTCAAAAATATAGTTTTCATGCTAAATAAAATTTAATATTTTATATTTTTGTTATATATTGGAACTTGGAAAAACTGTTTTGTAGTGTTTTTTTGTTCTCAAGGGACAATGACTCAGTGCAAAATAAATTACCGATTGTTTACTTTACATACCTCTCCAAGGGGGTTAGTTTGAAACCGCTTGGAATGATTCCGAGTCCCCGAAGAGTGACACGGTACACGGACGAACGGTTTTTGGTAGTTTTAACCACTCCATTGAGGTAGATGGAGAGTGAATTACGTTAGCGATATGTTGCCTGACAACCAAAATAACAACCATATCAGTTATCCCTGCTCTTCCTTACTTTAGATATGAGCGATCTATTAAGTTTTTAAGGTCGAAACAGGAGCACGAAACAGGATAATAAGTCGGTTAACAGGGTTGCTTTACTCGGTACCCTTTATTGCACAAACGAATGTATGAACTCTTTCATGAGAAAACTTTTTCTCTGTAAAGCGGCAAATTTTATGATTGCCTGAAAGAATGAACGATAGAACGATAGAATGATACAACCTGAAATTCCATTCATTTTCTGGTTAAATCTATGATGCATTTGTTTGTACAATAAAATGCACCGTGTTAGCGGCTTTTATGGAGAAAATTATTTGAAGGGAGCCAGTTTCCTAAGCCTAATAGTAAAGAGTACGGTCTTTGAATTTACAATCTCCTAAAGGGAACGGCTTTACGGGAATTTATGTCAATCAGGTTGTAGGGGATGGGCTAATTAGAGAAGGTGACCATTGTGCTATGGAATACGATTTTTAAGTGAAGGGCGGTTGTGGAGAAAGAGTTATTAGGCTTAGCTGAAACCATAATTCAAGTGCGTCGTCTACCATACAGAGGTCAACATTTCGGTCAAATAAATCTCCTCTTCATTTCTAACTGTAACCTTCATGTCAACTAAGCGATGTATTTTGTTTCTTTTCTCTCCTAGTTACGGAGCATCCTCCCACAAAAGACTAATATATTCATACACCTTACCAAACCTTCGTTTTCGTTGACTTTCTTTTATTCTCGACGTGTATCTCTGGATATCTTTTCTCAGCCAGTGATTCATTGCTGGTATTAGTATACGTCCATTCAGTTCTACCGTCTCCGTGTAGTTTCGTCTCACATTTCCTATTCTTCGCTCATTCTTCTCTTTCAGTGTTGCAGAAAAATGGGATGAACTTAAGCTCAGGTTTCCAAATCTTGCAACGCTTCTCATTCCGTTTGAATAAATCTTAACGCCCTCACCTGGTCATCACGTCGCTTCTTTCTAGAGACATTTTATGAGTCTCTCTTTCATGAACTCGTTTACCTAAAACTATTCTATAATGTTTAAATTACTTCCTCCATCAATTCAATGCTTCGATTTTTATATTTACATTACGCGTTCTCATTCTGTTTTTTTATTCACATGATGTTCATTTTATATCATATATACCATCTGTCACACACATATTTTAATGGAACCTTGTTTCAATAATGCAGTATTTTCTCCGTACCATCTGTACGTTACTGATTGATTTCACGAAAATTCCTTGCAGTCTTGGAATAAAATAATATGAATGCATCGTAAACCAACCTGTTTTTTCATCGCAGTTGTAATTGAAAGAAATTAAGTAGAAAGGAAAATTTTCAAATACATGTATTCCATTAATTAATTTGCGTTGTTTAACAAATGAGCCTTAGTATCGATTATTTGGAAATTCTTAAGAAGTAACGGAAAAGACATCGAATTGATTTTTTCAAATCTGGTGCCTAAAATATTAAATTCAATTGCTGTTACATGGCATACTTTGGTCAAACTGTTTGTAATTGTAGGATACGCATTAAAGAACGTATCAGAAGATTTTATCATATACATAGACTGTACCCTGATTCTACCTCTCCATTTGTCAAATATTTTCTTGAAAACAATGATGTAAGCAATTTCAACTCCTAAATCTTACACATCCTTCCAAAAGGTTTAAAGATGGATACTTTATTACTCGTGGACATAATTAGACACTCAAAACATAGAAGGTAAGCAGAAACGGGGAGAATATCTGGCCGTAAAATGGCATATGAATCAATATTTTTTCCTGTCAATTGCACCCCACTTCTGAGGACTCGAATTTTTGACCCGCTAGACATTTCATCAATTCCAATCTCCACGTTTAGTGTGCCAGGTGTTCAAACCAGTCGCCCTAATCGCGAACTCTTTTACCATGCTTAAACTCTCCCTCTCATTTCATCGATTAAAACGAGTTTTTCTTATAAATCGCAGTAAGGACTTCAGGGACATTTGAGAAACGGAATACAATGTGCGAATTAAATGTAGCACCAGGGTTTAAGAATATAAACTGTTGCTAAATGCTTATTCAAACTGCTTTTGAGTAAGCATTTTCGGTAGTACTTTCGCTGCGTTAACTATTTCATACTCGTGTTATCAATCAAAATGATGATTCCGTACCCTATGCAAGTAGTTCTTCTTTTCCCTTTCCACTCGTTTTTAATTATTTACCCCCGCCCTTGGCGTAATGCATTAATATTAGTCGTAGGAGTCAGTCATCATCAGTCATCGAGAAAAACGTTTAAATATTTCGTCTTGCTCTACAATCACTGTGCGCGTGTATATTCTGTTAACGGTAGCCACACGATATCATTCAATTTAATAATGAAATTCAACTATTTAATGGGTATGTCAGGATAGACATAAGAGTAGACTAAACGCCGTGGGTATAAGTTATCTGAGGAGTATTTGTGGCAAAAGTAGGATGGATAGGGTCAGGAATGAGTGGGTCATGAATGAATGTGGGTTAAATGCTCCAATAATGGACGTGTATGAAAGTAGTGTGCTTCGTTGGTTTGGCCATGTTGAGAGAATGGATGAGAGTCGAATAACGAAACAGATATATGAGAGTAGAATGAATGGTGTGAGAGGTAGAGGTAGGCCGAGAAATTTGTGGTTGAATGTGGTTGAGGAAGTTCTTAGGAGGAGGAATATTAGGAGTCTTAAAAACAGGGGGGCGTGTATGAAACAGTGTATGGGGGTAAATGAGGCAAAAGAGGTTTGCAAGGATGGGTCAGAATGGAGGAAATTATTGAAGCAGAGTTAGGAGTACAATTATGTATTAACGAGGGAAACATTTTGACTGTGCCTACCCCGGAAGGGAACGGCGTGATGGGTATGTATGCATGAATGTATGTAACTATTTAATAGTTGAATTTCATTATCAATGGTCGGTGGTCGTGGTAAAACTGTACTACTGAAAGTAATGAAATTTAAAAGTACGAAATGTTATGGTACTAGTTTTGGTATTTAGCTATGGTTTTCATCACTATGAGTTTTATACTCTTTTTTGTCTATTTATATTAAAATCTGTCAAAAGAAATTCTAGCTTTTATAAGTTATGGCTTTCACCGGAATCTCTGATAATACAATAAGTCCCCAGCATTCGTCGTTTCGATTAACGTCTGATTCGATGCTACGTCCATGCTGACAAGGGTCGCCGGAAAATTTTTCCCCGTTTAATGCTAATAAAATAGGCCGTGTGTGCATATTCTTGCGTTTTTTCATAACTGAGACATAATCATTTTATCTGTAATGGCTATATTTTCCTGGATGGAGGCAAAAAACGAATTTTGAAATTAGCACCTTAATTTATCGCGGTAATAAAGTGGTCACGAATATCTGGAGCCGATTTACGTTGTTTCGACTTACGTCGCTCTTCTTCAACACTCATCTCCGACGTAAATCGAGGACTTGCTGAATTCTATTTTGGACAGATTTCATTTCCAGTATAAATTGCTACGCCCTAAATTGTGGAAGTGAAAAAAGTTTATATTTGTTAGCTTAGCATGGGTTTACATTGTCACGTCGAATGGTGTTTGACTGACAAATTTCTTTTTTTAATAAAATATTACACTTTCACGGGAGTCCGCAGTAGAAGTCTTCACCCTTCAACATGTCCTCCCTCTCAACAGTCCGTCGATGAAATCTAACCTTACCAACCTAAATACCAAAAATCACTTCAGCAAATAAGCAACCTAGAACCCTTATGAAGCAGTAAATTTAAAATGATAGTAAGAACAAGTCCAAAACCATCGAACATTAAAGTATGCAATGAATCATTTTAAATGTCCAAAATTTGAAGGAAAAAAATTTTTCCCGCTGAAAATAATACAGTCCTCAATTTTTTCTCCCGATGATCTTTCTTAATTCCTCGAATGAATGGAGTTTTAACCACTAAATCCCTCTCAATACACCCTTAACCTTGAAATCTCATTGCCGAGAGGTCATCATCATTTTCACTTTCCCATAATTCGAACCCCAATGTCTTTGTTCGTCGTGTGCTATTATATTCCTACTCAGCGGCTGTCTATAACCTTCGAGGATGTAGTTAACCGTGCTCTCCACAGATGACGCTATGTGCCACCGCGCTGCTTGCTAAGCTGTAGCCTGCGGAAAAAAATTCTCACTTTTTCTTCCCGAGGTTTTTCCTCCTACCCTTTACTCCTCCTCCTCCTCCTATTCCTCCGCCCACCAAGGATACGTTGCCTGATCTGTTGCGATTTGATGTCGTTTCTACTCTTAGGATGAGCAAAACGCCTCTACCATAGTACGAAAGGATTTTTAAGGGGTGTCTCCTCATTGAATCACTTAACGACGTTCCCTCTTTATAAACTCGTTCTTACGTACTTATGGTTAGGCCGTCCTTTTGGGCCCAAAGGTCAAAAGAATTTCTACATGGATCGTGCTGGGGAGGTATTTTTAGCCAGAAAAATTTAGTAATGTCGGGAAAGTACGGTCAGCCCTCAACCTAATTGTATGGAAAGCCTTTATGAAAAAGCTTTTATGCCGCTAATGCCTGCGAGCCATCGGCTTCTATTTTGAGCATGGGTTCTGTAATTTTTTGATGCACTGGCGTCCTATTTGTGGTCCTAGGTCGTGGAACACGCATCATTTTTTTCTACCATGAACTTCTACACGAAAATTTATACGCTACAACGCAGACGTATTTTGAGGTAACAAAAGAAGGGAAATGCGAGTAAAGTAATGAAATGTTGTCATCCCTTAAAATTTAAGTTATAGACTCTGCATAAATCGAGATTGGCAGAATTAAAAGGAAACAGAGGGGGAATTTTTTGATGGAACAATTGAGCGGATAGTATGAATGTACATATGACTCTACAGGTATATGTTGAGTTTTAAACCTTATATTTGCAATTGGATTTAAAATTTCCCGATAAAACTTGTCAAAGCAATGCTTTAACCCTATCACAATTAATGTTTTTGTTTGCAGGTTTGAAATTTCCTTTGTGTTCTCTCTGAATTTTCATTCCTACTGAGCCCACCAATCATTTACGCCATAAATATTCACTGGAAAAATTGTGACTCATCAGTATTGAAATTTTTAAAATAAATTTGAACCCATATATGGTTTATTTCATAAATATTGTTTATTGCATAATTATTTGATTTCATAAAAAAATGCATTCGAATCTTCTTTTATGCCCCTGTTAAAGAGAGCTTACGCAAACAACGGATAATTGAACATGTTTGGACGAATTTTCGCAAACATTCTCTATCCACTTTTACGGCTAAAGTCCTCTCTCAGATTACTATGACTTTTATTTCACTCTATTTACAATGTATAGTAAATTCCTTGTAGTCACGCCTGAGACCCCACTTGGAGTAAGCCGCTAGTATATGGAGCCCTTACGAAGGAGGACTATTGTCGGATATATATCGAATACAGCGGAGGGCAGCTAGATTTGTTCAAAATTGTTATGATAAGTTGTTAATATTATAATAATGTTAAATAACATAAGTGTTAGTAAAATAGTTGTGTTTCATAATTATTGAGGGAATAAGGGTGGGAAACTCTATCCGATAGGAGAGAGAAATATAGGTTAAATCTTTTACGAAAGTTTGATCTAGATTATTTTTTGCCAGACGTTTAAAATATTTTTCTGGAGCCAAACTACTATGGTAGGAACGACCACAGGAATAAGATTAAGGCAATATACTGCAGAACCGATAAATTTAAGATGTCGTTTTTTCCACGTACAATAAGGGACCATAATAGTTGAGATAGATCAGTTCTAGGATACTGACTAGGTTAAATATGTTTTTTCAGTAGTGCTTCTCTTATCTCTTCTTTCATCATAACATGATTATCAGCTACTAACCTCGCATGCAATCTCCGGCATGATACACCCTCGCATGTTTTAGTACCTTGTAGTGCTATTTATTTTCCGCATTAATAATATTAACCAGTAGTTATATCATGTGTGGTGTGGTGCCTGGTAGCATGTTCTTCTACGTATCACTCTCCTAGTTTGTAGTCTGACTGCGTACCGTTGTCCTGACTGCTTTTAGCCAGCGCCTGGCATTCGGGAGAACGTGCGCGGTTCTGATTTGAACTGGGATGAGTGCTGCATGTCTGGTGTGGAATCACCCCGTTCCACACACCCCAGTGGTGGCTTGCACGGCATTTCGTAGATGTAGATGATCTGGGTATACCAATGTAATCAGTAGCGATTTTGAGACCATCGATGTTTTTGGTTCATCCCAGTATCGGAACTGGTCCACTTGTGATAAATATGAAAAGTTTCGCTACACCCATTTGTGCTTCCGACTTGCGAAAGCATTTCGCGCGCCGAGGGGGAACGAGTTGTCATGTACGGGCCACCGAATGGCCTCCGTTGGTTGCTTGATGAGCAAAACATGGTCGTAAATTACAGCCTCCGAAATAATGTTCGAGAATTTTTAAGCGTTACACTTTCAATTATGTGACGGCGAAGTCGTTAAAGCGATCAACGGATCCGGAGGCTTGATTGCCTTTCTTTTTGTTCTCCATCGCAACGCTATCTGTTGCGATGGAAAGTGGTCCACGGGAACGCGTTTTGAATCCGATTCACAGAGATGTGCGCGCCCAAGAAATTAATTTTATTGGTTTTTCTTGCGGCTTACGACTTTTTATGCGCTCATATCATCAGGGTGAGGTGAAAATGAAAGAGGAGGCAATGGTATAAAGTCTAAGGGTAATTCCATTCTCTGTGCTCGGAGTATACTGTTGGTTCTGAAAGAAATAGAAGGTGTTAATGAACGAGAAAAATCACCCTTAAAACTGAAGTGATCACCCTCTAAATTTTCCTTGTTAATTTTTCCGCTCAGTGGGTTCGTTTGTATGCGGGCGAGCTGATGTGACATTTATTTATAGTTTGTTTCAATCTAAACAGCTTTTTTAATGCAACGAGCCCTAAATAAATACGTGATCAAAATTGTAATTGTTGCCACTGCGTGAAACCAGAGATGGTCAAGTAACCGAAAGCTTTTTTAGTGATCGATTAATGAATTAACATAAAAAAATTATCGTGAAAATAAAAAAAAATATTATCTTGTTTGAAATAATGTGTACCAATATCCCTTGTTTACGGCCTGCACGAGTTAAAGAAATATATTCGAATCATTTTAATAGCAAAACTCATTGTTTCTGCTGAGTTTTACTGACATGAATGCATTGAAATAAAACCGGCGTACACTGAGTAATAGTATGGAGAAGTACAGTAATAATACAAAATTCGCTTCTTCCACAATTTATTAAAGAATTTACTACCGGTTTTTTCTGTTATGCTATCTTCAAATACAAAGAGGTGCGTCGGTTTTAAGCAAATAAGTATAACTAATAAAATATTATGCATATAATCATAAATTCATCTAAAAACTCGAGTTTATTGTCACTTCGCCTGGCAATTTGGGAATAAAGACCAGTTTTAAACCAAACGAAAGATGAATTCATTTTTATTCAGCGCATATTAATTATTCCTTATTTTCTTTCCAAGACACGTAACGATAATACGTAAAAGTATTTTAATGCTGCTTTTAGACCAACGAAAAAGAACTGGATCTTAATGAGCGGACAATTTCGTGAAGAAAACGAGAAGTGGCATAGAAGGTCGAGGAACAAAGTGTGATGAGACTCAGGAAATCGAATTGGAAAGTAGAATGCGTGATAACAGAGAAGAGGGAGAAGGAAGGTCATTTGCAATGATTTCATGAGATGTAGTTCGACGAGCAAAAGAAATTGGTTGAATCAGAAAGTGGTGTGAAATTCGTAGATTACCAGTTAATCATGGAGATACAGAAGCCGTAAGCCTCAAGTTATTAAGTAAAATTAGTCAAAAGGTGACTGCCGAGGCAAGTTAATTGCTGCGATTGCTTTAGTTAGTGCCCTTTATCTTTAATGATAAGCTTCCTTTTACTTTATGTCATATAAAATCTTATTGCTGTTATTTTCTTAAGATTAGTTCCATTCCACGGAGGACCTACCAGTTCCTACAATCCATTGAACAAAGGAGTATCCAGCGCCTGATCATCAGCAATTCTAACTGAAGTTATCAGAGCTATCTTCCAACTTTTATTTCCTCATCTATCTCTTTCCATGCATTTTTTTAAATTTCCTCTTCATCGATGTTAAAAAGTAACGGCGACACTCCGCAGCCTGTGTATGCCACCCATCAGTCTCCTTTGGCCTTCCTCACTTGTTGAAGTTAATGGTTGGTGAATTAACTTTGTCGAAGTTAATCAGTTTCAATGTGATTAATAACGTGGTGATTTTCACTCTTCTAGACAAATTTGTATTATTGTAAAATGATTTAGAACGTCGAAACTGTTTCTAGTGGGACGAAATAAAAGGTTGGAAAAGTTTAAAGTGTTTTGAACATCATGTGCCCCAGCTGCACCGTTTAGGCTTTATGCAGATTTCGAATAAGTCTTCTGTCTCTCTAATCTCATATTCCATGATTGTTCATTAGTGCTTCCTACTTCACTCTGTTGTACGCTTTTTCGAAGCCCTGAAAAGAATCAAAAACATTCTAAGTATGCTCCTGGTGTCTTTCTGTTAAGTCTTTCTTCTACACAAAGGTAAAACGGGTTCATTTAATTTATATAAATCCAAAATAAGTGCAAGACATAACAATTTCTACGATGCATGCACATGAAATATGTAAAGTATTTTTCTGGACCTTCATCAGATTAAATATCACCATGGAGATGGAATTGTAATTATGTTACATATTCTCCTTTGCTGACTGCAGCCTTGGAGTCGTGGATAATCTCATATTCTTCATTTCTGACGTCACTGAACTCTTAATATCGTTAGTTGCTAGTACATTTCTTTTTGCAAGTTTCCATTTATGCTATGTACAGCAATTTTTATGTCCTCTATAGGTGAAAAACTCTTGTTTGTGAGGCAGAGATTCCCGGAACATCAACTCTGGACACCCCGCTCCTATATGGCAGCTTTCATCATCCCTGCGACCCCTTTTCTTCAGAATTTTGATTACACTTAATTCCTTAGCCGCTAAATATTTTTCTGTTGACCACTTTTATTCAATCTCTTTCGTCACCTTCTTGTGACGTCAAATGTGTTGTGGCTCGGGTTGTTGTGTGGTTATTTTTAGAGACTTTAGTTAACGCATGCTATTCAAGTATTCAGTTTATTTACCCGTTATGTCCGCCAATATTAAATGTCTTAGTCCTGTTTAGGGCGTTTGGCAAAAAACTATATAAGATGAATTAAAAAACATTACAGAGATTAAACAGCCCCACACATCATGTGACACATTTTCAGAAACACATTCTCTTGTCGTGGATGACCGGTGGTTTGATGCTAATGCAGTAGTCGTGATTGTCTTGAGTGAGGTTCCCATAACTTTGGAAGTTGGAAGAATAGAGGACTCGTCCGCAATATTTACGATTTTTTGCAGATCACACCACCCGAACAAATGGCCTCCCCTGGAATTAGCCTTCCATCAATTTTAATTTTTTCTTCATTCTCTTTTTGAGTTTTTAAACGACCAAGGAGTCCTCCGACTTCATCGGTTCCTCCCCGTCCTCTTGGGGAGAGAGTTAGTTAAGGTTTGAGAAAGAGCGATAGGGGAACATGTTCTTGAAAACGCCTCCCACTATCACTGGATAGAGGAGGCGTTGATTGATTACACCAATTCCAAACTTTCTTTTCACGAGAGTTCTTAATTTTCCTAGTTCCCTCTCACTGTGGTGACACGAAGTAAGGAAGGTAGACTATAGAAGAACCTTTATTCTCCTGATTTTTAGATTGGAGTAGAATCCAAGTCTTTCATTTTAAGCGACCCGAAAAGTATTCAATGTGTTCGGACCATAGTTATCGTACTGATATACTTTTTTGCCGTTCATTCATCCATAGGTCGTTCAATCCTAAGTTTGGTTGACTGCAGCCCACCACTCTTCCCTATCTAATGCTAGTTCCATTAACTCCTGGGGGGATCGGGTTGGTGTGGTGGTTAGAGTACTGGCTAACCATACGGGCGGCCAGGGTTCAAATCCTTATAGAGGAAGATGTTCTTCTGAGAAAACCCGATCCTTACTTGAGTCTTGTGGAGGGCTCTTCAAGTAGAGTACTCCGTCTGTCGGATGAGACGTTAAGTCGTGGTTCGCTTGACGCCTTTTGTTAAGAGCATGCTAATGCCTACGCCGGGTTTCTATCCACCCTTCCTCCCTTACCTATCCCCTATGGCGCAAATGACCTTAGCTGTCGGTTGCATATCCAAATATCCAATCCAATCCTTACTCCTGGTTCCTCTTCCTATGTACTATCGTCTTAATTTGGTCCATGAACTTATTCCTGGGTCTTCCTCTGGGGTCTTTTCCTCCTATATTACCTTCAATTATGTTCTTCATAAGCCCATTGTGTCTCAGGGTGTGTCCAATCCATCTGGTTCATCTTTTTTATATGGTGCTCCATTTGGTACTCCCCTCTTCCACTCTTCTGTAAACTTCATCATTTCTTATTTTGTCCGATTGCCGTTAGTAAAATTGACATTCATCGTCATATTTTCAGCAGTTCATTGATAAATATCCAAATTAATTCTAGTTTTTTCAGGAAATTTTGCACCACGCCGAGAAATATTTACTTTTCATAGACAGTATAGCCGATATTATGCAGCCACCACTGGACCAATGGGATAATGGCTGCTGAATGAGGTGATAGGTGAACGGAGGGAATATTTATATATCTTATCGGCATATAGATTTATATAGCTTATCGGCATGGTAAGTTAATGCCATTTCCAAAAATTCGGCCGCTAATCGACCAAGAGTCGGCCACGGAAGCAGGTTTCACTGTATCTGAATTAAAACAGACACACGTGTCATATCCATGGGAAATGTGTCATATTATAATAAATACAAAATAATAGAATGATTAATAAAATTACAGTATTTTGTAAATGAAGCCAAAGCAGTGTTTGAGAACGTGTGGAAACAAATTCACATTCGATCATCCCTAAGTAAGAATCTTTGGACCCGGCTGTAATTTGGTACATGTGATCATTCAATTCGACCTGGTTGCTGCTATTGTTGCCAGCCAGTGATAGACGGTGATTATGGAATTTCTCAACTGTCGAAGCAGGAATAAATCCTTGTACTACAACTTCTTAAGGGCCATACAATCTTGCACCATTTTTCATTGCTTTATACGAGAAATTCTTTACGGTAGAAATGCAGTGCCAGTGAATAGACTGAAAATAAAAGAAAAAAGATGTATTACTTCAAAACAAGCACACTGAGCACACTTAAGAATTTATCCTGCTTAAGGGGGCGTCCTAAGGTTTCAGAGTAGTATTACTCCTTTTTTTATTTAGCACCTGCAAAAAAAACATGCTACACACGGAAATAAACGTCATTTGCATATACGAGTGTGATGATTGAGCTATGGGAGATGACTCAGCCTCGTTCAACAAGAGTATTTGTCTACTAATACTTTTACGAATGAAGTTCAAGAAGAATTCACTTATCAACCATGTACAAACTCGCCAATGAACACCCACAATTAACCAGCAAAACATTTTTTTTACCGGGTATGGCGGCTTGTTTTAAGTTCCTCCGATCTTTCTCTCCGATTTCTTATTTTTTCACAGCAAGGAAGAGTGGTCCTTTTCTACTTTTGTCTCCACCCTTCTTTTGTAGGAATTTCGGACCCATGGGATAAGAAAGCGCCGGAGAAACCCGTTCTTACAGCGCTTCCAACTATCGGAAGGACAGTCAGGGCGTTGATAAATTCTCGCACTTCCCTTGGTTTCGTCTCACGGCCGCCCGCCCAGTTCTCAGTTCCCTCCCGCCCAGAAGAGATCCTCCCTCGGAGAAAGACTTGTTCGCCTCCCTCGATCCATTTCGCAGAAATGCGTTCGTGTTGTGTCATCATCACCCCAATCTGGTTTCTCGCATTTGGGTGCGAAAATAATGATCTTCGTTAACAGTTTATCAAAGTGCAAATTGGTCGACTCTGCTGTATCCGTTTTTTCTCAGCTGGCCTCTTAAAATTTCTTCTGTCCTTCCTGTCACATAACTTGTTACCACCAGAGGTGGTCCATACTTGGAATTGACGCTATAGTTTTTACCAATTGTCCTTATATTATTGCCATCTTGAAGCGGATTTGAAATAATTATAGCTATTATTAGAGGTACTCTACCGGTCAAGGCAGGTTTAGGTGAAAGGAGAAATGTCTTATATAGCCACATGTCCTTGTACCTGTCCGATATATCATTGTTCTGCTCGGCGTACCTTCTACCCCGTTCATCGCACCAGTTTCCTCCCCCGTATCACGGTCTTCAACATTCCAGTAGCCTACTGTTACTCGTACCAGCATCCTACCCTGCATTCTCCTAATCTCCTCCTATAGTTTTCTCTCTTCCCTTTCTATGCCAGGGACTTCTATGGTTTTCTATCTTTCCGTCCACTACAGCTTCTCCATTCCCCTATACATCCACTTCTAAAACCGCCTGCAGCCTATGTTCGTCCTTGTTTTGCATAGTCCACGTTTCTGTACCATGGAACGCTACTTTCCACATTATAAACTCTTTGTGAGTCTTTTCGTAAAAATTTCACTGCAAAATACTGCCGTGGCTGTATTATTTTTCTGAAATTCAAACTATAACAAAATGCCACAGCATGATGTAACGAAAGATTACGAAACTACTGAGAGGAGACGAAAGTAGTCTAGTGTAAATGGACGCTTTCTTTGCTATAAGCTGCCCCTTCACAATTATTGTTTTACTAATTATTCTAGTCCAATGAAACCATTTACTCTAGTATTCTGTTCTTCTCGTTTGTTTATTTGGCCATATTTTCTATTTTATTAAAACTTTGGTGTTGTTTTGTAGTAATTCCTTGAATGTGTTTTATCCTGCTTGGTAAGACGCAATGAAATTGTATGCCACGAAGACGAAAGACGATACCCCACGATTAATTTTTCACTGAGGTTCTACAAATATAGCACTAAGGCGAATTTTGTTTAATCAGCAAAAATAGTCTGTCATTTTTGCAGCCTGAAATTGGCCTCGTGTTCTCCATTAATTTTTAGATGAATTATCAAATTCAACTTCGAATTTAGCAAACTCCCTGTGTCCGATTTCTTGAGTGTTTATCTTGAGAGTTTGTTTTCCTCTTCCGTGTGGTCTAAGTGTTTTATTAGTGTCACATAATTCTTTCAATTCCACTTTTTTATTGTATCTTTTCAGTACTACCCAAATGGACAAAATAAATTACTTATCATTGAGTAACATCTGTCAGATTTTTAGAGAACCTCAATAGATTGTTATGGAAATAGAAGAAAAGACCCATACATTTACAATGTATTGCAACTCAGCCACTAACTTACCATATGAAACATATCGAATGTATAATATGTATTTGTGCTTGTTTGGCGAGACGTCTTATGAGCGGCTACAATGAAATAATCATCTGATGTGATTTACTTTTTTGCTGCCAGTTAGACAAAGAAATATGGTACCGAAGCAAATGTAGCAAGATATTGAATTAAAAAATAAGAAATCTAAAGATTCTCTTGCAAGTGAGTGGTATTTTTATGAAACAAAGGAATAAAACGAGTAATTTTCCACAAAAAAGAAAGAATTTACTTCTATGCAGGGTTCCAACGTTTTACAGGGGTCAAGGAATATACCTGATTATATAGAAGCACTAGAAAATTTTTGAGAAAATGTGTTTGATAACGGATCAGCACCAGCTCTGCCACAAAAACTTTCAGATGATGGTAACTCCAAATCAGGTAGTTCCTCTGGGGTACCTATGTTCCTATACTTTGTATAAATAACCAAACGCACACACATATGAATGGAATAAAGAATTATTATTATTATTATGATATAATACCGCCAAAACGCGGATCGGAAGTAATTTTAACTTTTTTGGGGAATTGCATTATGGCCCGTTTAATTTCTCCATTATGAATTGAAAAATTTTTACTTAATATAGCGGTAAGGTAACATACCATGACAGGGTGGAGGGTCGCAGAATATTTCAAATATATTCTTTTTCTACTGAATACAATGATTTTTACGAGCTGTGTATAGGTTTATATAAAATTTCAACTACTCCTTAACGTCATATTTTATCTAAAAGCATTTTGCTTGCTGTAAAAACATTTTGAAAAGTCCTTTTTCTGTCTTTAAGTGCTACTTATGTCTCTTATTTGTGAGTAAAATTTTAATCATTTACCTCCCTTCACTGCCAATACATAATATTATCCATTTGCCCATTTTCGAGAGCATCAATTTTTTTCCTTAGTCGAATTGAAATATCGCACAAGATTCTTTCCGTCCTTTAACCGTGCCTAAATCATAAAACAAACTCGTCCAAACCGTTTTCATCATCTGCCGTCTAATCTCTTGGTAAGAATCCACCAACTTTTATGTTTAATTAATAGGCATCTTTAATTCACAAGTTTAATGAGGATCATTTCAATAGTTTTCTCTTGATCGTTTGTGCGCATTCCCATATTATGATCTCAAAATGTCACTTTCCAGACAGTTATTGCCTATGTAATTTAACTGTCTATTTTAACTGATCTCCTTTGAAATGTTTGCGTTTCCTTTAGTTAAGCACATCGAATGAGACTATTGTCCGAATAGTCCCATTTGATGGAGTTTTACATGTTAGGAGACTGAGCAAGCGAGCGCAACAAAAGCGCAACAACAAGAGAGTGAGAAATTGTCGAAAACTGTCGATAATTATTGTTAGGGAAAATTTTAACCGGTACTATAAAGGTAGAGGGTGTGCCAGGATAAAAAGAAGTAAATTATCAGGAAGGTGAATATTTATGTTGGAAAAATGGAGTGGAAACCTCGTCACCAAAATCTATCTAAAAAAAGTGGTCATCGACGCCTTTTCTTGTAAAAATTATATTAAAAGTCACTAGGTTAATTTTTATCCTGAAGCATACATTCACTGTTTCTCATATCATTGCCGTATTGTCGAAACTATTCATGTGGAATCTTGACTGACTGGAAAGAAAGCAACGCGACCATAAAACGATGAAATCAGCAGCATTTTTCCTAAAGAATTGCCGTTTTCATCCCATAATAATCGGTACGCTTCTCCATCCAAGCGAATTTATTGTTTTCTTTCCTCCATCTTGATCGCGTTGCTATCTCCCTCGCATCTAATCTCCTATCCCGTTGCCACGTTTTAGTTTCAGCACTCTCACATTTTCCCTCTCTTTCAAAATCCTTCTCTATCGCGACCATATCTCACACCATCTGATTTATTTCTGATTCGTTCTCCTTTCCTTCCCATAAATCCTTGACGATGTCCGAACGCTGGTCGCGGTACAGGTTTGGAATCCTGATCTACGATAGTTCCGGTACACAAACCAGAACGTTTCTTTGGATAGCGAACCGTAAATTATGGAGTTGCAATCTCAGAGACGCTCACGGCACCCATTCAGAAATTTCCCGTGAGGTTACTTCACGTATCCAGATCTATTGCGGGGCGACTTGTTTTGATTATTGTGAGAGTTTTTAATTTGAATGTCGATAGAAATACTTGCACACCAAGAATTCTCTTACTTAAGGCGACTTCAAATGGGTTTGATATTTTATTCTAATGCCGTCCAAAAGTGTTCGATATTGTAAACGAATAAAGTATATGTCTGCAGCAGTTGGAGCTACGTAAGAGTAAGACAAAAGCCAGTTCTTCACGCAACAGAAAGCTTTAACATATCATTCAACCATGGTTTCTATTATTTTTTTCAGATTTTAAGGATGCGAGACCGTATAAATGAACGTTAACGTCAAATTTCCAATCATTGCATTGCATGAAATGATGTGGTGACTCGCACGGGTGCATACACACCAAGGGTTGAAATTCGCCATGGCGTGGCGTCATATAACTGGCTAACACACCTGACCGGTAATTGGGAGATCCGGGTTAGAATCCCTATCAAGTCAAATGATTTTTTTCATAGCGAATTTCAACCCTTTGTGTATTAACGTAAAATTTCTGAGAGGAGGTAAATTTTCTTGAAGAAATAGGATAAAATGAGGATAGAAATTGAGGGAGTTTTTTAAATAAATGAATAAAAATTTAAAAAACTTCAGTTTAAAATTAAAATTTTTTACTGCAAATCATGTCATGCTTTCGGTCAAGTTCCATCCACAGTCTTTGCTCTCAGATTCATGCTATTTTATATTTAAAATCCTTTTGATGTCTCAAACTGCTCTCATTCCTTTCATCCGATTCTTTCGTTTACGCGGTTATATGGAGACCATTTCTGAACCCTCAGACGCCTTTTCATTTTTTTCGGGATACCAAGTAGGTCGACTCGGATTAAAAAAATCCATTGTTTTCTTGCCAGAAAAAATAAATAGAGCTAGTCTTTGCAAAAAAAGACATAGGAAAGCATTGCCCTCACAGTTCTAACACGCAATCTTGCCTTAAGTGAATGTTTTTTCAACGCACCTAACTAACCCTGCTTTCCCTCTCCTATGATGACTGTTTAATTGCGACCTTCTGGGAATAGTCCATCAACTATCAATTTGTGGCCCCATTTGTATGTACAACGTATGTATTTGTACAACGGCGGTTGTTGGTGACTTTCTTGCGTTCTGCTATTATCTGCATTATTTTACTTTACGCTAAAGCGTTTTACGGGATTCGGTAAGCTCAAAAGGCCTATTTACCGTGACTGCATGAAAATAGCTCAAGAACTATCAGGCAGTTGAGCTAAACTGACGTTCACATTATTCATTAGAAACATATCTGAACTAAATGATGGCCTTTAGATCCTGTTTTATCTTTGGTTAACGTTTACCCTTAGATGATGTAGCGTCTTTGTTAACTTGTTGTTAACTGGAGGTTTGGGTCCATTGTTGGTGAAATATAGTATGGAAAATTGTGGTTCAAAATATAATAATAATAATTTGATATTATAATAATTTATTACCCCTTGACATGGTCAAAAATTTCATAAGTACATAGTAAAAATTGTCAATATGAGCTTTAGGTGAGCCCTAAGTCATTTTCCTGTTGTTGGGGGCATCTTCAAGACAAAGAAACGAAAGACTCCACAAAATAATCAACAACTCGAAAAAATAATAAACAACAGATGTAAAAGTATGAAAATTAACGCAGAAAATATTTTAAATACGAGATTTCCGAACGGAAATAACAACAAGTTGCTAAAGTGTTTGCTCTAAATCGTTTGAAGTCAACAATAAGAGCTTAACCAGCTTAAGATAGATTTAATATGATGTGCAGATTTTATTGGTTGAGGCAAACAATTTACACAGACTTGAGATATAACAACTTAGACAATATTACAAGAATTTCATTTATAACCGGCCGACGATTTATTATTTGAATGACTTATCAGTCCAATGAGGCGATACCTGATAATGAAATAAAACTTATATATATATATATATATATATATATATATATATATATATATATATATATATATATATATATATATATATATATATATATATATATATATAATTCTTGTAATTAATTGTGGTTTCTTCTCTTGCCTGGCGAAAAACTAGAACAACGCGTAATCTAGCGTCAGCAGCGACGAGGAAGTTAAATGCAGAAGTGAACACAAACTCTATTTATGATGAAATTGTTTCTCATAGAAAGTTTTTGCATTCGGCCAAAAATGTAGGGAAAATTGTATCGAAATATTTGAAATTAATCTAAAATGACTGCCGATTCTTAGGGCGGATTTTAAAATATTGTCCGGCATTTCACACTAAAGAGGTAAAGCCTGATTGAAGCATTGATGGGCAAAGTCGACATAAAGAGTAGGTACTGTCGATGCAGTCCAGTGATTTCTGGCCCGACTACGTGGAAATTGATTTTCAATGATGAATAATTATTACTGGACATTTTCCATTGAATTTTCATTATAGGTTCTACTAGTTTAAACGCATAGGCACATACCCTCAGGTACCTGGGTACCTTATGTTGATACCTATCCATTGAAACCAATTGTACCGATAGAAATTCTAAGGAAAATATCTAATGTTCTCTTTAATCACTGAAAACGAGTGTTCTCATTCGTTGATTTAATGATACAGCCTGTAGCAGCCCGATCTTATGCTATGTTCAGTTCTCCTGTTCCGCAAGAACCTGCCTATCCTCATTACGCGTCTTACACCCTATTGGTCACCTCTACTGGCTTCGGTGGTGGATACTGGTGAGCCAGTTTTTGCGGTCTAGTCGTTAGCCGACTTTAAAATATTTGCTCCTCCTCTGAAGGAGAAAGATTGCGTGGTGTTCCTCGCGTCATGAAGGAGTTCATTCACGTCTTTTCGTGACTCGAACGACCTGTTTATGAACCTCCTCGTATTGGTTCTTAATTCTTTTATAATCGTTCCAGTTACGCCGGTAGGTGGAGGTGGTGGGCTTATGGGCGGCGAGCAGACGTGCGCGCGGCGCAGCTGTGGACCCCGGCAGCCGTCTTGCGAAATGGAGTAGGAGCGTGGCAATTTACCAATGAGAGGGATTTTGTCTCAGTGCTCAATTTAATGGAACGGCCGACGATTTATTATTTGAATGACTTCTCAGTCCAATGAGGCGAAAATACCTGAATAATGAAATTAAAATTAATCTTAAAAGAATTTACTGGAAGGTGAAAGTTGAAATATAGGGTATTTATGGGTGGGTCACTTAACGCAATTGGCCAAGTTCTTCAAGAATACAACATGGAAATAAGTAAGACGAAGACTAACATCCTAGTATGCGGAAGAGAGAAGGTGAATGAAGAAGTCACCATGAGAGGAGAGAATATAGAGCACGTGGATTCCTTCCCTTATCTTGGAAGTACCATCACGTGGCACGGAAGAAGTACAACGGAAATCAAGCGGAATATAGCCCAAGGAAAGAGGGTTCAAAGAAGATGGAACTACAAACCCGGAAACAATATATAAAAACATTCGTGTGGAGCGTAGCACTTTATGGATCGGAAGCATGGACAATTGGAAAAGCTGACCAGAAAAAAACTAGAAGCCTTTGAAACCTGGGCTGGAGGAGGATGCTGAAAATAAAATGGACGGACAAAATAAGAAATGATGTATTTTACAGAAGAGTAGAAGAGGAGAGGACCATATGGAACATCTTACAGAAAAGGAGAACCAGATGGATTGGACACACCTTGAGACACAATGGGTGTGTGAAGAACATAATTGAAGGTAAAATAGAGGAAAAAGTCCTCTGAGGAAGACCCAAGAATAATTTCATGGACAAAATAAAGAGAAAAGTACATAGGAAGAGGAACCAGGAGGTAAGGGAACTAGCATTTGATAGGGAAGGGTGGAGGGCTGCAATCAACCAATCTTAGGATCGAACGACCAATGAATGAATGGGTGGGATGTGTTAAAATTTTCTTTTGTTTTTGTCATTATTGGTACCGTGAAGGACTTACTTTAATGATGCCAATTTACAGATAAGACAAAGAAGCAGGAAAATTAAAGATTACATATGATAAATGGAAAAAAGTACTATATACTAGTGTAATTCTAAAAGTATGGCTGGTCCAAATTATACAGAACCAACTACATGTTTTGTTCAAATATTTCTCAATGCTATACAAATGAACAATGGTGAAATACAAACACACGATTGCGGTCCTCATTGAGTATTATTTGTCAGGAAAATATCTTGGCTATTAAATGCACTATATTATTTAACAATAACGTTGTTCACAGTTATAACCACAGTTTTTGGCTTATGACAGTTTTGCTATGTTCCTTATATAACTCTTTACACAGAATTAAAAAATATACGACTGTTCACTATGTAAACGACAGATGGCATAATAGGAGAGTTTGGTTTTTATTCTACAAATGCTTGTCATACGGTGAAATAGTGCGTTTATTTGTCAGGCAAAGAGTTTATTACACCCCGCTCCTATTCTGAAGCATTCGTCCGATGATGAGTGTTTTGAAAACTTCGAGTCGATGTTAAATCGATTATTTCACTACTCAATGTCTCGACCAAAAACATCGAGTAGTCCGATACATCGATGTCGATGTGGCATCCCTAGAAGTACATCATTTTTATTTCTTTCAGTTCGATACACGACCTCTCTCATTTTCTAGCTCGATCAGTTCTTTTGATTGCACATTTTAGATAACAGGGATTACGCAAGTGTAAATTGATTGCAAATGCTCAATTGAGACACGTGAACAAACTGTGAGAGGCTATTTCTTGGTCAAGCCAGGTTAAATTCACCCATTTTGTATTCAATATTGTAAATGAAATCATCTCCATCATTATCTTCCTACCCCCTACTACATGTCCCAGCGAGCCGCCGTAGAGGAGTGCAGCAGGGGACGTTAGGACACCTGCTATGAAGACAGGGGAAATAAGGATAAGAAAGGGTTAGTTGCTTGTAAATGCCGTGCTTTCCGCCGGTGCCGCGCTGTTACTTCCATTCAAACCATAATAGGTTTTCAGCCTCACCAACAATTTAACGCCATCTTGCCCTGTCAGCCAGCTGTTGCGCTTTCGATCTTTCAAACTCTTTTTGGACTTGGTCCTTCCATCTTATGAAGGAATTCCACCAAGTTACTGCCAGTACTATTAATTCCACGTCGATGTATAAAGAAGTTTGCCTTTACAATATTAGTATAATTACATGGAAAGTAGCTAGAATTAATTGACGGTAACCAAAATAAATATGAGCTCTCTCTGTGAAAAATGATGGGTGGTACTAATGGAATTTAAAAAAACAGGGTTATTATAGTTCTCTAAATAGGTACAAAAAAATAGAGCGTGAGCTTTAAATTAGCTTTGAAGAAAATTATGTATGGAATAAATTGATGGCAACCATGTGTGAAAGCAATAAATTTGGGTGTAAACGGTAATAAAATGTTAATATCCGATGAGTGTACCTCGTTCTTACCTTGGTGCTACACGTAACATCTTCAGTATTACCCTGAAATTCTCAAAACGAGGTACGAATATTTCAATCAGGATCATATTTTTTAAAAAGCCTTTAAGGATATAGTGATTTCCATGAAAAATTTTGGTCGCGATAATTTATATTCCATCTAATCCTGCCTCAACCACTTTGTCCTCTTTAAAAAACTAATTGTAGCATCAGTGGAGCGGCTTTCCCTTGGTTCATTTAAATGCTGAATACTAATTATGAAAGGATATTGTAAGATTCTGGGAGTATGCAACCGAATCAACTAATTTGCCCAGGAACTTCAATGTGTTTTTTCTAATTGTCCCACTAAATAAGTTTCTTGTAACTGTTAATTAAAAAGTAATTTAGTTCAAAAATTAGTTATCATAAGCAAGATTTTAGTTAACGTTGAATCTTGAAAGTAACAGATAGCTTGATGAATTCCCAAAGCTCATTATTCTTGGCATTTTCTCATCTGTCGATATCATTTTTAACAGGTTTTGAATGATAGATTAGGGAGTTGCTTGAATTACCTGAAAAAAGAAATGTTTATTATAAACCTCTAGAAATGGGTCGAAAAAATATAATATTAATCCTACATGGAATCACTAATGTCTACAAAAAAATAGCTGAGCATTAATTTCTGAGAAAAAACGGACGTCTAATACGTTCTTCCACAAAAAATACTGACCCTACAATTAAAATCCAATATTTTTCTCCTCTGTGGAAATCAAGGCATTGCAAAAGTGGGTGAAAAATGTGACAAGGGCCGTTGAAGTCTATTACTAAAGGTTTAATTGCTTGTGAGTGCTATGCCATACGCCAGTGTCACGCTGTCACCTCCTACTTACTTTCACTCAAACCGTAAACCGTAGCATTTGTTTGCATTCATTTCTTTTGATTGTTTCTTTTTCTTCTTTATCACCTTCATTAATACTATCCGTAGGTGTTTGAAAAATGTAGGTCTTGTGAAAATTTTGTCTCCTTCTTTTAGCGGATTTTTTTCTTCATTAGCTTTTCTTCCTACTCTCAGGTACTTTGTTTTACTTCATTAACACAAGTCCTACTAGTCAAGCTCGGGTTATCAGTTCTTCTGCAAGATGCCTCGGGTCATCTTTACCTTCTGCCATTAGAACAAAATCATCAGCAAAAGCTTTAATATTAGGTGCCCCGTCGTTATTGTTAAAATTACTAAAAGCAAATGGAAATAAATAGTTTTTGTACCTTTTAGTCACAGATTGATTGTCTCGTATTTAGCCGTCTTTCATCAGTTCTAGAGATAAGGTGTCGGGTTGAAATACTAAACTCCGGGTCACCTTGAAACTCAAATCTGAATATTTCAAGTATTTTAAGTCCAGATGTGGCATCCGAGGTTCTAGTGACTCTTAACCCAGTCCTTCCACGAGCTGTTTCTCATACTGTTCGCGCGTAGCCGTTAATTCTTTTCAGACAGCCGTCCTTTCTCACTATTTGTCTGATTAATTTCGTTTCATTCAGGCTGCATTATATTTATTATCTTATTTTCTTCGTAGTTCATTTTAGACCTTACTCATCAGTGATTTAATCCGTTCATTTTATCCCATAATTCGTCGACTAAACCAATATCCTGAAAGCAATATCTTTGTCGGATAAATGATTTTTGATATTCCACTGGATGAGCAGGTCCATGAATCCCGATAGTTTTGGGTTTCTGGACCCCTGCATGAAGAGCAAGTCGTTCTCCGAGACGTCGGGATTCGTGGACCTGCTTACCCGGTGGAATACCCTAGAAACATCCAGCAGATATGCCGGGAAAACCTAAGATCTTGAAATATTTTCCTACTCTTTTGCCTAATGCTCTCACCAAAACACAAACAAAAACAACACTTAATGGAGAATGGGAAAGAAGGTTGAAAAAGAGATGGGAGGCAAGAAGGAAATGTCAGGAGATAATATATATTTATCGGAGAAACTAACGGGCGGAGCGTTCACTCTCTCAAAAGGTGGAGGTCAAGGTAAACGCGGAGAGTGGAAAAAGATGAATGGATGGGAGATAGCCGGAAGAGGTGGTCAGAGATGAAGGAGAGGAGAGGGGAAAGTGGGAGAGAAAGAAGGAAAAGTCAAATGGAAACCGAGGTAGGTATATCTTTCGGGTGCGCCCGGTGTCTACCTATTCCGACGGACTGGTCAAACTCTCGCGGACTGCATTTGAAGAACACGCATACGGATTGTGAAAGTATACAAGCCTGCTGCAAATACGGCGGTGAAATGCGTTGAAAATTTCCCGAGATATAATCGGCCTGGACCGGTAATCGAGCCACGGGAATTTCGCTTATAGAGCCAATGCTTGGACAACTACGCCACTCCGGGCTACCTGCCATGTGTGCGGCTTCTCTGAACCACTCTTCTCCCTTGAGTTTCCTTCCTTGATTAGCCACAATGGCTTAAAATCTAGTTCCTTTACCTAATGAATTTTTATTTGTTCTTCTTCTATGTGTTCTAATACCATTCATCAGATTGCGATGAAACCTTGGTGAGTTATTGTACGAGCGCTCACGAAGGTTTCTGAATTATTTAATATATTGTATGCAATAGGTGGAGCGCAAGTTGTTTCAAAAAATGAATTTTGGTACGCGACCTTCTCAAACAAGTGAGGAGCGACAAGCAACCAACGAAGCAGATCGTTCACGAGTTGCTCAATCACGTGTGTCAGTATCGTATAAGTGAGACATAATATCGCGTGCATCACAATCATATCAGTAGGATATGATTTTTGTTAAAGGTGCGTTATTTATTTCTGCGTAGAATAAGGTTAGGTTTAGTGGTCTCATTTTTTGCCTTTTTAAATTCTTGCATTAGATTTACGTATACGCTTCGCTTTTTCCTAAAATTGGATTTTTAAACTCGAAAATCTTAAATTTTTTCACTGCATTAACAGTAGAATATTTTAATTGCTTGGATACCGCAGCATAGGTATGGAATGGAAACCCATGCCATCATTTGTGAGTTACGAATTCCTGTGACGGTACGAGGAATTTTTTGGCACTAGGTCTCAAATTTGTTTGCGTCTGCTTTGTAAAGGTGTGCCTGTTTAGAAAGAAAAAGAGGCCTTGCAACGCATGCCGGGCACAGCTAGTATCCTATAATATCCTCGGGAATTAGGAGGCCTGCGTAGCGTAGAGGTGTGCACAATGGCCCGCAAGGCCGAGGTTCGTGGTTCGATTCCAGTCCGATTTTTTCCTCGTAGCGATTTCGACGTTTATTGCTTTATTATTGTTTATTGGAATATCACAGCCATCAACAATCTTTAGGATTAAATTGCTAATGATGACAATGGATTTTGGCCACATTTGGTCTCTCAGTCATTTAAGCTCCAGAATTTGAACTTTACCAATTTTTTTTTTATTTTTTATTTTTTTTATTTTATTTATTACCAATTATCTATTTTCCCACCGCTTTAATAGACCATAATCGTTTTAAGGAGTATCATCAAAGATAGTATCTGCATGTATACTTTTGGTCTAATTACCTCGCATTAATCATGTGACGAAAAAGCTGTTGAGTGTGTAATGTACAATAAAAGATGACACAAGCAATGGACTTTTTGCATTCGTATTTGTTTGCAGGAGTGGCTATACTCTTAGAAAATACAAAATAAAAATACTAGGAGGCTCTGATAAATCTTTGCTCCCATGTTTTCCAATGCAGTATTGTTAAGGTGGCTGCAAAGGTGCTTAAGAAAACTGGTGAGGCTAATCGTAAATTGGGATTTGTGTAACAGTATGTACTTGGAAAGTGCAACGATAAAGTTGGAGAAATCAGCTACTTGTCCCCTCGTCTCCCTTGTTAGACCCCACTTGGAATACGCTGCCAGTGTTTGGGATCCGCTGCCAGGATTTGGGTTTATAGGAGGTAGGCTTAAAAACAGAGTTCGAACGCGTGCAGAGAAGATGTGCAAGATACGTGAAAGGCCGTTATGACAGTCTCGTTAGTGTTACTGACCTCTTGCAACAACTTGGATGTGGATCGCTTTCAAACCGTCGATTGAAAATTAGACTCGATCTTTTATGTAAATTTAAAGCCAACTTATTTTCAGACGAAGTTTTCAATATCCTAGAGGTAGATCAGATCATGAGAATAAAATATGGAAAGTAGATTGTAGAGCAGAAAGGTTTAAAATTTCGTTTCCCCCGCGATCGATAATATATCACAATGCCTGCGTTAAGACTTGGAATTAGGTTTTTTGACAGGTAGTGTAGCTGATTTATTCATATGCCCCCAAATGCAATTTTCTAAATTTGCCGAGTAGTGCTTACACCATGTTTTACATGTTCCCTGCATGACTCTTGTGTCATGTTTCTATAGTTACATTACGGATTATTTTAGTAGCTTCTATAGCATTTGTAGTATACCGATAGTGAGGTGCTTGTTGGTGAAAGTAAATTTCTTCCCTGTAGTTCATATTGGTGATAAGTCACCCCCTGCCAAACACCCTAGTGGAGGTTTGCAGGGTAATAATTAGATGTAGATGCGGAAGACTGCCGGACGTACAATGTTACATGTAGTCCTAGGCGTGAACTAGGCTCCACAGTCCGTGATAAATTAACCTTGTTTCGTTAGATCCCACAAAATCTATTGGGGAACTCCTTGGTATCTTAAGGCAGTTTGAGCGAAATATCATTTTACCTAGACATCAATGAATTTGGTCTCATTTTAAGAAAAATATACCAACCTTCTAATGACACTAAAAATTCAACCCCTTACCACATTACTGTCGGAGATATTTGCCAAAAAATACCAGTCCTTTTACATGGGAAATGGTATGTGCATGCACTCCAGAGAGACATAATTTACAAAATGAGGAATTTATAAGACTTAGATGTCGTAAAAACTAACAGCGTATAGTTTGTATGTTTTATCAACTATTTTTGAAAATTAATCTTATTGTCACTGCAATAGGTTCTTGGGTATCACAAAAACCTTCCGTTTTGAAGGAGTTTCAAACGCACCGCTCGAAAAAAATGAGTCAAGTTAAAGACTTATTTAGATATTTTAATCTAATTACTTAACCATTTCCGTCATATAAAACTATATTTCTACACCATTCATAATGCAATATTTAATTCATATGTCCTACCGCTGGTGAAATTAAAACGTATAATTCGAATATGGTCTCTATTATGACGAGAAAACTATCTCGCTCGGACTGCCTTAACAGGATAGAGAGCACGGCGCGAAATCGAGGAATCAAGGTTCGAGTCCCGGTCAAGGCAAATGATTAAGCCCACTTAGTAGTTTCTAGTCACTAAGAGGCTTGTAGTGTTTGCAAAGCGAAGGAACTCCGCCTCCAACACGTGCGTCATACTCAAACTCCCCGTCCTCTCCCGTTCTTTTACTTCCGAGGCTCCCGGCTAACTGTTCTTGAAGGTGTTCTCCCCTTGACGATCACTTGACAGGTTTCCCTCGGTGACTGAAAGGGCAATCATCTGGAAAAGAGACAATTAAAGTCATTCAGGATTTTCCTCTTTCCTAGCTCTACTCCAACTTATTCTATGCGTGATTTTCCCATTTCCTTCCAATAGTATGCGCTTACTGTACTTATCAAAGAAAAGGTTTCATATGTGCTGGGAAAGGAATTGCCTGAATTCATTTCTCTTCAAGCCTCAGCAATTCTTGGAGTGATAATTTTAAGATAATTTGCATCTTATGAAATGGATTTATGTACGTTAAATAGGCAAATGTTGTCGCTCTATCGCATTGTGTAGAGAAGGTGACTCATAGAATCTTCTATGTTCTCTAGAACCTAAATCATACATTTTTCTACTGATAGGCAAAATTTTTGGAAAAATTCAAATAACATGTACCTGGTAATAATATAATTTCTATTCATGTACTTTGATGGCAATAATTTGAATTTAACAGTGAGGCTCGTTACAACCCACAATATCTACCCGGGAGGATGACGCTTGGTTTAATCTCTCGGCGTGATATCGAGGAATCCGGGCTCTATTGACTTTTCCTCCGTAGAATTTCACCGTGAAACTCATATTTTTCCTTCAGAATAAGGTGGCTCTGGCTTATTTTTGTCAGTCAAAAGAAATACTGAGTTAAATGTTTTTATGTATTCAGTAGAAAAAATTCCTAATTATGTTGATAAAGCAGATTACCTCTTTAAAACCAAAATAAAGGTACAAAACAAACAGAGTATTCCACGAATATATTTTTAATGACCGCATTTTTTCAGCCATAGGAGCCGATTTTAGCGCCATTTGCATTGAGCTATCGCATTTGAACCTCAATCACAGGTGTAATTCGCTGATAAATTTAAGTAACATTGATGAAAATATACTCACATTTCATTTTTTCTATTTCCCTAGAATTTTCGCTTCTTATAAAAAGTTTGGAAGTTTAATGAAAAGTTTGGATGATTTCTAGTTCAATTTGACATTTTTATCCTGTATTAGGAGCAATCGCCATTACAGATCATGTTGAAATCTCCACTTTCAAGGCTGAGTTACTGTAAAACTATCCCGGAGACCCTATTTTATTTTCATTTCAGTTCATAAAATGCTCTTCAAAGATTAATTCTATATCTAAGTTTTCAGAAAATCTGGAATTAGTAACTCTGAGGACAGAGTGACCTTAAAGTTCGTCTGTGCATGTAAATAATTCTTGTGATACCTCTTACCAGCCCACTATAAGCCACTTCTGTTCTTATTACGAAGGCTTACGCTGTGCGTATTCTTGTTTATTGGTATTTTTCGCCCACAAAAATGGTGCAACGCAAGGAGAACCAGAAAAATACCAATAAATACTTCTGTTCTACTCAAAACATCCCCAATTTTATTAATCTTGCCGGATTTATTTTACCGGTTTATTTATAGTATTACGTCAATGTTCTAACAGATCCACGGACTAAAAAGTGTGCCCCAGTGCCTATTCCTCCACTTCCAGTTCAGTCTCTCCTGCTTCTTCAATTTCTAATCTTAGGCATCATTTGGATAGCGAGCCCCATCTTTGCTGCTAGGAGATCCGGTCGGAGACTTTCGACTAAAATTAGTCCCTCACTATCCTCTTAAAGTCGCCGTTCGAATCATCCAAATGTGATCTCACGAGAATTCCCTTAACCGCTCGGTTATCATAGGGACCCCGAGGTAGACACAGCTACATACTACCCTATGAGCCGTCACATGGGCGTGTGGCAGTGGGTGTTAGGATACCAACCGTGAAAAGATGTAAGAGATAAGGTTTTGGGAAGTGAAATTGTGACGTGAATTATGGGAATGTATTTAGTGGAGCTCGTTTTTATTGTGGTCGCTTATTGTGCGCGGAAAGAGCGATTTTGGATCATTTCTGGTCGGCAATGTATCTCTCTTATTTTATCGCTTCTATCATTCCTAGAGATGTAGTTAGGCATCATGATAATATCTCAGTGTCGCTCTGAAACACTCCAGTTCTGAATTTCTCAAGCAATCCAAGCCTAGAGAGTAGTCTCCGGGTCTCTAGAGGCTCCCACTTTATTCCCTGTAAAAGTTGTAAAACACCATATGTCTGCACGTAGCAGTTTTTAATAAAGCGTGCTGCTTTGTTTGTACTTTATTAATTTTTTGGTTGAATCTTTATGACCAGGGTCCCAAATGCTCGCAGTGTATTCAAGGTGTGGCCTAACCTGAGCGAAGTAGAGTCTCCTAATTACTCTTTCTTCCGAGGACCTTCCTATCATACACATAACAAAACCAAGTTTCTTTAATGGTGTGTTGCATATGTTGCGTATTTGTGTTAATGTGGTGGTCAGAATACTGGTTTCCAGCCGTGTGGGCCCCAGTTTTCATTAGAGCTGAGACGAAAATATTTATTAAAAACACAAGAATTTTATGATATCTGGTGTGATTGCTAAAGATATTTTTATAAACTTTGTGGTGTACATTGGTAAAAAAAAATATTGACAAGTTAGTTTTTAGAATCCTTATCTGAACTGGCTTCCAAAATGTTGTTTATTTGGTGGTATTATTGGTAATTTACTTGCACATTGCAGAAATCTTTCATTTGAATCCCGACCCCCACTTGGGTAACATGTAGAGAATCAATTAAGTTCACTACTTCTTCCTCCGAATGTGACGTTTTTCTATGGTTTCTTTGACACATTTTGATGAGAGAAGTCGACTATTGGCATAGGTTTTTGTAGTTTACAGTTTATATTCAAATACACACGACCCTCTAAAATATTGTCAGCGATAATTTGAATTTCTTAACTGGATTAATCTTATATCCGTCCTAATCCAAGTAATTGTTGGTTAATTTGGGCCATAATCCTTTGGTGATAAAGCTTCGACTTATTTTAGATGTACATTCTCTTCAAAACTGTACAAAAACATAAAATCTCGATGGGAACATGCGATCAAGCGGTTACCATATCCGGATAATGCCAATCTAATCATCGCGGCTATCTCAATGATAAGCAATT
Source organism: Ceriagrion tenellum (assembly GCA_963169105.1). Taxonomy (NCBI): domain Eukaryota; kingdom Metazoa; phylum Arthropoda; class Insecta; order Odonata; family Coenagrionidae; genus Ceriagrion; species Ceriagrion tenellum. The sequence goes on from OY720637.1 coordinate 113,549,822, forward strand.
TATTGAGCGCAGTGTACATCAGAGTTAGCATCATTTTATTTGGTTTTAAGAAACAACGGGAAAAGATCTCTTTAATATCCCGTATTTTTTCTCCTCACATTTTTTTCATTTCCTAATAATTCTTGTGTCAACAGCCTACTCATTTTTCTTTAAGGGTGTAAATGATTTCAGCAATCATTCCGCCAAACCATGACAGCTGCCTTTACGCTTTTGCATGTATAGTAAATCACAATTAATGTAATATTGGCGCATCTAATCTAGCTAGTTAAGGACACTAAGGTCTCCCTTACGATTGGTTTATCTGAATCTCTGAATATTAAATGCCTGAGCTAAAGGGAGCTGTATTGTTGTCAAGTGTCTCCTTTAATATAATGTAGGCCAATAAAAAAACTTTAAGTGCTGTCTGAAATTTACTTTTCCCCGTATGAGCGGTATCTCATCAAACAGAATAGAATGTTTATTAATTGTTCTGTGGTCATGCTCCTTAAGAACAAAAAAATAATATACATAGTAATAAGAGTTAGAGTACAAAAATAAAAGTATACATGGATGAGATGAATGGCGCGAGATTGTATGAAATAATACATTTCAGCATAAAAATTGTGCTATGCAAATAATAAGAGTTAATAAGTACGCAATGTAAAGTGCGAAGTTTTATATATGATTAAGTTAGAAATTCAGCAAACAAGTTCATGGTATAAAGATACAACTACTACATAAATAAAATAGAGGCTTAAAATGAGACTTCTTGGTTCAGCCGAATGCTGAAGGATACAGGAATGAGCAGCAAAAAATTATCCGCGAAAGAAATATGAACAAACCACCGCCGAAAAAAATCATCGTAAACGGGAAGTGTCAAAAATACTACAATAGGAGACTACAAACAGCGCAAAAATAATCGAAACAAATGCATGAATACGATGGAATTATGATAAGTGACGGGAATGGGAATGAGAATCGTTACAACTTAATTTGTGGTCTGCCGAGAATCACACGGGAGGAAAGAGTCGGTAGAAAAAAGAAATCGCTCCTCCTGTGTTTTGTGTCGATATCGCGCTATCACCAGTCGGTGTCGACAAAAGAAAGAAACCGGAGCCCACACGAATGCTTCAGCCGCGTGGGATACAGAGAGGGGAGTGGTGGGTTTGAAATATGAAAGCGCTGTCGGGGAGGAGGGAGGAGACTCAGGGAGTGTTTAATAGCGTTAAGGCAGCAATAAGGGAGAGGGTGGGAATTCAGAAGGAAATAAAAACTTATATTTTCGATTGTCATTTTATTTATCGCCGCTTCGAAGACGAAAAGGTGGAGTAAACAACCAAGAGAGTGAGAAAAATATTAAAAAATGAATGCTTAGTGATGTGGACCACAAAAAAACCAGCTTGCGTGGGTTTGTCTGTTTCCAATGGTTTCCAAAACCGGCGGTCGTTGCCACAGGTGCTCGTGGAGACGTGGTTTCTCTTTATTGGCGAGGTTTGCGAACTTGCCTTGTAGTTAAAATATTTTATTTGCAAAATAGGTAACTGGCAAAATTAGCCATCGCAAATGTCAAAAAAGGCAGATTTTTATAGGAAGTACAACTGATTATGATATCCTGCCATGAAAACTAATATATTTTTCTAATAACTAATTTCACTTAATCCCCGAGGGCTTATTTGAGTCCCCTCAAGCTTGATCTCAACTGAAAATATTAACTATGTCATCCATGATTGTTTTTTTAAGTATTTTACCGTTTATGGTAGGTTTTGTTGAATGTCAGAGTATCTCCTCTCGGTTTTTTACACGTTCAGGGGCCTACCTCGCTCAAGTGTATCTTTTTTCCTCTCAGCATATAATCTATCCTTCTTCATCCTGTCCATGAAACCTATTCTTTCTCTTCACCTTCCCCGCTTGCCCAGATCCTTACCTCTATCACATTCATAAGCAACCCATTGCCCCTTATTACATCCTTTAGCCACCTACTCTGCCGATCTCGAATTTCTTTAAGCAGTTTCCTATAGTAGGTGGAAAGAAGTATTAGAGAAAAACTATACAAGAGAATAAAATATTGTATTTATCATTCCCTCTGTTTACGAGGTAATCCCGGTTCGAAAGGTCTAATCCGGTGCACTGCGTAACTGGAATATTCGTCCCCACTGATGCTGAAACATCTCGAAATCACTCCGTTTAGATACATTTGTCACTATGCGAAAATTGGAGGCAAAATATTTGTGGTGAAAAATGTAAAAAAGGAAAATGTTGTATTGTAAACATCTACTTGTAGCGCAGATTTCTCGAATTCTTAAGGCTGCTTACTGAGTGTTTATCACTTTATATTGAAGAAAATAATCTTTTTCATATGGGCCAAACTGTGGAACTCTATTTTTAAAACTTTTGGGGGATTATATTGGAGAAGTAGAGGTACAATACATGGAATGGAGCAAGATGGGTTGCGCCACCTCTATTCCAGCGAGATTCAAAATCGTCATTTCAAATGGTTTGGTAGAAAAACAAGCCACAGTAGAGCCTTGAGTTATTTTTTATGTAGAAATCAAAGAGTAAAATAGTTCACGCATTTAACTTCAGTTTTATAAACTACTGTCCATTGAAAAAGTCGAATCCGTTGAGTTTTGGAAGCTGTAGCTGTACGAAAGGTCAAAAAATTTTAACGAAATAAAATGAATTAGATATAGTGATCATTTATACGTTTATTGATATAGTTATAAATTGTTTTCTATCCTTATCTGCACATTTACGATATTTTTAAGGAAATATGTGAAAAAGGCCTTGAAAAATATTTCTAAAAAGGTCCTGTTTTCGGCGCTCAAAATTCGACGGTCTGACTTTATGTTACCACCATTCTCTTAATATTTAGAACAAAGACATTCAACATTAACATTAACATTAGTTAGATAAACGTGTTTTTAACATAAACGAAAAAAATGATTTTATGATATATAGTTGAGAGAACAGGTCCCATTTTAAATAAAATATCGCAAAGGTGCAGATAAGGATAGAAAAAATGCGTACATGCATCGAAAAACGTATAAATAATCATTCTATTATATGCAAAATATTTCGTTAAAATTTGCAGACCCTACTTAAAAATACGGCTTCCTAAACTCAACGGATTCCACATTTTTGATGGTCAGCATGTCCCAGTTGTGCTCCGGTTTTTTTCTCTTCAAAACTGTGTGTGTCCCGATTTTGATACATAAAATGTAGTAACCTTTCGGGTGTATAATTTTTGCAATTCCATAATATTTCCCTTATCATTATGTTTTGATAATTTATAGCGCTCTCAAGTTGTTCCAGATTTCAGCATTTCCTGAATTACTGCATTGTTACCATTCAGATGCTGTTCCACCGTGCCTTTCACGATACCACATATCCGTCATCTCCATTTTGTTCCTCGTTCGTTCTGTATTCGATCCCTTGCAATACAAAACTTTGAGTAGACCTATATTGCTTGAGATTGCGTGAGAAATTCAGAACTGGGGTGTTTCAGAGCGACACAGAGAATATTATTATGACGCCATACTACATCTCTAGGTCCGACAGAAGCGAAAAAATAAGATAAATACATTGCCGAACATATAGGTACAAAAACTTGTTTTTTTTCTGCGCACTAAGTGACCACACAATAAGTGACTATAATAAAAACTTAGCTCCACTAAATACACTCCCACAATACACGTCACCGTTTCACCTCCCAAAACCCTTACATCTTCACACGGCTGGTGTTTTAACACCCCTGCCACAATCCCATGCTGCGGCTCGCAGGGTGGTATGTAGATGTAGATGCTTCATATTCGTTATCTCTATTTTGTCTCTCGTTCGTTCTATATTCTATCCCTTGCGATACAAAACTTTGAGTGGATCTATCTTGGAGATATGAATTTGATGGATTCGTTCTCCCAGCGAGTTGCGTGCCTTTGCGTCTTAGATTTCGCGTCTCCTCCCATTATCGGTCTTTCAGTCAACTTGGGCGGTGTGTTCCCGTTTCATCACATAATTGCCTCACCTTTAGGTTCGCCGAACCGCCTTCTAAGACGGGACTCCCTCACAGTTTACCTATTCATTGAAACTCGCCTCCGCGGTCACCTCCCTTAAACAGTCACCTCTGTATGCGGCCGATTTCTTCGATAACGAAATAACTTTGCCTCACAAGAAAGCAATGTAAATTTTCCCTACCTTCAGCGGTCACCTCCTTAAGCGGCTATAATCTCATGGCACGGTGATGGCCGCTTAAGGAGCGTTTAATGTAAATAGCGTTTACCACTACCAACAGCAAACAATAAGTTATAATTCAAAAAGGAGAATATATTGCATATATTTATGCACAGGATTTGGTAGAACATATTAAAATTTTGAATTTCTCAAAGTTTCTCCAGTGATGACCACGAATCCTGTCAGGAATTCGAAGTAAGGTCAACACTTTCAGTAGAGCCGACCAAAATTCTATTGAAGGTAGATGACGCAAGGAGACCGAGGGAAGATGCGGACTGGAGGGAAAAATTTTACGATTGTAAATTTATTTTACAATATGTGTATACTCTCCGATGTAGAATATATGGCCACATGATCAAATCCAAGTGTAATCCTTTGCATTACTGGTCGTGCATAACGCATGCAACATTTTAGAACTTTCTGGATTTTTATTTACCAAAGCAAAACACGGTCAATTTCGACTCCAGTCAGAAGAGGTACCGTACAGACATAGCTGTAGATACATCAGTTCGGGCTTTCAACAGTACAGTTATATTTATGGCTCGCGAATGGACACAGGAGGTTTCGGATCGTGCCAATTGACGGCGAGATGTTTACTCCAACATATTCCAGAGGACGCAGAGTTTGAGGCGTTCGCGAGTGGTAAAAGTATGAATAGCTTTTGTTTAATGTTACAAAAGGGATTTCTTTATGTGGATTGATAGGAATTAAGGCTATTCAAATCAATCTTAAAACAGTTATTTAGTTAGGCTCAAGTGTCGGATTTTACTGCGCAAAAATGTTAGAATTTTAACTTTGAATAATACGGAAAGCGATTATCACCTCAGAGTTGCACAATGTGCATGTCCGATGCACGCTTTAGTTAGGGAAGGGCTAAGGGGTTCTTTTCTCCTTTGGTTTTCTTCTGGACTTGATGGCTTTGCGGTTTCCAGTCCGCTCTCCGATTCTGGCTGAGGGGTAAAAATTTTCATTTCTTGAATTCGATTTTGTCCTACCCATTGTTTTGGCTTTTTACCTACAATTTTGATAAAAAATCAAACAAGTCGATCTGTTATCTACTATTTAAGAATTTGAAATTTTACCCTCTCCGGCAGTCGAGGCGTGTGGCATAAATGGGAACTTATACCTTAAACCTCTGCGGTAAAGTACATGCGAATAGTAAGGGATTCACAGTGAAGTGTTGTTGGTATAAATTTTGTCCTAATATTTCCATGGGTATTTGATGAATATTGCATGGCCTTTTTTATGCTACGCGGTCATTTAAATTTTTCCTATTCCCCTTAAATTTCAACGTGTCGCCCTCTCCTAGTTTACAAATAGTTAAATGAGAAGTAAATACTAACACACACTTGATTATATTGCTTGCGAAGTAAAGTGACGCCACGACTTTACCAGACCACTTGAGAACAAGCGAATTGCTGTCCCCGCAGCTAATGCGGCCTCGTGACCCCCTACGTCGTTTACACATTTAAAATGGAAAATAAATATGTATTGCTTAAGATAATTTCTTGGTCGCCATATTCGAATTTCATTGACAAATTTAGGCAGCTTTTAGAAGCAGCATGTAAATATGCAAATAAATATAACGTAAAAACTTAGTTTCATATGGCTGAATCCTCAGTAATTTGCTAAGTGTACGTGGTTGATGCTATACTCTGACTTGTATGCGTCTAAAAAAACGCTCAAAATGCACTCGTTTATTTTTTTTTATTATATGACAAAATTTCGTCGAGTTCTAGCAACATTACAAGTTAATATATACTAAAAAATAGTTAAAGGAACATACGAGGTGTTCTACGCCACAATTCAAATGTGATCTTTGCGTCGGAACTGCTTTAAATATATTTAATAATATATCTCCTGATCGATAAGCCGCTCCATATTCTATTGACTAAAAACGGCATCAACTTGACTTTTTTTGTATGCAACTCAAACAACTTTGTCAATTATTAGTCCTAGTGCCTGATATTTTGGCATCGCTAGAAAGATGAGATTGTTTTATTTTTGTTACGTGGCCTTGTATACTGAAGTACATGCGTAAATTGATACGTGGTCTAAACGCCGTTTAACAAGAGGCACTTCACGGCATTGTTTCATGTGTGGGTGGATTTGCAGCGATAATTGCTTTTGCTTGAAGCGGGACTTTCCAAAATATTGATGCGAATGAATGAACAAATGATTGGGAACTATCCCATGCTTTAATTTCGAGCCCGAGTTCTTGCATCTTTTGTTCATCTAGTTGCGCGATCACGTGACTCGTGTGAAACGGCTTTGAAACTCAATGTCGGAGGCGGGTGAATCCGTTACTTTGGTCGTTACACAGCTGGTCAATGAGCCTCCAATTTGGCAAACTGTATCCCCTGGATTCATTCTTGACATAAATGTTTTTGTTTTCGTTGACCCACACTAATCCTCACATGTGCTAAATATGTATTAAGTATTGAATGGCTGTCAGCCCATGTATTAGCATTGTCCCGAGCACACTCAAACACGCCATTGTCGTCAACAATGGCCCATTCTCCTGGCCGGGAGTCAATTTTTTTTCTCCCTCGAGGAGTCTTTGCGGGCTTCTCCCTTCGCGCTTGTGTTGGTTGGCTTGGAGTGGCTCTCGAGGGGAGACTCCGGTTGAGTTAGTCCGATGAAGGCACCGGGGAATGGGGGTTGGCAATCTGGAAACAAGAAACATAGCAAGTCACGCTGCGTCATCGCGCCCGTCAACGCCCCCCCAACGGGATGGAACGACGTGGAATTTTAATGGCATCATTTGTTGCCCGCGAAGATATTAAAGAGAGGAGGGGACAAGAGAGCAGATGGACTGATTGCCTAGGGAACGGAGGGTGACTGGTAGCGAAAAGGGCGATGGAGGGCATGTGAGATCGTTTGCGGAGGCGAGGATTAGTTTCTTTGGCTTTTTTTTATTTCTTTTTCGTTTTGGCTGTGCCACTTGAGGCTATCCTCACAGCTACCGCAGGCGTCCACCTTTTGCGGACGTTGGAGTGAATTCTAGACACAAGGGTCAGCGGCGGAATACGTGAGTTACTCGACGGATAAGCTTTCGTGTATTAAAGGGGGTCGTTTTATGATTAGGATGGGCGATATATGTGGAACTGTCTCGATAATCGATTGTTTTGTCTCGACATATCGGATTTCCTCACCGATATCAAACGGTCCGATGTATCGAATTCTTTAGTGAACGACTGAAATTTATTGGTTGTGAACCCCCAACGAAATTTTCAGGGTTTTGTTCACATTATTTTGACAGCATTGAGTGGTATTAATATCCTGTTCATTGGGAATAAAAATTCTGGCTAGCAAAAGCTCTGTTGAAATTCAAAAGAAAAAATTTTTGATTCGGGTTTCCCAATGAGTACTGAGTAAGCAATTCGTTAAAAGAAGAGAAAATTTACTGAAAATGAGAATCTTGACTCGGCATATTCACATAATGTGCCAAGAATCTTAGCATAAAGGAAAGTACATGTGTGCCTGAAAGCATGTACCGAATGCAACAGTGGATAAGTGCTCTTTTTATCACTCCAAACTTTAATTTATATGGTGAATTAATTCAAGACCCTAAGGTCGTTTTTTTAATTTCAAATGAGTTTCTGAGGCTTTTGCCGATATATTTTTAGCCAACGCGACTGGACATAATAGATTGGAGGAGAGAGGTAAATTCCTTACATCACCTATGAAAATATCGTACGTTGGTAAAAATCAGCTGAAAATAAACATTTAGGTCAAGAAAGGCTGAGCAAGTACATGCTAATCTTATTTTTTCTCAGTCCCCATGAGCTTCCGGGTATCAGGTCTCCACAAATCGGTAATTGCGTTGAGAATTCTAATAAAATTATATTAATAGTTTTTTAATGTTTATTACTGCAATTTTAATGCATATCCTTCAATCAAGATCGTTAGTTGCTCATTATCTTCTTTCCTTGAATTGTCGGGAATGTGTTTTCCACGCTTACCCCTACTTAAATGGGTATTATCTCAAGTAATACTCACGATATAGAATGTCCAAAAAGTTATTCTGCACTTCTAAGAAACGTTCACTGTTGGACTTGTTTGTAGAGGCGTCTTCGTCGTTTTATGTCCCCATAATTGGTACCCAGTCACTCTACTTTATTGGCTCACACATGCTGTCAATTTTGATGCCTCTCTCTGAAACGTTTTGGATTTTTTTTGGCTACGATTTGAAAGTTGACCCCGGAATTTAAGGTGGTTAGAGCAGAATATCATTTCACCTAGATATCAATGAATTTTGTCTCATTTTAAAGAAAAATATCCCTCCCCTCCAAAAATATCAAACCCTTACCTTTTTATTTTCCAAAATATTAGAAAAAAATACGAGCCCTTTTGCATGGGAAATGGTTCGTGTATGCAATCTAGGAAATTCATTTTTAAAATAAGAATAAGAATAAGAATGCTTTATTTGCTCTGGGTAAATCACCCCTAAGAGCATTACAAAAGTTATCTAAAACAAAAGTTATCAAAAACAATTATAAAAAAAAATTATCAAGAACAATAGGATTTTCAGCTCTCACAATATACAATATACAACAATATAAGCATAAAAAACGATATACAACAAAATAAGCATTTAAGAACCACAGAGAGTGAAGAAAGGTGTGAGAAAAACTCATTCAATGTTTATCAGTGAGAAATCCATGGTAAAAAGTAAAATGAATAATAAGGAATTTCTAAAACCTAAATTTCGTCAAAAGTTAACAGTGTGTAGTTTGTATGATTTCTCATCTATTTTTGAAAATGAATCATGTTGTCACCGCAATAATTCTTCGAGATCACGAAAAATCCTTCCGTTTTGAGAGAGTTTCCAACGTACCGCGCGAAAAAAATGAGTAAAGTTTAAGATTTATATAGATATTTTCATTTAATTGCTCACAATTTCTGTCATATCAAACTATATTATTGCACCATTAATATTGCAATATTTAATTCATATGTCCTACCGCTGGTGAAATTGAAAGGTATTATTCGAATATGGTCTCTATTATGGCTAGGTAACTATCTCGCTCAAACTAACTTAAGCCCCCCCCCCCCGGTAGCATCTATACGCAATGGTCAAGAATTTGAATCCCTCTTTGAGTATGGGTATTAAAATAGACCTTAGGACTATACGCATTGGCGATTAAGCCCGGAAAAGCGTACCTACAGGGTTGGAGCTCGGATGTCGCTGTACTCAGGCCTAAGGTCTTCCAAGTAGATACGTCCCCATAGGAGAGAGGTGCCTCCACATCTACTTCGAGACGGATACGGAAAATGAGCTGCTTCAGCCCAGATTGCCACCGTGTCAAGTGATGAGAGCAACCATTTGTGTAGGTCCAGAATTACAAAGAATTTAGCATGCGTATTTTAACAGGTATATCTATAGGTTAGAGTGAAAAAAATTGATATATGTCATGTTCATATTATTCAAATCAATGCTATTTAAATACGTAGCCATGAATCACATGGGCAAGGTATATTTCCTAATCTGTACATAAATATTTTAATTATTACGAAACGTTTGTCAATTTACAAAAGACTACGTGTTGGAACAGCATAAAATTGCTAAGAAGGTAAATCGCTAGAATGCCATTTTTTTCACTCTTATCTATTCATATTACTTATGGGTAAACGAATTCAAAGTGGCGCGCAAATCCACGCTTAAACGAAAATCGTCTTGATATCAATTTAGGTAGCTTCAGTGAGATATCATTCCTCGTGGAAATCAACAGTATTTGTCTTGTTTGAAAGAAAAATATCACTCCCTTACAAAGAAGCCAAATTATAAGCCTCTTATTGGACTACTTTCTCAGTATATTTTCCAAAAAATACCTACCTTTTTACGTGGGAAATGGTGCGTATATGCACTCTAGAGACACATAATTTACAAAATTTGGAAATTCTAACACCTATATCTCGCAATAAAATTGAAAGGATGTTGTTTGTACGATTTTGTCAACCATTTTCAAAATTAAATCATGTAGTAACCCCCGTAATATTTTCAGAATCGCAAAAAGCCTTCCGCTGAGAAGTAGTTTCAAACGTACCGCGAGAAAAAATTTGTTTAGGATTTAAGTTATAGATATTTTGATTTAGTTTGAAAATGTTTCAGTCATATCTAAGTATCTTATTGCATAGTAATATTTCAACATTTACCTTATTCTTTTTTTGACTCCTGTAATAAAAAATAAATTTCGAATAAGATCCCTTTTATAGTGTGAAATATCTGGCTCTAACTACATTAACTACCGTATTCGCTTTCAACTCATTCCCGATGGAACACGCACACTGTTCTTACGAAAAGCACCTCAATTGTGTCTGCACATTTCTTTCGTCTTACCGCTGGTCCTCAGAAAAGGGTGACCTCTGGTGCTTTTATTTTTGGCCCTTTCTTTCATAGCTGCTTTCTTACTCTCCCCGTGGAGACACACAATGGCGGCGAGACAGCCCAGCACGACCTCTTGTTTTCATAACTTCTATTTATTTTTTGGCTCCCCATCCTTTTCAAACATCTCTAAATTCGCTTTTGTTGGGAGGACTAACTTTGAGACAGCGTTTCTCCGCGCTAGTCTTTGCGGTATTGCATTCTTATGGTGATGTTAAAGCCATTATAAAGTCCCCGCACACGATTTTCCTGAGTGCGTAACTCGGAAGAAATTCTCCACTGTGCTAGTGACATAAAACGTCGCTGCTAGTGTATCCGTGAATCTCTGAGCCGGAGGTTCGGAATTTCCGTTATGTGTCATCCCTTTCCGGTTGAGGTCGAGAATTGAAAATAAACTACACTGGTGGCTTAAAATTTCTTAAAAATAATTAGTAAGAGAAATCCATACGTAATCACTAAGAAAAAGTCATTACAAATCATTCGGCATAGTAAGATTATATCATATATATTATTTCTCAAAGGTGTTTTTTTGTCACAACGCCATAACTCCCATAATTCTTCATCAAAATTTATGAATCGAACATTGTTTTAATGCTAATGTTCCCCGCTATTGACAAAAAATAGATAAATGATTTAAAATTAAAGTTTTTGTTAAAAAATTTAAAATAAAGTTTTTGTTAAAAATGATACAGTGCTATCTGCTGACAATATAATCAACTAATATGATGGCTATTGTTACGTGCTTAAAATACTATAGGAGGCGCCATCTATTAACACATCGTTTAGTTAGATTGTTTACATTCTTCATGCAATCAGTGTGACCATTTACTGTTTACCTTTACGTTATGTATCTCTAACACAAACATAAATAACATATAATTGTCCATGGGAAGAAACAGGTAGAAGAACAGGAAGAAAGAAGGAAGAAACAGGAAGAAGCTTCATACTGTGTGAAAAATTCGCACGGGTCAGCTAGTAGCTATGTAATTTTTTTTAATTCCGATTTCTTGAGCTTTTTCTTCGAAATGAAAGTGTGTTGTAAATATTAGAATCATTTATCATTCTTCTTTATACCACTTTTTACCGGTACAAAAAGGGGAAAAAACCGCGGAGACTTCTGTTTGGAGTTAATATTTCATGGAAAACGGTTTGACAGTATTCAATGCACGTTTAATTTACGCAACCTATGAAATCGTGTCATCAAATAAGTATAAATAACTGACTTCAATAATTTCATTTCAACATTCTTTGGGGAGTAGTTATAAAAACGAATCATCCTTTGCGTTTGGCGCAGATAGTCTTTTGTAGCAACTACCACGTTTGATGTGCTTTTATTCATAATGCGAATGGTGCCAGTATTCGAGACGTTTGTGAAAATAAAAGAAAGAAAAAAGAAGATAGAGAAGAGCAGGGAATATGCCTATTGTTTCGCTCGGGCCTATCCAGGTGTGATGACGATATCCGAGCCAACTTTCATGATGAAATAAGTGAAAATCTCAGTTCAATACTTCATCGCTGATAATAAAAAACACTTGGTTGTTATTCCACACTTAATTGTAAGGAAACGACCCGGGTTTCAGCATGTCATGCCATCTTCAGGTCATTTGCCTGCAAATGCTGACATCATACCTGAAGATGGCATGACATGCTGAAACCCGGGTCGTTTCCTTACAATAAAGTGTGGAATAACAACCAAGTGTTTTTTATTATCAAAACTAGCTGAATTACCCGGCGTTGCTCGGGATCATACTTCCTTCAAAACTCTTTATATAAGAGGTGAGGAGTTAGTAAGTAGTTGTGATAACAGACTATATTTCAAGTAATTGTTTTATTAAATATATTTTCTTCTGCACAGCATTTATACAATTGTGAGACAATAGTAAGTAAACAATGTGACAATATCTCCCATGAACAATAATAATTATAAGTCAAATGACTGATAAATTTTCAGAATGATAAGAAATAACATGGTAAAATAAAAACAATGAAATTGTAAAACTTGTTTAATATAGAGTAGAGAGACAATTTTTTGAAACCCTTTACTGTAATCACTGCACATCCAGGTTAAAAGAACATTATAGTTAAGTACATAATTCAAGTACTCACTTATTGAGCAGCTATTCAGAATTTCATTTTCGTTAATTAAGATTTGATTTGATGTTTATTTTTGTTTGTTTATTTGGTTGTCAAGGAAAATGCGTAAAAGATAATCGATTGAAAAAGAGAGAAACTTCATTCTTTCGGGCATGATACCACTAATTTTAGTAGTACCATGCTTTCGGGTATGTGATAAAATGAATTTCAACTCTCTATCTTTAGTTAAAGTTGTTTTAAAAAGCGAAATATTTAACCGCTGCACAAATCCCAATGCTTAGGATTCCTAATAGGCTCAAATAAGCAAAATGAATTCCAACAGCAATGACCGAAATCTGGTTGTCAAGCGAATATGGTATTGTTGATTTCACAGATAAATATGTGTTTCTGCAGCTAAAAACGCAATTTTCAATCAATTACGAAGTGAAAAGGATAATTAATTGAAAGAATTAAAAACTTCATTTTTTCAGACATTTAATAAAAAAATTCCAACTCTCTATCTTGAGCGGAAATAATTTAAAAAAGTAAAAAATGAAACCACTGCACAAAACCCGATACGTACCGCGAACCATCTAAGGGCCCTGAGACTCCCACCTAAAGGGCCCACCTAAGAGGGCCATGGGACTTTTATGGGCCCTGAGATCATTTTAAAGTAGCCTATAACTTTCCTCCTGCCTTGGAACTATTACTCGGCAAAATTTCAGCACGATAGGATTAAAACTGAGGTTAGGATTATTAGCTTACCCGTCGGGCGTTGTTGCGTGAAAAGTATTCGAAAGATTAAGAGGGCCTTGGGGAGAGAGGGGGGGCGATAATTAAAAAATGTTTATACCATAAACCTTCGCAAGAGTGTACTCAACAACTTTCCAAAGTTTCTTGGCGATCGGATCAACGGTGTAGTAATGCATTCAGGACACACAGACATACATTCGTTTTTATATATATAGAAGATGAAGGAGTTCCACAGAGTAACTCCGGAGACAGTGTCTTATACTTCACCGCTGGTAGTGTTCTGGAATATAATCCTTCTAAATGTTTTTTTTTTGCTGGTATAATTAACGATCAATGTTACTTTAAAGTATTGGCTCGGACAGCTAATTCAATCCCGGGAGAGCTTGTTTACCTCTCGATTAGGTCGCTAAGGAATCAATTTGAGATATCTCACAATCCGGTCACCTGCTCCTCTTTTTTTCTTCAATACACCTGCCTCACATCGTTTCAACCTTTCAACAAAGAGAGGTATCTAGTTCCTATCCCGTAGTGCTGATTTATTACCCCCTGGCTGGGTGCCAAAGTGCGACGGTCGATGTTGTCTTGCTGGTCATATCTCGAAAGGTTTTACGTAACCGTGGTTTCGATCGACTAGTTGTAACCATGGCGTGAATATCGTCCAATCACTCCTTTGGTAAATGTACTTGGGATCCTTAAGAAAGCAATCTGTCTCCACAGCTTGTACACTGTACCTTTCACATACCAACCCAAGTCCTCCTAACGTTATTTTCGACTCGCTCGTCCAAAATCGGTTCTAGCTAATTACCTCGCGTCTAAATCTTTGCACTCATTATCAATCGCTTATCATGAGTCTTATGACAAGCTGACAGCATCCCGAGATGGCCTCAAAGATGAAACGATTTGACGAATGATGATGAATCACATTTAAGCATAGTTTCAACATAAGTTTAATTTAGTTTTGAGTATACCAGCGCATCATTTTTTTTTGACAAGTCGACGCACAGTTTCATATCTTCTCAAGGATTGTAAAATTGTTTTGGTTGGCTATTTTAAAGTTATTTCAGATTACTTCATCCAATAACTACACCAGTATCTCCTCCGTCCTCTTAAATTAATGAATTATGAAACTTCGTTCGTATTAGACACTTGAAACTTTTGGGTTATTTACATAGGCATGGGTATAAATGTACCGGTATTTAACCGTATAAAGTTGCTTAGTATATATATTGCTCAGTATGCTTTAAATTTCTTACTGTTTTACTGTTTTTCATCACCTCATCCACTCTCCGTTGCATTTCCTAACCTAAACCCAAACTGTTCGCTTCTCCTCGTCTACAACCTTCTGTTGATGATTCCATTAGCTAGCCTTGCCTTGGGAGAGATCGAATTGTTTGGCTCATAAACTATTAAAAGTCTGATGCCTAATGTCTGACCTCGACAACTTTTATGAAGTCATGGTCATTTTTATGTGCTTTTAGAAAATGTTCAGAAGGAATCTTCCATTTTCGTGAATCATAAAATTATTAATTGTAGGAATATTTGTCGCTCAATTATTGCGTCTTCTGCGAAAAGTTGTCAGCCTTGCCACGACCTACATCCCGATCTCATTCATTCACTTACTGGGTGGATTGCCTGGAGAAGGAAACGGTGAAGGGGAATGTACTTGAGGAGGTCGGCATTTAATTAAAAGGCTCCCTTAGGAATTCCCAATTTGCATTTTGAAAATTTTCAAACCGATTGCTCGTTTTCCTCCGAACAGGTTTGAATCTTCGATAAAAATTTCCCCGCGAGAAAAATTTCCAATTTCAGGCGCCCTTTGGATGCTACCCCAATTTCACCCATTTAGTTTAGTCGATTTTCGAGGTACAGTAAGCTATATAGATTGCCTGTAGAGATATCTGCTTCATGATGAAACCATCATTGCGCGCTCCTCGGCCTGTTCAACAGCTATGCTAAATATATTGCTTTGGAAGATATTTCTGGGTTGTGGAATGCCCGCCTAAATATTATCTATATCATATAGGTTAAGGGAGTGCGAGTGAGATAGTTCCCTAATCATAATAGAGACCACATTCGATATATACGTTTTAATTTCTCCAGCCGTAGGGCAAATGGATAAAATATTGTATTATTAATGATGCAATCATATAGTTTTACATGACAGAAATTGTAAGTAATCAAAGGAAAATATCTAAATACGTTTTTAACTTGACTCATTTTTTTCACGCGGTTCGTTTGAAACTCCGTAGTGCGAGTGAGATAGTTCCCTAATCATAATAGAGACCACATTCGATATATACGTTTTAATTTCTCCAGCCGTAGGGCAAATGGATAAAATATTGTATTATTAATGATGCAATCATATAGTTTTACATGACAGAAATTGTAAGTAATCAAAGGAAAATATCTAAATACGTTTTTAACTTGACTCATTTTTTTCACGCGGTTCGTTTGAAACTCCATCAGAACGGAAGGTTTATTGTGATTCCGAAGAATTTACTGAGGTGAAAATATGATTAATTTTCAAAAATAGTTGAGAAAACTCAGAAACTACATACTGTTGATTTTTTGACGAGAGCTTGGTGTAATAAATGCCTCATTTTTAATACATGGCCTCTTAGGAGTGCATTCACGTTCCATTTCCCATTTAAAAGGGATGGTTTTTTCGGCAAATATCTCGGAAAGTAATGAGGTAAGGGGTTGAATTTTTTTATGTCAATGGAAGGGTGATATATTTTTCTTTAAAATGAGACCCAATTAATGGATTTCTAGGTAAAATGATATTTCGCTCATACTACTTTAAATCCTCCCAAAACTAAGGAATCATGGGTAGCGTTGATGTCGGCACCCTGACCATACGATCGCAAACCAAAGGTCAATAGCTCAGTTTTACTCTAAGTAAATGTTTTTCTCATGGTAGTTCTGAGCTAATTTCAACATAAGCATGTGCTATCATAACGTCCTTAACATTTTACGCCTAGTAATGACCAGTCATCTTTTTCTGCCTTTCTGTTTTATGAATTTTGATTTAAATAATATTATAAATCAATTTCAGCTCTTTACGTAATATGTCAAGGCCTTGAAAGTGCACGAAAGAAGGCGTCGGCGTGGTTTTTGATTTGTGTGCCGTCGAAGGGCGATACCCATTTCGCGGAAAGAAGGCGCGACTGTAAAGGGGTGGGTCGGCGAACAGTTCTCTTTGAGATATAGATAAGTCGTGCATCTCGAAAAATGGTGGAATACCTACGAGAGTAATAGTTTGTCATAATTTTTATTCGCAAACAAATCGGTTGAAATGCCAAATACGTGGAATTGCGAATCCTGCCTTGAGATGTGAAATGGCTTATGAATCGATACGAATGCAGGCCTGTGGACACTGGCGATGCAACAAAATCGTGTTTTCAAAAGATTATTTTCATTGCAAGGAAAATGTTCAAGATTCACTGTAAGGAATGTCCAAACGAGTCATTTTCAGTGTAAGGAAGATTAAGAACGTAATATTAATGGGCATCTTTGAATTAGCGGCTTAATGATTTCAAAGAAATCCGCCGCCAAGAATAGGTTGAATATCACCAGTCTCTGCCAGAGTAAAATTATTTTGGCTCGATGCAAAATGAAGCGAAACGCTCACAAGTGGGTTTATCCTCACATCTTTATGAGCGACAAAAACACTAATCAAACTAAATTCATATTATTTTCTGTCACGAGTGATTTAAGTTGTGAACTATTAATTACATATGCATTCCAGGGAAAACGACGACATATCTTAATTGTTAGTGCGAAAATTCTTGCAGAAAGAGCATTTAGTTCTAACTCCTCCTTTTTAAATTCCCTTAATCCAAAATCTAACCTATATGTCCAACCGACGAGTTTACAGAAGAAGAACAACAATATCTTCACTATAGTAGCTGCCACCCCTCCCATACCAAACGCTCTCTTCCCTTCTCACTCTCCATCCGAGGCCATCGTATTTGTAATAATCCTGATTCCCTCAATACATTCCTTACCAACCTTCACCACTCGCTCCTCAAGTGTGGCTACCCAGAATCCCTTCTCGTTAAAAAAATCAGGAAAAATTGCCCCTCCACCGAACCTCCTCCCAGTAAAGACTCCCACATCCTTTCTATTTGCACAACGTATTTCCCGGGTGTTCAGTCTATCAATTTTATCCTTAAAGATCTCTTTCCCATTCTGAAAAACCACTCCTCCACTTCAAAAATTTTCTCCCAGCCACCCTCAATCACATACAAGCGTCCTCCTAACTTGTCCGATATATTCAAATCCACGAATCCCTGCTGCATCAAAACCCACCTCCTCCCCTTGTAATCTTCCCCGGTGCAAATTATGTCCAATCTTCAGTTCCTCCCCTCCTCCCAACCCCTCCATCGCCTCCTTCCCCGACCCTCTTCTCTCCTCTTGCGTCACCAGCAATGTCGTTTACCACCTACAATGTAGGCTATGCCCAAGCTTCTATGTCGGAAAAAGTTCCACCCCCTAAATATACGGATCAATAATCACCGAGCCAATTGTAAAAACCCATCTCAATCTGCTTCCCTTCCCGTGGCGATCCACGCCTCTCATCACAAGATATCCTTTGACAACTGCTACAATGTTTCAGTTCTGTACTTCCTTCCACCATCTGCTTCCACTATTGATCTTAATTCTGTAGAGCTCTCACAAATTTGGCTCTATCACGCGTTCCTCCCCCGCGGCATCAATGTCTCTCACTAATCCCCCTCTCCTTCCCTTCCCCTACCTCCTCCCCCCACCTCTCCCTCCCTTCTATCCTTTACCCGTCAGTACCTACTTATTTCTGACGAAGGCTGTTGTGTCCGCCAAATATATATAAAAATATCTGTGAGTTTTTCTTTTTTGTCTTCTATGTGTAACTGCCAGTCACGCCTGTGACATTTTTAAAATATTTGTGCACTACTCGTGTTTTTCGTCGGGTGGCACACAGCATACAACATGTATGTCCCAGTACGCAATATTTCAATTACCTTGCTGGTGCAATTACAAGACGAATAAAAACTCGCACACGCGCCTATTGTACCAAATTTCGACCGATAAACGCTGCCTCTCTAAAGGGAGAGAAGATATTTTATCTACGAGGAAGACCTCTGGCAGGAAGTCGAAGGAATTTGATTCCTTAAGTTGGTGCACTGCCATCAGTGATGACTCGTCCATGCTCTAATTATTGGCCAATGATTTCCACCACGTATCGCTTGAAACCGTCGATATAAGATGAAATAATTAGCTTCTGCATGGTTCTAACCATAATAATCTGCTGTGTAACATTATCTCGAATCTCGGTTGCCACTCAGCGGAGAGGAAATTCCCCTAAACAGGATATTGGACGCCTTTGGAAATGCGTGTCTCCGTTTCTCTGCATGTATCGTCGTCGTAATGACTCGTAAAGTGTCCAAGCGGCAGCGGCGCTATTTTTACTGCCACGATTTTTAATTATCCGCAGTCCGCAATCGGTTTGTTCGTGTTGGCGGTCGCAGTCGAGGTTGGAGGCGGAGACAAGACGCTTTGGATCGGAGCACACCTGTTGCGCCGACCAGCAGGAAATCTTTTCGTCCGCATTAGCGTGGGATGTTTACCCATCGAAGTCCAATCGTTGTCTCGTGAGAACATTGAGCTTTAAGGTAGTTTGAGGGAGACATCATTTCACCAAGAAATCGACCAATATCGTCTCATTTTATAGAAAAATATTTAATCCTTCTAAAGATACCATACTAGTCTCCAAGATATCTGCCAAAATATACCAGCCATTCTGCATGGGAAGTGGTATATACAAATATGAACTCCATAGAGACATTATAACAATGAGGAATTTTTAACTCCTAGATCTCGTCAAAAAATTAAAAGTCCGTATTTGTTATGTTTATCAGAATATTTAACAGCATCCTATAGTTTATCATTGGTCTCTCAATCCTAAGATTGTTTGATTGCAGTCCTCAACTCTTCCCAATCTAATGCTAGTTCCCTAATCTCTTGGCATCTCTTCTCTGTGTAATTTCCTCTTTATTTGGTCCATGAACGTATTCCTGGGTCTTCCTCTGGGGACTTTTCCCTCTATTTTGCCTTCAATTATGTTCTCGACAAAACCCATTGGGTCTCAGGGTGTATCCAATCCATCTTGCTCCTCTTTTCTGTATGGTGTTCCATATGGTCCTTTCCTCTTCTCTTGTTTGCACTTCATTATTTCTTATCTTGTCCGTCCATTTGATCTACAGCATCCTCCTTTAGCACTCTGATTCCAAAGTTTCTAGTTGTTTTTCTGGTCATCTTTTTCAATGGTTCTTGCTTCCGATCCATAGAGTGCTGCGCTCCACACGATTATATCATATAGTTACCGCAGTATTGTTTTCAATTTTAAAAGACCACCTGTTGTGAATGAGCCTTGAAAGTACCGCGTGAAAAAAATGAGTCAAGGTTTTAAGTTATAGATATTTTTACTTAAATACTGAGTAATTCGGTCTTATAGAAGTATATAATTGCACAAATTATATCACAGTATTAATTTCGTGCTACCTACAGTTGCTTAAATTTGAATATGGCCTCCATTATGACTAAGGAAAAAACTTGCCCAAACCTCCTTAAGGTGGCTGGAGCACTTTTGTATATGCATATATTTGCTTGAAACTTCGCATACGGGTTCTCAGTAGTGATATTTATCGATAAAAGTGAACAAATTACATCATAATGATTTACTTTTTTTGCAATACATTGCTATTTAACACGTAGCCTTGCAGCTTATGTAATATTAATTTGACTGCATCGGGCGCCAATTGCGTAGAATTATTTTACCTTGTGTCCTCAAAGAAGAGAACTTTGCACTTTCCAACACAACTTTTATAGTTTAGAAATTTTTAAATTGTGTATTTCTCTTCTTTATGGATACTACCGTGATCTATATTTTGTGATGATTTGATCAAATATGTAAAAGTGTCTTCCGAACACGAAATGATGCATTTCTTACGGCTTTTATGGCTGCTACCACATATCCGTGGGTTACGATGAGACCGTTATTAGAAAAAAACAACAAAGTTAATTATGATGCCTGGTAAATTTTGAATACCACGCCAACAGTCTCTAGTACCTGCTTTAAATTCTTTAAGTATTAAATTACAAATTAACGTATGGTTAATTTTACGAAAATATTTTAAAACATAAATCTTATATCGTTTCCACTGCTACCTGCCTGTTGACTTTCAACACATAAACTGATGCACTTAAGTGAAGCAAGAAGTTTTTCAACTTATTTAAAAAATATAAAAATGTGCACTTGATGACCTACGACTACCGCTGCAGTCTCCTAAACAACATTGAGTGATCCTATGTGGAGCGATCATAATACCAGGCGTGTATCGATTCCACGCAAACCTTTGACAATAACTTTTATCCGCTTAAAGAAAACATTTCTTCCCACCAAAACATGGGTCCTTTTTCGTTTAGTGGGGTCTTAAAAAACTTGTTTCGGTTACTTTTAGTTTAATTCTCGCAAAATTCCGGCAAGTAGGACCGACAACAAGAATTTAAAATTCGTAAGTTTAAGGTTAAATACAAGGAAGGTATTTAATAGCTCGTATAAATTGAAACTCATCCATTTTTTATCATATAAATCTTATCCTTGGGTGATTGGGCAGTGAAGGAGACTTATCGTGCTATTTCCTTAGAGAGAATCGGTTTATTTTAGCACCCATAAAAGCGAAACTGGAAACTTAGCTCTTTGCCGCGATTGATCTTGTATCTTAACTATTCATGCCAGAAGACTTTGATTGCTTATTAGTACTCATTGTATGGATTTTCTTTGAAAATAACTTAGGTGTAGATGGTGCCATATCGATAAAATAAAATCCAAAATGTTTTAAACTACCTATTGCGTTCTTGCTCTATTTGACAGGAGATTTGATATTTTTATGTTGCTTGGAAAATATCTGGGTTATTTCATATATTTTTATCTCAGTTTACCTACTTAATATCAATATTTTATAGCGATAATTACGTCTCCGTAGAGAGAGAGATAGATTAGATATAGAAAACTCCAGAAGTTGACAATAGCACTTAGCTGAAATCGCATGACTCCCTTAATGACTCAACTTTTCACTAAATTATAACTTTTTTTAACATTTATAATAAATACAACATATATTTTTAATATTAAATAGCTCAAATCTCTAAAAATGCCAAAAAAATTGGTAAAGAAATGACTATAAGAGAAATACCTAAGTGACCACAAATCAAGAATCCTGGTGTTATATCAAATATAAAATTTGTTGAGATTGTCAGTGCTTCTATTGACACTTCTTCTTCCAACCACAGACGTTATTTTCCTACTGATCCCTCCAAGTACTTCATAATCTAATCATTTAGACTACGTTTCAATTATCCTCTGAGCGAAGAGGCTAATGTTTTAATATTTCGGATATCCTGTAACAATTTCTCGCTCTCATATTTTCCCCATTTTGTTATGATGAATTCTGGATGACATAACAGTAAAGAGAAAATTTCAGAGGCTGGGGAACAGGGGTAGGTCACAGACGATGGCAGACGATGTGCGTCATTCAATGTTGACCGATTTCGTATGCTCGAAACAACTGGGTCGAAATATTCATCGACGCAGGCAGAGTTGCTAGTTCGCGTCAATAAATTTATGGGACTCACCCCCGCGAAGGAGGCATTGTATTCAGAGTGAAACAGACTCTGTCTTCCTTTCGCCAGTTCGCGATCCCAGCTCGTTAGAGTCTGATCTGGTTTTGGCGAGGACTCGCGAGATTTGCATCCGAATGGCGTGGCAACAGATTTATTATGACAGCGCCCGCGGAAAATATA
Organism: Ceriagrion tenellum; assembly: GCA_963169105.1. NCBI lineage: Eukaryota > Metazoa > Arthropoda > Insecta > Odonata > Coenagrionidae > Ceriagrion > Ceriagrion tenellum. Next base: position 113,572,083 of record OY720637.1, read on the forward strand.
AAGGGAGAATAGCGGAGGAGGTATTAATGGAAGCAGCGTCCCTCCTTCTAGGTAGATCTCAAATCGTGTGCCGGGAGTAGACTGTAGCTCTACCCTTTAATGAGGATTTTACTCCTACCACTTTGCGTTTACCGTTACAGAAGAACCAAATATAATTAATTAAAATAATTAATCGCGCGTACAGAATGAGATACAAAAGAATCTTTGTACTTCCACAAAAAAATGTTTTTTTACGAGCAAAATGTTTTTACCTTCCTCTTTTTCTATAATAATTCTGTAAACTTGAGTGAAAGAATTAATTTACATGAAAAAGGGCCTTTTTTCGTCTGAATTCATTAATTGCTAATAATTTGCTGTTTTTGCTCACTTTTTCCAACGATGACGATTTTTTTCACTTATTAATTAATTAATAATCATTGATTAATTATAATTAGTTAATTATCACAGGTGCATTGCGTGAGAAAATAATGAACCGAAACATCAAAATCTCAAGTATTTTAACAATATTTATTGATTGATTGATTGGCCATGCCGCTTCAGAACAAATACATAACATACATAGTAATGCGAGTTAGTGAACAAAAACAAAAAATATAAATGGCAAAAATAAATGGTTGTATGTTACATTACATTTTTACGTAGAAATTGTACTCTGAAAATAATAAACAGTTTACAAGTATGCTGGGTAAAGTGCGAAGTATTACATCTAATGAAGCTAGAAATTCAGCAAACAAGTTCATGATAATAAGATACAACTACACCATCAAAAATTAGAAGGTAATAGATTATAATATTTCATTTTTTAAACCTAAAATATACCTCAAACAGCGCCAGTGTTAGTGAATAAGTACTTATTGCCTAGGAAAATCGTTACAAGCTTACGATATCGCTTATACTGTGTCTTGGTTACCCATCGCCGTTCTCGGAGCCTAACGCAGCGAAAGCGTTAAGAAAGTAAAGAGTTTGAATTTGGTCGCCAAAAGTTTGCTGGGTGGAAATTAAGCAGTCAAAGAACGTAACCAATGGAGCCATGATAAAGGCAATGCTTGCAATTGAAGGAGTTTGAAGTTATTGGAAAATATGATGGCAGAGTTTATAAAAAGTAAAGTGATATTGAAAACCACGAGAAAGGGAGAGCGTCAGATAAACGAGACACAGGAAAGAAAAAGGATTGGTCTAATTGATAGCGAGAAAGAGGAAGGAGACACATGTATAACTTTTAAAATAATGATATATCCCCTGGTTATCTTTATTTCTAGGAACAGGCATTTTTTTACGATCATAATATACATCAAGATCTGTATTTTTTCGGTGGATTTCCTCAGCACGCGAATTATACTTTAAAATTCATCGACAGAGGTATTGTAATCAGAGTTATAGTCAAAAGATTGTGACAATTTTAGGGTAATGGGACTTTCTCATCACATCTTGTCTTGTATCGTGAACCGCTTGTTATCTCGGGTGAGGATGGATAGTAAATCATAATATACGCGCTGTATCGTAATATGATTCAAAGAAAGAAACAGCACCAACACTATACCTATGAAGTGGAAGTATCAAATACAAAAATATCTGATGAAGTCATATCCTTGGGTGTAACCGTAATCTCAGCTCAAGTGTGCGTGAAGCACATGCAATACATTTGCGGAACTGTATTGAAGAAACCAGGTTTTATTAAGGGAAGAGTGGAAAGGTCCTCATTGATAAATAGAAGAGACATGCTTTTTTTTTTCTTCATTGACGAAATACCCTGCTAGACCCGTAAGGATTCATGAGAGGGGGTGAGTTATCACCAATATGTTTAACACTGCTTCTCAATAAAGTCGATGAAGCTGCTGCTATTGGTGTATTTTAAAAATAAGACAAGACAATACTTGGCTAGAGATGAAGTTTCGCAAACATTCAATGCACTATAGGGATGCCACCTACAGTAGAGAAAATATTTGTATAAATATATTGTGTAGCAACACATATGGACTGAGGTTAGGAATTATCTCGGAGACATACACACAATACATGTTGTTAGGACTACTTGCTTTAGTTTGGACACATTCCGAATACGTTGTGACCATTTGTCTCTCTGAACATAAAATTTTAATTCACGAAATAAAAGTACAGAGGACAGGCGTACATTCGTTAAAAATTGTTGACTATTAGTGGAGAATGTTCCATGGCTGATCAAAGAACTAGATTGAGAGCCTCTGCAGACTCGGAGACTGCATGATAGACTTAGATGAATTGAAACATTCAGTTGAAAATAGTTTCAAAGCGACACGAAAGATTTAATTATAAAGAAAGATGCCCCGCTCTATAAATATAGAAAGAGTAAGGAAAACTGAATGGGAAACGTCCTGAGGAAAGATTTCCTGCTGAAATGAATATTAGAAGGAAAGATCGAGGTAAAGAGAGGTAGAGGAAGGCGAAGAAATAATATGTTGACGGATATTATGAATGGAAGGAGTTACAAAGAGCTGAGGGCGGCAGCACAGGATAGACAGATTCACCTTTGAAGAAGACTGTATCTCTACGACTGTGAGGAGCGACGAGAAAAGACTCAACCAGACTGACTGATACTAAAATATTTTCTTTCCGCGCGCCCAAAGAGACTAAAGCAAAAACTAAGCGTGACAGTAATACTCTTCTTTAACATGCTATTCACCTTTTTCCTCACTTTATTTCAATTCCTATTCCCTCATTCCCCCATTTTTAATGAAAAATATGCTAAAAAAACCTCCGACTCACATTTATGGCAGCTTGAAGGCTCGTTTCCAGATGTAGATGTGCATGAAATATTACAGTTAAAACTTCCACTAGACCAAATAGGTCCATATATGTATAGCGGTAAATTTTAGCTGAGAATTATCACACATTAAAGATATCTTTGTCGCTGATGATTACGTGCGAGAAGCCAATTTTAACGTTGCATTAAATAGAATAATTTACTCAGTGAGGATTCTGGTCCAGGTATTCGCCGGCTAAGACTTGGTTCTGTCATTCCGCGCAAAAAGTTTGTCTTCTCGTTGTAGTCCAGTATGTAAGAGGCGTGTTTTTTTTTTAGTAAGTACCGTTTTGAAATAAAATCAAAAGAAGTATACTTTTCTTAACAATTTTATTTTTACATGAAAACCTGTACCTAAATCTACTTTTCTACTTAATTTACGCTAATATTATGGCACTCATCGTATTGTAAAACCAGCTTTTGAATCCCATCCTCATAGAAGTCTGCCGGCTGATTTGACAACCTCTGCAACACAGTTTGACCGTATCATCGTCATCGTGGCGCTGACCACCCAGATGCATCTTCAAATGCAAAGACAGTTGGTAGTCACTGGGCGCTATATCGGAACTGTGCGAATGGTGATCACGTTTTTCCCATCGAAATTATCGGATGATATCTTGAGTTTGAATGGCCGTGTGAGTATGGGGATTGTCATGGAGCAAAACGATCCCATTATTCCACGCCTTTTATTTTGGATTCTCTAAAAGCTGTAACCCATTTCCGTACCAATCCATCGCTCACTATATATTTTCTATAATGTTCAATGATCTGACGATGAATTTCAGCCCGCTTTCACGCCTTTATAACTAAGAAAACGAATCACTGCGCGTATTTCACAGTCGGCGGGATTCTCAATTGGCGGAGGCACTTGAAATACTCACTATCAAACGTAAACACGATCGAATTTTTTCATAATGGCGTCTGTATCTTCCTGACTGATGTAGGTACATAGCACGCATGCGTCAAATGCCGACCGCAGAACTGCAGTGGCTGAATTTCAAAACGGTACTTATTAAAAAAACAAGTCTCGTATAATCGTCTTGGAATGGAAAATAATCTAAAGGGCGGGTAATGGAAACTAAAACCTTTGTCTTGTTCATTTCAATTGAAGCACGAACGGTTATTGAGCTTCTAAGTCCTTCACTCAATTTTTGCGGAATTCCTTATTCACCGGCTTCTTATTTGCGTTTCCCTCCGCACATCTCCATCACTGGACTGAACGACGAGGTTTTTTTGTGCGACGAAAAATTGGCCGCGTTTGCATATCCTATCGGTAAGACCGTTTTAATTCATTTTTAATTGCACTCGATCGTCACTCCTTTGGAAGTACCCGCTTAAATCCCACGCAATGATGAAATCGACTCTCGCACTCAACTGGGAGAAAAGAAGGGAATGAAAAGAGGGGAAACGTTTCTTCGCTTCACTTTAAGCCGCGAGTAGGTATTGGCGAGCGGCCGTCCTTCCAAGCAAGAGTGATGCACATACACCACTATTACTCCTATGCGATTTCTGCTCTCCTATGATAGATGGCGTGAAGGCACTTTCAAAACTAGTCACAAGTTATCCCTGTCCCACATTGAGGCCGGGGTTGTTGCAAAATTTATGTGATGTAACGTGCCATGAAATATAGCACGCCCTCAGTCGGCGGAGATGGGGGGCTGAGTGGAATTGAGACCCGATGCGCTCCATCCCACCACAATTGGCATATACTGTAATAATCCAATCGATGGACTTTCTCGCTGCCCGTGTTTCTTTCGATCCTCGAAGGCATCCGTCGTCGTATCCCCCGCACATAATCGCAGTGGCGGGAACAAGAGCCCCCCAAGGGAAGAACGACGCGTATTATAACGCATTGCACAAGAAACTATAGGCTTATGCTTAGATCATGAGTCCCTACTTTCGTCATACCTGACGCGTTGAATAGAAGGGGGGAGGCCTTGGCGGTGAAATCGCCGCGGTTTTCTTTCATTTGCTGAAGAAATATTTGATTGGTTTGGGAATGACAGGTTTTTCTTGAAAAATTGTTTGATTTTTTTCTTTCGGGCGACGAGATATTTCGCTTCTGCTCTCTAGACCCGAACGGTTTGCTCCGCATTTCGAAGTTATCTGAAGATAAGTATTGGAAATGTGCTGCTATCGATGAGTGCTGAAAATGGAATACACAGAGAGGTCTCTGTATGTGAGGGAAGTAAAGTTTTTTTCGAATTTTTATCTAATAATGACACCGTTGTGTCGAAACATGTCGTACCAAGAAAATAAATCGGTGGAAGAAACCCAAGTTATTTTTTCATTTGTGAGCATCAACTTCCACAAAGTTGAACCATGGAATTATTTTTCTCCTCCAAATTCACTCTTGCATTAAATTATACGCCCGATAATATCTTACCTGCTGCCGCATTTGCTTCTGTGTGCCCTAAATTCTTGTCACCTGCCAACGTAGAAAACCATAATCGTGTAATCTGAGAATGTTAAAGTTTGCCTCGAGGCGTGAGACTTGAAGAATGCAAAACGACTTGATAGGTTAGCTGTAAGGCATTTCCAACACAGCAATGAAGTTTATGCCTTGTTGGGAAGTGTTGCGAATTTGAGGATTAAGTGGGGGCCCTTTGCGCGAGGCGTGATCTTGAGTTTTTACTTGCATGTTTGATCTGGTTTTAAATTTAATGTCAGTTATCAAGGTTATCTTGAATTGGCAAATGAATTCTAAAACATGTGAGATTGATGACTTCCCTTTATGGAATTAATTATCTTCCATTTTAATAACCGCTTCTTTTTTCCGCTCATAAAATTGATAATTCTGCACTTAATTCGGTTATTCGGAGTCGCTTGGTAATTATCTATACCTATTTCCGCTTTATATCCCTCTCTCGCATTCCCGTTATTCAATTGTTTGTTTTATTGACCGTAAAATTCTTAGTAATTTGAAAATATAGAAGCTAAAAATTCAAGCTCCTGACATTGACTTTTCTCAGAAGGAACGTCAGTTTTCCTGGTGAGCATCCTTCGTAGGTGGCGTTAATCGTGCAATTATACTCTTAAGCAATTAAAGATATTTAGCTTTGGGAATCATTTAATGGGACTGCCAAATATACTCCCTTCTTTGGGCGTGGTCCAGTTAGTCTTCAAAGACCTTGTCCGTGACTTTCAAAACTTTATTTAACCTTAAGCTATTACAACGTTCTTCTCTTTCCTTGTCCTTGTTCTTCTCTTTCCTGGATTTTACCCACATCTTCTAACAATCAGATGACAAAAATGTCGAAACAATGGTCCAAAACCATTATAAAAATAGCATGGAATTTTCTATTAAGTTTCTATTCTAACCTGTATGGATATTGAATATTTCCACAAAGTTACGCCTGAAACTGTTTCATAAGGTCATTTGAATTACAGAGTTTTTAATAACTAGTGCATATTATAAGCTTGTGTTTACTCCAATAAATGCCTTCATAGACACAGTGTATCGTGACTATTTTAGTATTTAGAATTCTTTTGTGTTCACTATTTACGAGATTTGCCTTAGCTGTAATTCATGGCACTTTGATGACAAATTTGTCACGTAATTGGCGTGCTTGAGTATAGAGAATTTATTTCGTGCTGCTTTCCGACAGTTTTTTGAAGTTGTAATAAATTTTAACCGTTGCATTAGTGGGATACTATCGCGCAGCGTAATTGCTCGCTCGATTTGAAGTGATTTTCATAATGACTCTCATTGCAATGCTTGTTAACCTTCTTTTTAGCAGTAATTTTAGCATGGAAAACATCTAAACTTAGAGACAGGCTTATATATTTGAGAATTTTTGGTGGATATGTATGAAATAGTTATTACAGGAAAAGGCATCCTTACAAAAAGGTAGGTTTATAATGTAAATGTAAGTAGCAATCCTCCTTATTTAAATTACGCTAGTCCTATCAATATACCTAATTCCTTTCTTTATCTTTGTGTACGTCCAACCTCTCTTTATCCCTTACACATCCTCTTATCCTCTTTTTGCCCTTTTCCTGCTTGCCCAACATTTTCTTTCACTTTAATTTTCACTTCTACCACGGTACTCATAGAATTCTTTGCACCTCTTTATCTGTTCCAACCACCTTCTCTTCTTCCTCATAATCTTCTTCATAAGCTTCCTCTCCTTGTGCTCCAAAGCCTGCATTTCCTAATCTCTCCTGCTTTCCGTCCACCACGCTTTTTCCATCCTCTTCTACTCCTGCATCCCGAGGGCCTACAGCCTATTATCGTCTTCCATTCTTAGAGTCAATGTTTCTTCTCCATGGTGCGTTACACTCTACGTCAAACTCTTCACCATCCATACCCAAGGTCGCCATCAGCAGCAACATCGACAGGGATAATTCATGGGTGTACTTGAGCCTACTATCATGGGAAAGCGCCAGAGAAACCACATAGGGAGACAGTTTATCGTCCCACCCGACGGATGGAATTTAAAACTTATTCTATTCTTCATTCTTCATTCTTAATTCCAAATTGAGACATCAAGGATTCAGAAATACTTATTACCGATGGATATTGTCATTTTTCAGCCTCTGATACTGAAATTGGGAATAACTAGGATACAAATAGATGAGAAAATAATGTACAGAGTATTTGAAATAATTCATCTTGACCTCCATTAAGTCTATTAAAGGCCTATGGAATGCTCTTTTGGAAATCAATTATCACCGAGAACTCTTAAGCTTCATTTATGAAATGAAACTGTTTGATAGGTATTCTTGAGAGAATTAGAGATATTTTCAAGCGGAAATTCGGATGTTGGAAGTGGATAGCCCACTAAGTTTGAGTAATAAAAATTATTTTATAGTTGGCAACACGGTATGAGAATACTTCGACGTTCCATGGTCGTTTAATTGGATTGGATATTTGGGGAGACGACCGACAGCTAATGTCATTGTCGCCACAGGGGACAGGTAAGGAAGAAAGGGTGGATAGGAACCCGGCTCAGCATTAGCCTGCTCTTAACGTAAGGCGTCAAGGGGACCAATACTTAACTTCTCATCTTACAGACGGATTACTGTACTTGAAGTGCCCTCCACAAGACAATCAAGAAGGGATCGGGTTTCCTCTTAAAAATATCCTCCTCTACAGGGATTTAAAACCTGGTCGTCCGTATGGATAGCAAGTACTCTAGCCACCCGATTCCCGTATTTGTTTAATCTAACTTGTCTTTATCGATCATTAAAAGGAACCGCTAAATTGGATGGCGATGGTTCCATTGTCGGAGTGATGGAAGGGAAGCAGATTTCTCACCATGAGTATTTAATTGAAGTGTTGCATATAATAACAAGGTATCCACAAGATAATATGGAGGGTATTAAATTTTTCATATAAAATGAGGTATATTTTTTAGTTGACCCACATTATCTAGGATATCGTCAATAGAAAAATGAACGATTAGAGCTATATGTGCAAATTAACAATACTGTTCTTATATCCTTGTATTGGGTTACTCTGCGATATTGCATTCAATAAATGTCCTAGTTCTGCTAATCTAAAGTTGCCATTGGGTCAAATTCACCCCCACACCAGAACTAATCAGTATGAACCTGCCAACGGATGTTCTAACAGCAACCTTTGTCATGGAGTATTTTCTTCCTCGGCACGATTTTCCCGTTTCGCTCTCATATAAATTTCCCCGTGGTGGGCAACAAACTTTTATCATTGTAAAAACGGATGAGAGTATATTGTGCGGAGTAATTGAAATATTTCAACTTGACCTCCATGAAATCGATATAAGGCCTGTTTAATACTCTGTCGGAAATAAATTATTTGCGTGAACTCTGATGCTATTTTTTTGTACATGAAAATTTTTCACAAGGTAAAAATCCTTTCGCATTTCGCTTTTAAATCGCTCTGGCCAACAAGCGAAATAAAATTGGCGCATCAGTGAGTCTAATTTAATTACTTGGCCGCTTTTCACGGTTCCGGATCATACGGGCGTCACCTTTAATTCCGCCGCAAGGAAAGAATTTGGGAGACGGTAGTGATTAATGAAGAGCTGGCACTTCCCGCTGTGCATGAACCTCTGGCTTCAAATTCTCAAGCGAATCCAATTTCATGCGATCAATTAGTCGAACATTTGCATCTCCGCGGCTTCCTAAGCTTTAACTGCTGAGAAACTCAATCCCACCCCTCCCTTGACTGAAATTAAACTCCTAGTCCCTTATTTAAAGATTTGAATGCGATGAGGGCACAGTGATACCGTCAAGGTGCGGAGAAACGCTAAGTTAAGCCCGCGAAGAATCGTAAACATTGAGAACTTGAAATCCTCTCATGATGTGCGCCGGATGAGAGTAGAAGGAAGTTTGATGTACACCCTCATCTACCTCCATTCTACTCTTTTTTCAGCTATGCCTGGTAAGGATTTTTAATTAATGCTAGCTCATACGTACGAAAAATGATGGTTCTCGGAATTATAGCATCAAATTCTAAAACTATAATAATATACTCTTTTTTCTGTTATGCCTGGAAGGATCTCTAATCAACGCTAGCTCAAACACATGAAACATGACTGCTCGCAGAATTAGGGAATCAAATCCTAAAACTATAATTATATACTGTTACCCGAGAAATGATAGTATGCACAGTGAAACCGTTACGTAGCGGACACCACTGGGCCCATGAGAGAATGGCATCTGGAGGAGTTGGCCGCTGAAGAGAGGGGAAATAAAGATTGCTTTTTGGGTAATTCATTTCCTCCGTTCCAAAAACAAATGGCCCCTTAGAGAAGTGACGGCTTAAGGGAAGTGGCCGCGGAGGTAGGTTTCATTGCATGTATAATGCATCTCGAAATAGCTCCTACAAAATTGATGAGTCGCTACACATTGAGGATATGAGAAATTAATAATGCAAGTTCTTTTGTAACTTTATGGTATTCTATTTTTTATTTCAGATGGTTTAATTCAGATTTTCAGATTTAATGGTTACATTTACAAAACCACAACTTAAGTTGTGGTTTTGTAAATGTAACCATAAAATCGTATGAGAAATTCACTAGTAAGTCTGATCTAAGCTGATAGAAGCGATAAAATATGATAATAATAATAATAAACTCGTTTATTGTTCTAGGAGTGGACTCCTTTGGAACATAGAAATGAAATACAGTGGTGTGCAAGACAACTAATATGTGAATAAGCCAATCAGGAAACAAAAAAGGGAAATTATCATTTAAATTGCTAGCAATAGACATATACAACATTATCATTTAGCAATGTAGAAAAATAACTGAATTTCTTTTTCTTAAAGAAAAACGAACATTAAACATATCAATAAACAAATAACACAACTTTTAAAAAGAAAATTTAGCTTAACAAATGAAAAGAAAAAAAGGAACTGAATTGCTTCTTCTTACGCAACAATGGGCATTAATCACATCAATGAACTGATAAATGAGTTACATGGTCAGCATTCATGGTCAGCATTCCAGAAAGTGTGTGATAATCTTTCTCTTAAATATTACCAGTGATGCACTGTTATGTTTTACATGTACTGTGTTATGAGAGGTACATTACCGAACAGATAGGTGAAAAAACTCGTTCTTTCCGCGCACAATAAGCAAACACAATAAATTGAGCTCCTTTAAATACACTCCCATAATACACGTCACCATTTCACATCCAAAAGCCGTATCCCTCACCTTTACACGGATGGTGTCCGAATATCCCTTGCCACGCGCATGCGGCGGCTCGCAGGGTAGTTTGTAGCTGTAGATCTTCGAAGAAATCGATTTAGTGTATGAGATTGTGCCCAGAAAATATTTCTAGCCCAGATGCTGAAAACCATTGGTACCATTACTTTTTTAAAATAATATTTTAATGTTAAACTCTCCGCTGCGCCAACTTTATTTAATTTTATTGGTCGGCGCGCTTTGATCGTCTCCTAACATCCCCGTGTGAGAACCAATAGATCGAGGGTTTGAATTCTTCCTGGGTGGGCTTTCGCCACCCCATTAAAGTGAATTGTTTTGTGTGCTCATTGAAATATTTATTAAATATATAAAATCTTCAGTTATTAAATTATGAACCATAATATATTAAAATTGGCATGTATACATACCTGTATTAAAGTGGTCGTTAATGGAGATGACGCTGACCAATCATACTTTATTGTCGATATTGTAGTTTTTTTAAGACGACAATATTGCCGGCCCCGGTGGCGACGGAGTAAAGTCTTCTGCAAAACTGAGGGTCGCGTTTTTTAGTCCCGCCTGGTTGGAATTATCACCACTCAGGGCATGGGTGTTTTTGTTCAAATAGGAACCTGGTGACAATTTATATATAAATAGCTTAGCAAGATCTATTATGGACTGATATGCCATGTAGAAAAAATGATAAATCACAAAAGACATAACGACATAGGCTGAATTTAGGATCGCGGAAGCTGTAAATTTCAAACGAGTGGTAGGCTGAACGACAACGTGAAATTCAGTGGACGCTCTGGAAATTAATATGCTCCGTACTCGTGATACCCTCGTGAATTTTCTGCGTAAACAATTACAATCCATGCAAAAAATGTTCTCCAGATATTCCAATTAACATATACGGATTCACTGTCAGTAAAAAATTGCTTTTTTTAAATTTCTCACTTTTTTACGGACATTTTAAAAGGGGTGGACAATGGATGCGATGATTCTTATTAACGTTGAAATTTCCGGAATTTTCTATACGATACGCTCGCTTTACCCCTCACTTGAGATTTATAATTATGTTTCCGGACCATACCTATATCAGTAAGATTAAATTTATGCTTATGTGAGAAGGAAATTGAGATTGCGATGAATTACAATGACAAAAAATGACTATTGTTGGTTATAAATGTAGCTTAGCTTTTTGAACGTCCCTCTGAAAATTACAAACTGAGAAGCTTATTACCAATTCCCGCTCACTTTACAAGAGCCTCCTCATGTGTTCATGTAGGCTGTCACCGAATTTATGTACGATCTTGCTCTTTTATTAGACATAGATTTATGAGATACATACATACATACCAATCACGCAGTTCCCTTCCGGGGTAGACACAGTCACAAGGTTTCACTCATGAATACATATTTGTACTCCTAACTGTGCTTCAATAATTTCCTCCATATTGACCTATCCTTGCCAACTTCTTATGCCTCATTTACCCCCATACACTGCTTCATACACGCCCTCATGTTTTTAAGACTCCTAATATTCCTCCTAAGAATTTCCTCAACCATAACTTTCTCGGCCAACCTCTACCTCTCGTACCATTCATTTCACTCTCATATATATCTGTTTCGTTCTTTAACTCCCATCCATTCTCTCAACATGGACAAACCAACGAAGCACACTCCTTTCAAAAGTGTTCATTACAGGAGCATCTAGCCCACATTCATTTATTACCCACTCATTCCTGACCCTATCCATCCTGCTTTTGCCGCAAACACTCCTCAGATAACTCATACCCACGGCGTTTAGTCTACTCTTATGTCTATCCTGACATACCCATGTTTCACTACCATACATCAAATTGGGGAGAAGTACACTTTTGTACACGGTGATTTTCGCTTCCTTAGACAGGCACTCATTCCTTGATATGCTCCACATGCTACCTACCACTTTCCTTCTAGCATTCGCACGTCTTTTTATCTCCTCATCTATCCGTCCATCCTTCGCAAACATCATACCTAAGTACACAAAATCATCCACTTGTTCAATTACTTTACCATTCGCCCTCACCATACAGTTATTCTCCCCATTCTCCTCATCAGAAACTATTACTTTAGTCTTGCACGCATTTACCCTCAATTCTATTCTCTCTGTTGATTCACAAATCTTATCTAGGAGCTTCTGTAATCTCTGTTCGCTCTCTGAGATCAAAACGGCTTAATACCTCATGATAAAAAACTCTTAAATTCTTTCAGGAATAGAATCGTTCTCAACATTCCATTCAATAGGAGGGATTTCCTCGTTTTGGTAATGCCTACAACTGTGGTTCCCAAGCCTCTTCGGCTGGTACCACAGCAGCAGTCGATTCACATGAACTATCCCCCGTTCTGCCGAAAGCTCGTTGACAATTTGTATATTAACTACTCTTTAAGCCTAGCTCTGCCGTCATTCATTTTTCTCGTATCCCTTATCCACAAAGTATGTAACCGTTCGCTGTTCGTACCCCAGCATGAAGACCACTGGCTTACATCGTTTAGCTAGGTGTTTTAATTCACAAGATTCCTTTCCTCCTCGTCTTTTCGAGATTGAGTCCATGATCACCGCGCAGTTGTCTGAAATACAATTTGTAAATACGACCAAGTCTGCTTTAGGGAGGAAATCGTACAACGGGAGAATCCGTGATGGTGGCCTTAGTTTCAAGCATATGATCTTGAAAAAATGCTTACTTTTCATTTACTTCTGAGCCAAATCACTGTATTTCAACTACTCTATTTTCTTGGACCGACTAATGCAATTTTCCTTCTGATAGATTAACTTCAAATCGCCAATTTCCTATTATGCACTATTGAACTAATTTTAATGTTTAGCTTCCTCTAATCTGTGCCCTCCTAATTTTATGACCAGCATCGTTCTCTTTGCCCAAGAATTTCCAATTACCTTTGTTTTTTAATGATCAATACGAATCTTCAGTGATGAATTCGAACAGCCGAGAGGGAAGGGGATATTGAAGAGTGTGATCGTTGGAAGAATGCGTTGTAAGCGCGGGAACGGAACAAAGTAAATAGTACCCTGATGACGATGGCAGAGAAATGTTGAAAGTAATGGCCATCCTGACCCAGCTCATAACCCGAGAAGACTTCATCAGTAATGTTCGCCGGGAAAGAACGAAATCCTTCATCAAAGTAAATATTAATTAGTACACCACGAGGGGGTAGGCATGAGAAGCTAAAAAGAGATGCTGTTTGGTGTAAATGGTCAGGGATTGTCAGAAAAAGGCAAGGAATATCCTATTCTGTCGTGTAACTTCAGGCTTGACCGCTTAAGATCTTCCCATGAAGTCGCAGAAAACCCTAAGGAAGAAAGTAGAGAATAGACGATTCCATAGGGTGCAATAGCTGAGGGCAGTGGTTGGCAAACCGCGGCTAGCGAGCCGCATATTGCTCTTCCACAAACTGCCATGTGCGGGCGCGCACGTACTTAATTTTATCAGGAATTAATATCGCTATCAGGTATGATATCAAGTTTTATTTAACGTACTTATAGTTTAACTAAGACATGAAATTTGAAGTAAAGTTTATTAAGTTAATTTTAGGGAGCGTTGTGCAGCGAAAGAAAATGTAGTGTCGAGGATTGAGAAAGGTATGTTGAGATGGTTTGGACGAAATGAGATTGACGGAACAAGTATGAAAGACGAGTGTGGATAGGAAAGTTTGAAAGGGTCTACCTGAACAAACGTACCTCAATCAGATTAAGGACGTTTTTAGCAAATGCCAGCTTAGGAATACTCTAATTAAGTTAATAATAATGTACCTATGTAGTTTATGCTTAAAAAATTTGGCGCCCCAAAAAATGTCAATCGTCGTACTGTTGATAATTGGCTCTGTTGAATAATGAGTTTGCCGACCACTGAGTAGGGGGAATATTAAAGCCATTTAAGTGCGCAACGCCCATATTGAAAGGGTTACTTGAGCAATTAATGAGACAAAAACTTTAGTATTAGTAGCTGGACTGATATGGTGCGGTAACGATTTGTCCAGAAGGATGCGAAATGGAAAGAATTCCTGTTAGAACTGCGCTATTATCTCGAATGGACTGTAGTTCCTCCTTCGGCCGCGAGAATCCGACGGAGCGGAGCTGTCGGAAAAAGCGGTCGCGGGAGACCATTCGTGCGTGCGGCGCGAATGCTTCACTTGTTTATTTTTTTATTCCTCTCTCTCTCTCTCATCCCCGCCTTAATTTTCCCTTTCTCTCTCTCTATCTCTCTCTCCTTCCTCGGTAAGCGCACCACGCCTCATCTGGAGTGATTTCAGCGCCGCGGGGCGGTTTGGAAGGGCGGAGAGCTATGTAGTTTATAGGGATCACGTGGGACGTTGTTGCCGCGGCGGTCGTGGTGGTGGGAGTCGGGTCGGAGGAGGAGGAGAGACGGCGGACGCCGCCGTGTATGTAGCGGCAGTCCGCAGGGCGGCGCATCGGCGGCGGCGGCGGATCTGAGAGAGTGGCTGACATGAGAGGCGAGCCGGGAGGTTTTATAATTCGAAGACCGATAGCGAGGGAGATCGAGGAGTGGGCAACGCCACTCCATTTTGCAAAGCCGTTCCATAATCGTTGCTCGGGTTACATGAAACTCATGGGCGGTGTACCTTCATACTGCGAGGGCTCCGGTATGATGGGAAATTCCGGAATTAATATACACGGTCTCGATTAATACCATTACACAAAAATTGTTGTTTTTGTAGCATGTAGTATTCGAATCCATATTGAAAACAATCCTTGTACTTTCCCTCAATTATTCATTAGCAGTTAAACGTATTACGCGTTTCACAGCTTGCTGCATCTTCAGGTACAAATGTTTATGACCAGCATCGTTCTCTTTGCTTGAGAATTTCCTATAACTTTTGAATTCTAATGATTAATCTTCACTCCGCGTTCCTCCCCCTGTGAACGGAGGAGGCAATAAAATACGTGCGAATAACCGATGCGATAGTGGGCGAGGAAAGGAAACTTTTGAATGAAATCCGAGATAGGCAGGGTAGATGGCTGAAGGGTGTAATAAAGGGTGGTGGGTTGCTGAAGAGTGTGATAGAGGGAAGGATGTTGGGCAAGTGGGGAAGGGGAAGGGTGAGAATAGGTTTCATGGACGGGATGAAGAAGGGTAGATCTTACGCAGAGGCGAAAAAGGAGGAGGGAGATAGGCCCGAGATGTGTAAAAGACCGGGGGGAGATTCTCTGATATTCAGCAAAACCTACCTCTACCGGTAGACTACATTATAATAATACACCGATATAAACATTTGTACCTGAAGATGCAGCAATCTGCGAAACGCGTTGTACGTTTCACTGATAATAAATAATTGTGGAAAAGTACAAGGATTATTTTCAATATGGATTCGAATATAAATTAACTCCACGAAGTGATGCCTGAAGGTGTTAAGTTTACTGTAGTATTCGCTTCAATAATCATGATTCGATGTTACTGTAAAATATTCAGTCGTGTGTTAATATTTAGTTTAATTCAAATAGAAGTCGTCTATATTTGCTGGTGAAGAGCTTTAATACCCAATCGATGTACCGTGGATGATCCCAGCGAAGGTCAAGGCTTGTTTTAAATTATGGCAGCAGTAGTAAAACCGTTACTTTCGTAAAATAGTTCATGCAGCCTGTATTTGTTACCACTCCCATGGTAGTTTGTCTTCTTTGGATTCAGTCCGTCCATATCCAAATATACGTTCTCTAGAGTCGGATGACTTTTCTTCAAATTATAGAGATTTGGAAAGAATGTATGTTACATGGGCCTGGCCCATCATTTTGCAGCAATGTATATTATTAGCGGAAGTAAAACATTTGGAATATATTATTGATACCTTATTTTCGATGAAAATATCGTCATAAACTACATAATTTATTTCAGTAGAGAAGGAAATAACTCATGAGCTGCTAGCTCAATATTACACGTTCAGTCCCACTTATATACAATAATAATAGAGATAGTGTGATGATGATGATGCTGCAAATATAGCCTGCGGCGCCTCTATAATTTCATCGAGAAGGAATCCTTGGGTTGTTTTCTGAAGAAAATAAGCTACCTGAAAGTGCGATTCTCATAGCGTAAGAGTAGTCTGTTCCAGCTGTTGAAATATGTATGTTCATTCTCATGCATCCATGCATTCTCATCCTTGCCGCAGAGGGCAATAAACTGGATCTTTTATTTGATCAAAACTAATCCCTCATGCAGAGCAATATACCTCTGCTTCACTGTCTCCTCACGTGCCATTGATATCATCATGTGATTGAGCAGATATTGACGGAAGATAACCCTTATGCAACAAGGAGATCGATCTTTCCGTCTTGGTACCATTATGAAACCTCTGAAGGCTGATGCATTGGCCGGCATTTATAATAATTTAGTTGTAAATATCCTGGAAAGAGCCTCGAGGACCTTTTTGGCTATAAAATTTCAACAGGCAACTTAGGTTGAACGCACAATTCCATATCCTAGGAAGTGAAAATCCTATCCAGGTGGTGTTGGAACCTGCGACAATTTCTTTTGCTGATAATTTCATTATTGCGTTTTGACAATTATTGGTATTCACTTCTCATAGCTTTTTATCATGGTTAATTGTGTTTATTTGTGTAGTGAAACTTTCGAGGAAAATAAAGCCAAAAGGGAAGCTAGCAAACTATAAGCGGGATTTTGCCTTCAAAATTACGCTACCATGCAAGGGTGCCTTGTTTACGTAAGAATTATCTGAGTGCCATGTGTTGTTCCTTCAAATTTAAATGAATCAAACACAAGGATCTAGCATATGCAACAAAGAGAGGTTATTGTTAATCATTTGCAAATTTCCTGCACATTTATTTCAATCATTCATCTGGTTTCAGATTCTGTATCAGTTTCATCTAAAGCCTTTGGTCATTAGATTCAATTACCTATTTAGCGTGTAAGCAATTCAGCGGTACTGAGGTATTCATTCAAATCGAGTCGAATGGAGTACCTCTTATTAAGTAATAATAGCCAGCAATATCAAGCGAGAACTAAAATTTCCTCGGTGCACAGTACCGTAAAATATCGGATATAAGTGGGTATCCTTGTCGTCGGCGCATATAAATGTCGACATCAACGTCCGCGTAGCTCCGTCAGTGTTCTTGAAAGAGCTAAAATTGCTTCCGTAATGAACGTGTATAAGTGAGTATTCTTCTTGAAGCTACGCAGCCACCTAACTAAACGGCAGTCGTATTCGAGGAAAATTATCCTGCCTCTAGCCTCAGGTCGACAACATCTAAAGAGACCCAAAGTGCATTGAAACAAGCTTCGGTAAACGAGAAAATTTGTATCCCTATCTTTTTGATCATTTTATTTTACTGATAGGCGTTCATTAATTTTTTAACATATAAATTAGGCTCTAACAATCAATTGTATAACATAATATAGCAGGTTTGAAGATTGTGCTGTTGATGAATTTATCTTATCCGTTTGTATCCAATTTACAAATTTAAAAAAAATTCATTTTTTTATTTGTTATTATAGTTTTATTTAATCAGGATGCGTTTATTTTTATCCAGCGGAAATAGTAGGAATAACTGCTTGATTCAATAGCATACTGCGCATTTTTTAACATTCCGTTGGTCTTAGTATTCCCATGTCTCTTTGTTGCGCGTTAACATCTATTATATTTCTTCATTAATTTCGATAGTGAGCAGGTTTGACAGGCTATAAATAGTAGTTCGTAGTGTAATATGCAAGGTAACTATAACGCTTCAATTGCGCCGCAATTTAATACATACTAGCGAAAGCTCTGTCTCTTGCGCACAATTGCTCCTTCCCCCCTAGCAGGGTGACTTTTCCAGTCTCCCTCACAATAACTTACGCTCTGCGGCAATAGTGCGAGATATCGGGTGTATATATATTTGACGGTAGGCAGGAGGTTGACTTTTCGTCGGCTTGTCACAGTCGGGAGGCATAGCGGGGTTACCTAACTCCTCCCCGTCGGGGGCGTTGGTCCTTGGGAACGCTCCTTGTTTACACTCTCAGGAGGTGGTAAAGGGGGGAGGGACGGTTGCGAATACGCCCTTGTATTGAGTGCGTGAAGTTTATTAGGTGGAAAACAGGCGAGATACGCTTGACGAAGGAAGGGATTCCATGCTTTTAAAAATTATTTTCTTATTTTTATGTATTTTTTCTCACGCTTCTCAGCTCTCTAGAAATATTTCGCTTCATTTCCCCATCAATTCTTGCTCTTGCTGAGATTACGAACGAATGTACGATCGATTAAAGCACCACTTGAGGGAGTTGATAGTCGGGTTCCTTTCATGTGAAATAATTAGTGAGAGCTTTTCCATTACAGAGCGTGTTTCTGATGTAGCGGTTGACTTCTTGAGTTTTTTTTCGATTTCTCAAACTCTTCCATCTCTCTGGTGATATGGCTTATCAGCTGATCGACACGCCACACCATTTTCTTGCGTCGCGCGGCGGAACTGGCGCACGTTTTATTGTTTCTCTCTATCAATTTCAGGCTGGTTGTCGATTCTTTT
Organism: Ceriagrion tenellum; assembly: GCA_963169105.1. Taxonomy (NCBI): domain Eukaryota; kingdom Metazoa; phylum Arthropoda; class Insecta; order Odonata; family Coenagrionidae; genus Ceriagrion; species Ceriagrion tenellum. The sequence goes on from OY720637.1 coordinate 113,591,029, forward strand.
TACTAGTGATCGAATGCCCGTTCCTTAACCTCGAGCATGTGCTTGCGGAATGAAAGTCTTAAGATAACCTTCTCTCATAAATCTTCATTAATCGCTCAAGCAACGGTGGACGGTGGACATTCTGCGTTATGAAGTACACTCTTCTTATCTCAACCTCAATTCTCACCTGAGAAAATTAATTTATTTCGAAGTCTTGCAAGATTTTCCTTCTGTATCGAGCACTTTTATCAGTTCTGATTATTTAAGCAGCTCAAACTTACTAGTATATCCATTTTGATAAAGTTATCTCCGTGAATGTACCTCAATTCCTAAATTAAAATTGATGCAAGTAATTTAAGAGAATAAGATAGCTGGTATACTTTGACTAGTAGTTTTACCCTGGAATTTTTCTGCAACTTAAAAAAATCTTTTTGGAGTTTTTCTTAAAATTTCTTCCTAAATATCTAAGTAATAAAAAGATATGTAAGTGGTAAATTTAATTGTGATTGGCTCAGTAGTCCCAGTATATCATGATCAGTTAATGAGTTGGTGACGAATGCTTTTTATATAACCAAGCAAAGTGCATTTTTCACTCTTCTGCGATTGTTCAGGGAAATTTCGAATCAGCCACCTGTCTACATTACTCTTCAAAATGCAGCCGGAAGAAGCCCAGAGAAAAGCTTAGCTCATATGCCGAAACTTGAAAATATCAGATATGAAGTATTTCTCTCTTTAATAATAACTTCAAAATTCGCTTCTTAAACATAGTGGCAGTCTCTGTGGGGGCGTCGTGATGAAATGAAAATGCAATCATTTTTTCGTAGATGCAAAGAAAAGGCTTTGTTTTAGTTTTTTCTTAGAACTCTGAAATTAACCAATAGTAAGTTCTCTCTTGACCCAGTTGGTCCTAAATGGGCGGACCCATTGTCGTAAGCAATTCCATTGTCTTCCCTAGGATTTGAACGATAGACGGGCTTTTGTCGTGGGTATCCGAAACGGAAATGATCACAAATTTACTGCATTAGCATTATGGATTGTTTCCATGACCTCTTTCAGGAACGCATGCTTTTGTCATTGCGCACATTGTCTTGGGTTGAGTCAGCGATCGTTTAGAGTTAGCCATGGCTGGAGCGAATTTATGTCCTATACTGGAGTGCGCGAAACATTCTCGTACAGAACAGGTTACTCTTTTCAATTAGCCCTCTAGCTGCGGAAGGCGTCATTAAGCGTTTTATCAGGCAACGATTGGAAAAACATGTTTGTAGGTATGTTCGTTTGGTCTGAACCTTCCTCCGACTTTTCGTCACTCTCGGATTTTTATGACCTGACTTTCCTAAGAAACGATCCAGTCCTGCGAATGCCTTATTATTACAGAGTATGGTTCTCAGTTATTATGGGGAAATGGTGATTATGGAAAGGTGATTATGGGGAAAATGCAAATGCTCCATGGGGGAAGCATATCACCACGAGCATTACGGCTAAGATATTTGATTCAGTGTTAAAAAAAAGATTTGCGCAGAGTATTGTTTTAAATTAGTCATAATTCTGCAAGGTAAAGATAATATGAAGTGAATTTATCATTATAAGTGATCAACTTGTGACATCGTAGTTTCCATACACGGTATCTTTTTTCGGCTTGCTTAGGAGACATCGAACGCCTCTATATTCCATCCATAAAGCCTATTGTATTTCTTCCTCCCAGCATTATTACTATTATATGACTCAAGTGTTGCTCAGTAGAATCGACACATTTTCTAGTGAATGAATTGAAAGTGATAGACTTAGTGGAAGGTACAATAAAAGCACAAGAAATAATTTGAATGGAATTAAAATTAACGAAGAAGAAAAAACAATGGAAGCACCATCATGTGAACATTATATGGAAACATTCGAGTGGAGATAGGCACTCTACGGATTGGGAGCATGGACCATTGGAAAAATAGACCAGAAAAAACTAGAACCTTTGAAAATCGGGTTTACAGTTACCCAAAATTCTCCCTTGAATTGCGACCTTCAGCATCCTATTGCCTGTCATTACCTACGCCGACAACTTGTTCTTACCTTTTCTGCCCCCTTTTGATTTCGCTAAGCAATTTCCTTCCCAACCGTCATACTAAGTACTTCCTCGTTTGTCTTTCTTTCCGACCATTATATTTTTTATATTGTCCACACCCGCATCTCAAACCATCGCAACCATTTATGATTTTCATTCTCATTTAACCCGGTCCATGTTATCACAAAATTCAAAGCATCGTCTTTCATGAGGAAACTAGATGGCTGGAGTTGTTGGAATCCACAAGGGCAAAGGCATACCATTTGCAGATTTCAAACGGTTTTGAGGTGAAAATTTAGTCATGGCGAGACGTTAATGATCAAACTGACGGCTCTATTTTCGATATTTCGAGATTCAGTCCACGTTCTCGATTCCTGATATCTGCGGCACCGAGATAGCTCATAATGTGAGCAAATTTACAAATTTTATTTAAATAAAATCAATTCCATGAATATCATATATAATATGATTTATATTAGAGGCTAGATATCATTAAATAGACTTGATTAATTATTTTAAAATCTCTATTCGTTCCAAATTATAAAAGATATTTCAGTAACAGATTCAGTTATATTTGGCGGAGTAAAGATATAAAAATACCTAAGAACGTATTAGTTACCATTTTCTTAACATTCGTTTGAGTAATAATAATAATTTGTCTTTGTTAAGAGCAAATTTAGGTCTTTATAGTCCTCCCTTACAACGAACATTCATGTCCTGGATAGTGAATATTCTACCCAGGCGGGATTCGAACCCGCGACCCTCGGGTAAGAAGGCGAGGCCTTTTCCCTGCCGCCACCAGGGCCGAAGAGTTTAAGTTGTAATATGAAACTACTTACCTGAAGAATAAGAAGTAATACAGATTATCTGCTTTAATACTTTACTACAAGACTTCTCGGTAGTGTTGGAAGCAAAGGAATCAGCCCTAATGACGGATTATGTGCCAACGAAGGCAATGATATTATTAACAAGGAATGAAATTGACATCCACGCATTCGAAATATCACTCGTCGTAACGAGACTTCATCTTCGTGATATCGATACTTAGGTCTTCAAAATTCACAAATCACAATGCCTACATAAGAGTCAGAAACCAGAGTACTCTTGAAATCCGACGAGGAAGTCTCTACCTGTCTGGTAGTTGGAGCGAGATAGTTCCACAGTCATAATGGAGACTATATACGAATTATGCGTTTTTATGTCAGCCGTTGTTGTAAACTTGAACTAGTTGAAGCATTGTTAATATTACAATAATATACATATAAGGCTGAAATTCTAAGTACCTAAATGACAATCTCTACATAAGTCTTTAACTTGACTCACATTTTTCGAGTAGTATGATAAAAACTTCTTCGAAAAAAAGCTTTTTTTGCGATTCTGAAAAACATTACTGAGGAGACAATGTGATTTATTTTCAAAAATATTCGAAAAAAGACAAACTATTTGCAATTAATTTTTTGACGAGATCTAGATGTTAGAAATTCCTAATTTATTTTTTAAAATAAGATCTATCTGGAGTGCATACACGTACCCATTCCCATGTAAAAGGGCTGGTATTAATCGTAAAAAAATCTCGGAAAGTAGTTCGGTAAGGGACTGATATTTTGGTATCGTTGTAAGAGTAAAATATCTTTATTTAAAATGAGATCAAATTCATTGATTTCTCGGAGAACTGATATTTTCCTCAATTTACCTTAAATAATACTTTGTCTCTCAAAATCGTGTGTGTTTGATTAAAAGCTCTGGAGCCCGGATGGATCCTCGCGGCGATAAGTTTAGCAACCTCTTACGCAATTCTATGAACCACTAATGCGAGTCGACAGGCTGATTGTGCCGTTATTTCCAGAGCAATAATGCCTCCGCCTCAATTCAAAATCAGGAACAAATCAATGTGCCCATATTTTTGTCAGTGCCTCTCTCTTTCTCTCTCTCTCTCCACGCTCATTATTTCAATTTAGTCATTAAATTTTATGGACCATAATGAACGGCACATAAAGGGCGTGTGGGTGGGGGCTGGGGAAGTGCTCAGCATCCGTCCCAACCAGCCTTAATCTTTCTCTCGTCTCGAAAAGTCATTCACTTTCTCGAGTCTCTAAAATGGTAATGAGGGAGTTCGGTTTGGAGTCGAGGGAAGAGAGAGAAAGGGAGTATTGAGTGAGGGATCAGATTTTCGTTCGCTCCAAGTTAAATCAGAGAGACAGTCCACTAAACCATTTTCGTTTGTCGAGGATGAATACATTCGCCGTTGGCCTGTGACAGAATAGCCTTTTAGACAGTTTAAGCGGGGTATCACTTCACATAAAACTCGGTTAATATGGTCGCATTTTGAAGAAAAAGATGCATATTTCAATTGAGAGTCAACTATTATCAATTCATCCTTATACTTTTCGTAGTATTTGCATAAAAAAGTACATGGGTAATGTTAGGGGTAGGCTCCACAGCGTCTATCTACTTAAAATAAAACGAGGGATTATTAACACAAAAACCTCGCTAGCAATTTAGCCATACGTAGTCTGTATTATTTCTCAACTATTTTTGACAATAAAAAAACTCACGGAAGTTTTTTTACCGAATTGCAAAAAGTAACCTTCGGCTGGGAAGGCGTTGTTAGCATACGGCGTGAAATAAGTCTAACGTGAAGATTTTGTGTGTATGTTTAGTTTATTAACGTAGCTAGTAAAGTTTAGTGTATTTAATTTATTAATTAATTAAAATAATTTAAATTTATTATTCAGGTTTAAAACGGTTTTCACCATGTTATTGCGTCATTTATGTAACTGTGTATATTTCTTGCTTCATAAAGGTGCTTAAATAAAAAAATAATACTGAAATATGTTTTCTATTATGACTAGAATCATGACTAGGAAAAAAGCTCGCACAATATGACTAGAAAACCAATTACGAGAACTGAATGAATGAAATGAATAAGGGTAAGAATTCCGCCCATTACTTCATGGGAAATTTAATGCTGGTACACGCATTCCTCAATACTGAGTGTGTCAGCGGCGATCAGATTGGCGTGGTGAATTAAGTGCTGCCTTCCCCTCTAAAGGGTTTGGGTCCGAATCCCAGCGGTGACGTAGATTGTTCAGGGCAACACCGATTACTAACTTGGGTATCATTTACAGGGCATTTCATCCATCAGATGGAATATTTCAATGTAGACTCTTCGGTGTATTTGCTTAAAAGGAGGCAAATACGACGCCTGGTCGCGACGAGAGACAAAAAATGAAAACACAACTAGTCAAAGTTAACGTAAAAAATACGGATTGCTTCCGTCGCACCTGAGAGTAATTTAGGGGTCGTTAATAAACTACGTTACCATTTTCGGTGATTTTCCCCCCTCCCTCCTTTCATTGACGACCGTAGTATTTTTCATGTAACGTTGTCTCTACAAATGAAACTTTCAATTCAAAAATATTCTCTAATTATTGGGTGAGTTTATTTTTAGGGATATGTTGAAATAAGGCAAATAAAGTAGCCGAACTAGATGTAATAGAGCTATCTAATTTCAACTGGAAAAAGTAATATTCATTTTTAAATTCTAAAAATCAACCATGAATCACATGAAGTTTAAAAAATAAACTAGAATTTCTAACGATCCTCAATAAACAATGTTCCATTATCCCTACATGAGCCAATATTGTGGATCATAGTCATTTGATTGAAAGACTCTTGAGAGGGCTGCAATGTAACAGCTTCGTTACTCGGAGTGACCCCCCACCCCTCCCCACTAATTGCAAGTCGATAATGTAGTTTATGCATGACCCCTTGCATATAATAAGAGAACGAGCTTACTTATTCTTAGGCTACTACCATCTCTCCTTATGAGTCACTTCTTTACGTCTGCCTTTCTACTGGCGGAGATATCAATATATTTTATTAACTTTAACACAGTAAATGCAGTGAAAAATAAAGAGTTGATATTACTTGGCATTCAGAATATGCTGCGGGTAATTAGGACCTATAGTAGAATGCTCTTATGTCGGAATCCAAAAAAAGGAAGCGCGCCGGGTTTCTCTCTACTCTTCCTACATTCCTGGAATATTCAATCTGTTACTAAATTTGTCGCGACTTTAGGTTGAAATCGAAAAATGGAATCGGTTGCTAACAGACTGGAATTCGTAAATTCGAGGGCAACAATGCAAGCTGTATTGGACATATAGGTGGATTCACATATGGAAGTCACTTCCGTGATAGTAGTCATGCAAGTCGTTTCAAGCGTGACTTCGATGTCTAAGCATGCACTTCAATGGCAGTTGGTGTCAATAGTGCTGGAAATCGACCTTGGTTGGTACTTGTAGGTAAAATAGACTGGTTTCTATTTTTCCTGCAAGCAGCACATCATCGATTCATCAGATCATCGATTTGGCGATAAAATCGCGTCGCATCTGGTGAAACCTTGGTCACATGATAGCAAATGGAGATTTTAAATGTAATAATCGAATAAATTAACTGGAGAAGGACTCATCATTGCATTTGCCCTAAAAAATGTTTTTGATGATAACGAACCACAAATTTAAGCTTTAGGATGTGTCTTTTATTAGATAATAATAACTATTGCCACAATTTTTGTACTTGATACATTTTAATAAAGCAAATTGATAAACTTTAATCAAATTCATTATACCCACGAATACGTATGGGACTCGAACAGCGCAATACGAACGCCATTAATGCTAAATTTATGCAATTTGCTTAATTTTCATATTGATTGTTTATTTCCTTAATCAATAAGTTTGGAAAAACCGGAAGTTGTGTGTAAGAATAACAATCCCCAATAAGTTGCGATATGATTTGAGATATCGCTCCACTCGCTACTTCCACATAAGTCGACTGCCGTGTGTACGCTAGCGAGATAGTTTCCTAATCATAATGGAGACCATATTCGATATGTACGTTTCAATTTCACCAACTATGAGACACACGAATTAAATATTGCGTAATTAACGGTGCAATAAAATAGTTGTAAATGACAGAAATTGTATGTAATCAAATGAAAATATCTAAATTAGTCTTTAAATTGACTCATTTTTTTCACGCGGTACGTTTGAAATCCATCAAAACGGAAGGTTTTACTGTGATTCAGAAGAATTTACTGCGGTGACAATGTGATTGATTTTCAAAATTAGTTGAGAACACGCACTAACTACACACTGTTGATTTTTTGACGAGATCTATGAGTAGGAAATGCCTCATTTGTCAAATAAGCCCTCTCAGGAGTGCATACACGTACCATTTCCCACATAAAAGGGCTGGTATTTTTTTGGGGAATATCTCGGAAAGTAATGTGGTAAGGGGTTAAATTTTTGGTATTAATGATTTTGTAATTAATAAATTGGTGATATATATTTCTTTAAAATGAGACCAAATTCATTGATTTCTTAGTAAAATGATATTTTGCTCAAACTATCCTTAGTTTTAAAATATCTGGGTTCTCGAATTCCGTTCGGCTGTGACGTATATCTCGACTAATTCCAAATAAAAGATCTGTGCAAAAGTTGTAAATGAAAGCCTCCTTTCCAGGAGTGGCTTCTGACCTGTACACGCCAGCAGAATGGTTGAGAAAACTATTATCACCAATGGACATCTTTGAGCGGAGAAAGGCCCGAAAGACGTTAATCTAGGCACATTGCCTCTTCCTTAATCTCTGTGTTGTACAGTCATGTATGAGTATATTAAGTGTCCCGCGTGAGTAGAATAAAGGTTCAATTGTGTATTGCGTTTGAATTCCATGTACGTTCGTCAATTACAAAAATATATATTTAGTGAAAAATCCAAAAACAGAATGACTGAGTTCGACTACTATTGCATGCCTGCGGTAGAATTATTCCTGGCCACATTCCACTTGAGGTGATATGTTGGGTGTAGTATGGAGGTAGATTCATGAATGAAATGGACTATGCTTTCATTTGTCCGCAATTTTCATGTGCGGAGCTCCTGTCAAGTTGCCTCATACTTAGTGTTACAAAGAAAACGGCCATCTTTTATTAGTTCTTTCCTCATTACCATTTCAAATACTAATCGTCACCCCATGTCATCTGCATGTGCATATAAGTCTGCATAGCCGTCTTGGGGGCATGAGATGGGAAATATTGGGCCTCCGGCCATGAAAAAGCGAATGAATCTGTCAATGAAAGGCTTGAAAATCTCAATGCATATCGTGAATGTATTTTAGAATATATGTCATTTACGAATATAAATGAGTACTTATGTTAACAATTAAATTGTGTAATCATGTACGAACCATCTAGGTTTCTGCTTTTTATATTTAAATTCTTAGAGTGATTAGAATATTTACTTGCATTTTCTCATTTTTTTGTGGTGTCCATGTGATAATATTAAGGCATACATTTAATACCACCAGAATCCCTGTCTACTGGCACAAAACTTGTGAAATTAATGAAATTCACGAGAAATTTTCCTTGTTATTGTTTCATTACCGTATTTTAGCCGGGAAAGTTAAATGAGTGGGGTATAATTTCAGAAAATACTTGTTCCTCTCTATCCAATTACATCAGACTTCTATTTTTAGGTCCAAGTACTGCTACTACAATTTGTGTGCTCCTCCTACCCAAATCCTTTAAATTAATCCAAGTGCAATGTCCTTACCCTCAGCGGGAATCGAACCCACAAACCTTTGCCTGTAATATCGGCATCTAATTTATATGGTTTTTGTGGATGGTTTTATATCATTATCAATCTTGTTTTCTCTTTTTCCAGGTTAGCAGATTTTGTGAGACTACTTAACAGCACCATAATCGTTCGATTTGAATGTAATCTGGTAACGTAGAAAAGTTTGCATTTTACTCACTCACCCACTACAGTGTGTATGAATTTGCTCCTATGATTCTGCATGTGTCTTCGGACTCATGAAACCTTGACTTTCTAATTTCCTTCATTATCTTAATCAACATACTTCTAGTACGCCATTGCCTTTATTATTCTGCTGCATGTCTTGTCTGTCAATAGAAAATGTCACCCGTTCTCTCTCAATCGTTGCATGCAATCGTTGAAAATTATCCAAAAATTAGCGCAGATGATTATTGCACAGCGCTAATTAAGCTGAGCTACTCTGGCTTGAGAAACTAGCGCTGGGAGCTAAAATTTTTCATTGGAGGAAGTTGGCGTGGTCGTTACGAAAGATAACTTTATGCCACTTTTCTTGATTTAGCGGACAGCAACAGACTGGCATGAACCAGAGATGATTTCACACTAAATATGGAATTGAATATCTTGCCTTACTAACGAGACACTTAAGTCAGTGCTGATTCTGGAATTTAATCTTAGAGGATTAAGACCTGGGAATGCTTGTAGTTAGATCGAAGTCTTGTTTTTATTTTATTGCCACTGGAGTGAAAGTTCTTGGTCTCTGGAAGCTTAAATTTTAAGCCGTTAATTTGATTGATTTCCTAAGGAAATGACTAAGAATAATTAGTGTTTTAGTGCTTGTCCGTAAATTTACTCCTCTGGCAGATAAACAAAAAGAAGCGAGGAGTGGCTCTGACCGCTCGTATCTCAAGGTCATCCTCTTTCTCGACTTTATGGTGAGAGATTAGACTCACTTTTCAAGCGCGCATGAATAATAAGGCCTTTCCAATTTTCGAAAGTGCATCTGCTATATTAGTTCTCTGGTCTGTATATAGAATGCTTCGTCTCAAAGCCAACGGCAATGAAGATTCTTATCTTTAGATATATATCGCGGCCTAAAACTCCTCGAAATAATAATTAACAGTCCAGCGCATCGAGTACACCCCCGCTGTTCGGTCATGGCAATAAATTTTACAGGTCATCATAAATTAATAAACACGCTCACTCTATTCTCATGTGACTGCAGAGCAACATTGAGTTTCGCCTAGAAATATGACTTGTTATGGTTTTACTCCCTTTCAGTCGTTGGCGGCCTTCGACTGGAAATAATTTGCCCGCTTGATTAATATTATCATCTGAATAGGAGGAAGAATTTGGAGTCATAAATTTCAGCCTCTAAAGATGATATGAGGCCTTTCCTATTTGTCAACTGAATTGGTACTAATTTCCTGAGGGGTTGCGTCACGGGATATCTGATGATGTTATCCTGGCGAGCAGAATTTATCCAAGCGGTGAAAAACTCACATGATTGAAACGACTACTTTGAAGCAATTGTCTGGTGCTTTGATAAAAAAATGCGTCTCCCCAAAACCTACGAAGCAAGACAACGTCAACAAGACAATAAAAAGAAAAATTTTTGCGAGCGACCGCAAACAAACCATAAACATTGCATATACCTACTCGTTTTTAAACTTGGAGAAAAAGAATGAAGTTTCTCGAAACACGCCCAGTCTGATGTATGAGCCACGGGGACACTTTGTCGCATAAGAATGCCCGCAATTAAATCATATCTCATCCTTTGTGTCGCCTCTCGACGTGAGCCTTTTTCACGAGGGGGTCCTTTTCTCTAGTCGCCCGAGCTCGCAATAAGGGCGTGGACTGCTTCGCCCGTGGATATTAAGTATGAAGAGACGCGGTGGAAACGGCCAACCTACCATATTTCTCACCTCTCTCAAAGGAAAAAGCCTTGACGTGTGTTACTGAAATATTTGGTTAGATTTCTTGCCTCCTCCCGTGAACGGGATCGAAGGCGGTGGTTGCAAAAACGGACGGCTGTTCGGGATGAGGTTCGGCAGAGAGAGAGGGAGAAGAGGGAGTGGTCAGTCCGATGGCCGAAAAGTCTCCTGTGTTGTCCGTCCCCATGCGTACTTTCATAAACGGAGAACGGGAACCGAAAACGAAATATGTCCGCGACCTTTCTCTCGCTTTACGATTTGAGCTCCGTTTCAGACATAATGATCGTAAAGGTTTTACGTGTAAACTGAGATATACGTGCATTAAAATCTGAATGATAATCGTCCTAAACCTTAAATCCAGATCTCCTTCATTTTTCGAGTTCTACCGCGACTTTTGTTGGATAGTGAAAACCGTTTCGCCGGCACTACTGTCAGCATCTTCAGGTCGAAGATGCCGGTTCATGAGTTGCCAACTCTCATGCACTCATGAACCGGTATCTTCGACCCGTTCGTTCATGAGTTGAAGAACCCGTTCGTTCATGAGTTGCCCACTCTCTACACTGATGAACCGGCATCTTCGACCTGAAGACGCTGACAGTAGTGTCAGCGAAACTGTTGTCACTATCCAACAAACGACGTGGTAGAACCCGAAAAATGAAGGCGATCAACCTAGAGCACCGCAAAATCCTTCGTTTTCACATCTTTAATCCAGAGTTTTGATAGACTCCTATCAAAATGGCAATAGATCTTCAATTTTGTTTTGAAAATATTTGATCCCGAGTGTAGCTCATGATAAATCTACGCGCTTGCTATATTTTATGACGCATTTTAGTTGTTTGTTCCTATTTTTTCTCTAAAAGCACGAATAAAAACTACTTAATTGCTGTAATGTTAGAATAATTATCGTGTGGCATATTAATTGCATGGCATATTTAAAGAATTATATTTATAATATGGAATGAATATTTTTAGCGTATGGTAGAAAGGAAATTCTCACAAAAAAATCAAGGGACGAATACATGGGTGAGGTGGCTAGAGTATTGGCTAACCATACGGACGGCCAGGGTTCAAAACCCTGAAATTTTTCTGAGGAAACCAGATCCCTACTTGAGTGTCTTGTGGAGAGCACTTAAAGTACAGTACTCCGTCATATGAGTTAGGTTGACTCCGTCAACTAGTAGATGTGTTTCTGAAACCCGAATATATTCATGAGGCCTATAAATTTATGGATATCATAACTATTGCTCCCATTTCAAAATGTTCATGCAGCCGGCCATAAGGAAAGCGTGACGGATTGAAGCAAGTGCTTTTAATTCCTATCTTCAGAAAATCAAGGTAAGAGAACAGATATTCAAAGTGTGTCGAATTTAGTATTACTCACGCTCTTCATATTTCTTCTTGAATTACTGTAAATTAATAGAAGTTGATATTTTGTGTTTTACCAGCTGAGTCCATTTAGCGGTGGGAACTCTCGCTACCTATAAATTGAGCTTCGTCTTCATTTTCGGTCGGTCATTTCTTGTTAATATGTCAGAGTGAAGAAAGCGTTTATGTGGGGATGTAGTTTTTCGAAATAACCCATTACGGAGATGGCTAAGTTATGCCGTAGGAATCATGATCGCACGCTGCGCTTCCTGTCGTTATATTGCGTTAGCTCCTGGACCTTATAAAAATAAACGATAGATGGCGCAGAGGGGCGCCGTTGCTCAACTACGATTTGGAGTTGTCCTCAGGGTGAAGTAGTTTGTCAAATAATTCGTCCTCTCGTAGCCTTTGTGTCGGAGCACATTGCGTCCATTTCTGATGGCATAAATTTTCGAATTTCTTTTGATGAAAAAAAAATAGCATCGTTAAATTCAATTTATTCAAGAGCCGCGGGAGTTTTTATTTGTTCTTGTCGTCTCTCTTTCAAGTGATATCTTTGAATTATCGCTCCCTGAGCGTTTCTCATGGTCATTTGTCGTCCCAGAGTAGAGACCCTTTGCGACGGGGCCTTGCCTCTTCGGCTTGTAATTGCTGGCTACTTAAAGCCGCGAATAGCCTCTTCCGGACTTGATTTGAAAAATTGACCAATCGTGCCTCCCGCTAGGAGCTGATGGACTCCGGTTCATTTCATAGCTATTTATTAGCCCTCTTGGCCATAGTGGTGTAGTTCTTTTATTGCTTGGATCTCCATGAAGTCATTGCACCTTCCATTCAGGTATTTTGAAGAATTCCTATAACAATGTTTATCAAAAGGCACAATAAAGCTCACTTTTCGTTGGTGAAAGAATGAGGCAGTGTTCTCTATCTAAATCTTCTGATTTTCTTATCAGTCATTGAGTCAAAAAGGAAATTTCTCCCTTTCCTTTGTAACACTGACTGTATCCAAATAATTTTAAATGACTTCTATGCATGTTTTGTAGGTTCGGATTTATGAATGAATTAAGAATGTTCTTGGTATGAAAACCTAAGGTTCTTAGTTTTCTCTTACTCTTTGCTCTTACGTCAACTCAACGCAAGTCACAGTCACAGTATGATGTTAGCCGTGCTCATAACCCAAACTCTCAGTTGCCTTCAAGTTTATGAAACCTCGTCATCTTACGACAAACGTTAACCAAAGATCAGAAATCTGTTTCTTATTCAATTTTTCGGTTGTTACTCATTGAATCGGCCTAATTCAATTCCAATATTTTTCAAACAAGTAACCGTAAATTTTATTTACGCTTATGTGGTCATCGTGATATTGATCTTTGCCCTGATGGATATTGAGCTGAATTGCCATTCTCTTGCAACGAGGTGAGTGTCGAGTGACGATATTATGGTGGTATCGAAGAAACGATATTACGGTGTTAAAAGCTGGCGATACCTATTGTTTACCTGTCTACCGAATGAGGTTAATTTGTCTCCCCTTCTTTCCTTTAAATGCTCTACAATTCTTTCAAACTCTGAAACCCTACCTGCACCAAACTGCTCACCGTTTTTAATGGCTCAAAAGTACTCAGCTGCTGTTCGCCTCCCAAAATAGCTGCTCCCTCATCCTGTTTATCGTATAATCCTCTCTCCTTCAATTCTTGTAGTATTTTTCCGATAATCAGAGTCTTTGTCTCCATTGAAGCATTCACAGACCATATTGCTCATAAAAAACACCCCCTTTCTTGTTATTTTACTCGTCAAGAATTTATTACTATCCAGCGCTTTTCCTCTAATATCGGAGTATTAGCGTGTAGTCTGGGAGGCTACGCGCTAGGCTTAGCCTGCTTTAGAAATTCAGAGCTGATGTGTTTCACAGCGGCAAAGAGAATATTATCATGACGCCTCACTACATATCTAGGGATGACAGAAGTGATAAAATAAGAGAGATACATTGCCGAACAGATTGGTACAAAAATTCGTTCTTCCCGCGCATAATAAGCAACCACAATAAAAACTGAGCTCCACTAAATACACCCCCATAATACACGTCACCATTTCACTATCCAAAACCTTATCCCTTACATTTTAGCACGTCTATTGTCCCTACACCCCCTACCACATGCTACTACGGCGGACCGCAAGGTAATATGCAGATGTAGACGTAATATTGAAGGCTTATTGAATGAGATAATTATGGATTCATACCGCAAGTTCCTTCCTCAGAATATACGTACATGAATCTCTGCTATGAACCCATCATTCAACAATGGAAAAATTCCCCTGCATTGGATTAGATACTTTGCTGCGTATCATACCTTGACGCGGCAAACTCTGAAAGCACCGTCTCAATCAACTTGTCTTGTCTTCGCTGCAACTCAATCAACCAAAATATTAAGGCGGTTGGAGCGATTTTTGACTATGTATAGATTTGCGTGAAACATTGCATACGTGTAATTACTAGTAATATGTACTGATAAATGCGAAAAAAATTGCCTACTACCGATATGCTTTCTTGGAAATTTAATGCTATTTTAAAATGTAGCTTCATTGCTTTTGACATATATTTCGAAATAATTCGATGCCATATGTACAATTTTTCTCCTAAGCGGAAAGCATAATTATCATATTGTTATGAATCATCCTAATAAATATCAAGGTACTCAATACAAGTGACACAGAGAATATTATCATGACGCTTCACTACAACTCTAGGTCTGACAGACGTGATAAAATTAGAGAGAAACATAGCCGGACAGATAGGTGCAAAAAATCGTTCTTTCCGCGCACAATTAGTGACAACAGTAAAAAATGAGCTCCACAAACTACACTCCCATAATACACGTCACCATTGCACCTCCCAAAACCTTATCCTTTATATCTTTACACGGCTGGTATCCTAGCACCCCCTGCCACACACTCATGTGGCGGTACGAACGGTAGTATGTAGATGTGGATGTATTACGCTGAATTAAATACACATATTTACGCACGATTTTCCTTTGAATTTCGGATTCCGCGCCTTAAGCCCAAATCAGAACGATACTTTGATTTATACCAAAGTAAAAAAATGTAATTATTGCATCAATTATTTTACAAAATGTATGGTTATTTCTAACCAATAAGTACGTGTACTTAAATGAAGTGTGGGGCATGAATGTTTTTCAACTGATTTGAATAGCTATAACCAGTTTCTCCACAAGCGATCTTTTTGGCAGAGTAACTATGTATAGTTAACTCGGTGGCTACTTAGGGAAAAATAGCGCTCCAATCCTAGCCTCGCACATTCGTCTGTACCTTGCCCGAATGTTGGCGTTTGTGCGTGAGAGTGTGTTTGAAGAGGGGAGAGATATTATGATGATTTTTTTTCGTTTACTCCCTTTGCGAGAGCATGCGAGGCGGCGAAGCCCTCCTTGATTGGACCACCGTGGTCGCATTGTCCGCGGCCCGCGTCGCCGTTATAATGCTTCCGTTACGCCCCGCCGATTGCCGGAGATGGAGGAGGCTGCAAAAAATTTACAAGTGCTCGCGCGCCCACTGGGCATCATTGAAGACTTTCGTGACCGTCAAAATTTAAAGCACCACCGCATCCAAAAGTTTTTTGAGCGGGCCATTGTTCGGCAAAGGTAACGATTTGCTTAGCTCCTTCGTATGTTTTAAAATTCGAGAATTTGACTGCGTTTAAATTGTAATCATTCCTTTATCATAGATGTTTGAGAATTATACCGGTGCTGAAATAGCATTCATTCTTTCGGCATGGTCCGACTCGGCGGTTTGGTATACGTAAGGATGGGGTCATTACCGAGAGGAAAATAATTGCACCCATCGTTTTAATTGGCTTATTCATATTTTTAATCTCGCAAAGAGTGTGTCTGTAAACACAGTTGTAGTATTAGCACGGGTAATATCAGACTTATTGAATTTCTAGAAAAAATGAGCTCTAATGAAGAGGGAACATTTGTAAGGCACAGGAACCCGTATGTTATGAATAAAACTTTTGCACCTCAGTAGATTTCACATGGAATCATGTCAGTGATGAATCAAAGCATGATTTGTCAATGCAATACTTCCTAGTTACATCATTGCTTATAACTTTAACTGACGAGAACTTCATTTTTCACGATAACAGAGGATTTTTTGTGATTAAACTTAGTCTTCTTTTGACCAGCCGAGGCCAAGGTTTCTTCTTCCCTGCCTACACTTCAAAGAAGTCACTTCTTTAGGGATGAGCATTGCTCTATATAAACCGTCTATAAAAACTCATATAGATACAGAGTAACCTGCCTCCACAACCATCTCCCCTAAGTGGTCACCCCTCTATGCGGCCAATTT
Organism: Ceriagrion tenellum; assembly: GCA_963169105.1. Classification (NCBI taxonomy): domain Eukaryota; kingdom Metazoa; phylum Arthropoda; class Insecta; order Odonata; family Coenagrionidae; genus Ceriagrion; species Ceriagrion tenellum. The sequence goes on from OY720637.1 coordinate 113,607,331, forward strand.
TTTCGGCCAATGAATGTATATCTTATCATTTCAGCAATGTAAACTTTCCCTTCCCTTAGTGGTCACCCCCTTAAGTGGCCATTATCTCATGGGTCCTGTAGTGGCCGCTTAACACAGGTTTCACTGCATTTTATTTGAGTGTGGCAAGTAGTTATAAAATGTATGTACGTGTGGACATGTTTCACCTAATTTTTGTCCTTAGCTAAAATTGAAATTATGAAGGTCGTCTCCGAAATTTGGGAATTTTTTCCAACTTATTTGCCTGCCTCGCTAATGAATCGTGATTCGTAATACTGTCTCTAGCTTTGGCCTTAATAGTCTATCGTTTGTGAGCATCACTTTCTATGCACATCTTTGAATACTTCTTCAAGTTTCCTAATATTTCATGTTGTTAAGGCCAGTGTTAAAATTCATAGTTTCTTGTTTTGATACATAGGTACTGTGTCGTTTTTCTTCATAATCCTGCCGTTATAATTATACTCTATAGATAGCATCAGGGAAATCTTCTAAATGTCTTCTCTTAATTAAGAAATATTTTCTATGGTATAAGTTTTAGAACTGTGAGGGCTGTTGGAAAGGAAAAATATACCTTTTAGTGGTTTCCTTAAATAATAAATAAATCGTCATTGCATTGACATCAAAATGAATGTCGTTTGCGGCGCCTGATTGTTTCGTATATCTGAAATTTGTTTTTACGCTATGTCATGCAAAAGAAAAAGAAAAAACGGAGAATTGAGAATGAGTTTCAGTTTTTATTTTATTCATTACAGGAATACAGTTTACTAGTCGAACCTGATTTACTTTACCTGAGGCACATTATATTTTTATACTAGGGCCTATAATATTTTTAAGGGATTCAGTACACTTCACAAGAGTATCGGATTTTGTTCTGTGGTTTTAATGTGAAAAATTATGATTACAATATAGGTGTGAGGAGCGGCTCCGCTAGGAAGGCCTGATTTTGATATTGTGAGGGTTTCTTATCCCTTTCAGTGCAGCATGACGTGTTTTTACGTCGTGGTTGTCTTTATGCTGGTACTGGTGACGTAATATCACGTCAAGGGTTTCGTGAATGTTCCATCCTTCACTAGGGAACTTTCACTAGATACCTTAGTGAAATCTGGAACACTCACGGTACCCATGACGTGTAACACGTCATCAGACCCAGCGTAAAAATAGCATGACGTGATATCACGTCATACCGCACTCAAAGTGTTAATTCCATCCTATTTCGGGCCATTTAAGGAAAATATTTTCCAGACACCTAATTACACGAAATTCGCGACTCCTTCGAAACGGCGTAGGTGAGTGCGTTCATCGTATCTCGTTTTTTTCTTAGGAACGAGTGCGCTGCGGTTCCCTGTAGGAAGAGAGGGACTTTGTTGGCTGTTTTTCGGAATGGCATGTTAGTTTGAGAGGAGAATTCATAGATGTGAATTATTCAAATTCAAGAAAAAGGCAAAAAGTAAGGGGGGAACGGCATAGCATGGGTGGTGATACACAAATGCGTTCCAAATTCGTGTTTGATTTTTCATATTTTTTTTTAAATTTCCTTAGAGATCACAAAGCGGCTCAAACCGAATATACAAGATAGTCAACGAATTGACTTTGTGGAATTCAAACATAGCATAATAATTGTAACTTTGTAATTATCCACACTATTTTATTGTTCAAGGAGCCTGACCGGTTTCTATGTTCATACATTATCTGCAAAGGCAGAAAGCCAAGTACAGAGATGGTGGATTTATATATAAACAGGTTACCGTACGGGGAAGGAAATAAGGAGGATGTTTAGGGTGGGAGGAAAGGATCCTTGTAGAGGGGGGGGAGGGGATTAGCAAAGCGAGGACACGGGAAACATAAACACCAACCGCGTCAAAAGTTAAAAGAGGAGGGGAGAGGCACAGTAAAAAGGGTGACAATTTATCCGAGATAAAATAATTTTAATCATTTAAAATTATTATACTATGGCTCAAATCGTACATACTTTGGTTGCTACTATATAATTTATTCAACCTTCCTTTTCTATTAATCTTGAAATAATCAATTGAAGCCACTTATATCAAGTGTTTCTGACACCATCGGTGGGGGATCGCTGCAAAGCGATGTTTCCTGATTGAATGTCACGCTGTTTGTTGCATAAGTTCAATACTATTTCGGATGGATTTTACAGTTCTGCGTCCTTTTGGTATTTTTAGTGCAGTTATAATCCGATCATAGGCCATCTTCATCACTTCATCATTTCTCTGGAATCAGGCCTACAGATCAGTTAGCCATTCCACCGTGCGGAACTTAACAATTGCTCATGATGTGGAACCTGACTCACGCAGGCATTTAAAAAAGTCATAAAAGCCCTTTCAGTGGGTTATCAAAACGTGTTTTTTAAGTGAAAAATATTTCTACTCTTAGCGATGAACATTGGCGTCAGACCAGTGATGATAGTGATTTGGATAATAATGAAACGACTGTCTCCAGCTTAGCTTTGGAAAATAATGGACGCTCATTTGAATTGATAGAAAATATAGAAACAATGAAGTCGGCACTTAAAACATTGTTATCTAAAAGATATATTTTCTCCAAAAAACGAAAAATATTTAATCTTAAGAACAAAAGTTCGTACAAGTGTTATTTGCGTTGTTTTCGATTGGTTTGAATATTTAGGGAGGCAATCGACAACCAAGGTCATTTGTGCCATTCGGGACAGGTAGGAGAGGAAGGGTGGAGAAAACCTGGCATCGGCATTAGTCTGCTATTAACAAAACGCGCCAAGGGGACCACGGTTTAACGTCTCATCCGACAGACTGTACTTGAAGTGCTCTCCAGAAAACACTCAGGTAGGGATTCGGTTTCCTCTGAAAAATATTATCCTCTGCAGGGTTTCGAACCCTGGCCGCTCATATGGTTAGCCAGTACTATAGGCAAAACATTAGCCCGTTGCCGTTCTTTTCGATTCCTTCAAGCCGGAAGAACCCTTTTCGACGGTTGTCATCATATACATGTCACGGAGTTTTTACTGAGTCATGGAGGTTATACCGAGCAAAATTTACGTTCATTCATATCCTGGATAATGAAAAAAACGAACTAGGTGGGTCGATTGTCTGCGACGCGACTTAGTGTAATTTGCTCAGCATTATAATAGATATGAGTTACTTGGTGATTCCAAATTTGCAAAATTAGACGGGACTTGAATCCACGATCCTGGGGCCTCGGGCGAGGAGATTAATAGTCAAGACCCCCACCCTACGGCCAATGATGCTAAGTAATATTTTTATTTTATCAGAGAAGGGCTCGTTAAAAGGGAAAGGAACTTTAGAGAATCAACTTGGTGGAATTTGCACACCAAGAAATGAAAGTAACGGGAATCATTTGATTAGTTAGTAAGTAAAAACCTGAAGTTAAATTTACATATTGGATGCTATTTTCATTTCTTGTTTTTTTAGGCTGAGTTTGGCAGTGAATCTTGTTTATTTTTTCAAAAGAATTCATTTTTATATTTAGGTATTTTGAGAAAAGTCTTGAATTTATAATATTTGCTCCAAATTCCAAGGCAGGCAAGACCAAATTTGTGAATTTTATCTAAAGGTTGCTACATGCCTTTTCTGTAGCGATTTTTTTTCTTTACGCGCCCAGTTTTCACTATCGCATAAAATATTCCACCTCACCGGTCACTTAAGGTATATTTTGGGGGGGCGACTGAAAGTGCAGCTGCGTGGGGCCCGAAATGATGATTGACCTCCAATCCGGTTATGGAGATTTCCCGCACCCGCTCTCGTGAACATTCTTCGCAAATGGCTTGCGGACCACGGAGAAAAATGTTTTCTTGAGAAATGATGGGGGATAATTGTCGATAGTTGCCTTCGTAGTAAATTGATGAAATAGCAGGTATGCTTTCGGATCTGTCGTAGGAAATACGTGTGCACAATTGCACGCGTGCGCGCACAATTTCCTGGGCTAAGTTGCATCATAGGTTTGATGCATACGATCCCAGCATTTTCTGGCTTTGCATACTTGCCTTGACGTCTTGACAACTCTAAGCCTGCAAAATTTCTTCAGACTTGGGCTGGAAAACTAATCCAGCGTTTGAAAAAAATTATAAGAGGTAGAGAAGAATAACTGCTGATAAAACTTAATGGTTGAAGGCGTAACTTTGTGGAATGACACTACTGACATGACTAAAAAGAGAGAACTCTTAGTATTTTCCACACTTAAAACTTTAATTCCCGACCAAGGTGTCGACTGCCTTGCAATCATTTTCAAAGGATCATCAAAGGAAAGGAAAGGATCAAAAAGAAAACATGGATCGGGAATTAAAGTTTTAAGTGTGGAAAATACTAAGAGTTCTCTCTTTTTAGTCATGTCAAATGCTGATATATTTCTACACAATATCCACAACTTTTATCTTTGCGAAAAATATAGCTGTGAACTTGATTAACCTAAGATAACTACGCGTGAAACTGCGCTTTGCAATACTTCTTGTTAAACGGCGTATGGAGATTATGGTATAATAGTCTCTCAGAATGCTGAATAAGTTATTTTTATTATCCCTAAGCACTATATTGATCAAATAGTTCCAATTAAATATTTCCAATCAATCGAGGGAAATATGTATGCCTAATTATTCGCATGTACACGTTCGATGTAAGTGTTCAACTTATTCCGCATTTTGTAAGACATCAAGATTTTTAAGCTCTAACAGTTCTTATCTATGAAAAGCAGACAAAAACATCTATTTGGTCGCATTCTATGAATCAAAAGCCTGATAAAAACAATACTATTAGGAGAAAATAATGGGAAGAATTTTCTAGGAGGACCAAAGTTAGAGACTACTTTAACGAAATAATGAGGTGCGTGAAAATGCGCACTTGAATGAAGGAATAAAACAATAAGCTGAAAGAGAAGTGGAGTGGATAGCAAAATATAACAAGTCCTTCCATTGATGACCTGATATGATGGTGAGAAATGTTCATCATTTCGGATTTTGCATCTTTGTAAATACTGTGACCTATGTTTCAGCCATGAAGTTCACCTGATAGTCTACTTTCTGTCCTTCCAATCTGTTTTTCTTTAATCGCGATATCATCCAAGTTCATTTTACGAAATAAATCCAACGTTATCACTCCTTTTTTGTCTATAGCCATTACCAGGGCCAAGATATCGACGAAGCTTATAATTTAACCGGAGATCAGCGTCTAATATCCTAGTTATTAAAAGGTTGTTCCACTTGTGGCGTTCCTACGATTAGAAGAAATTGCTCCGGCGGATTCAGATGAATGGCTCGCCTCTTTCTCCAAGTTCCCCATTACAAATTTCGGGTTCAGTTTCACGGTCGTCATGACGACAGCGAGATTAAGATAACGGAAAGGTTGCCCGGGCAGCTCACTCTCTTTCTCTCTCTCTCTCTCTGAAAGAAAGGATGTGAACAATACGAGATGACTGGTTTGGGTGGAAATTATTTATTGTGCATAAAGATTTCTGACGGGCGTCTGACGCTTCCCATAAATACCCATTCACCGGTCCTAACGGCTCAAACGGTGGATTTATTTCAAGTTCGGATCCGCGCTGAGGGAGACAGCTCAGCGTTACGTCTCATTTCACTGATTCGCCACGTCGCTTCCCTAAGAATTAGCGAATTTTCTCCTCACGCGCGCATAATTCCCCAAAGAGGTTATGTAGCTAAAATTTTACATCGCTGAACTTCAAAGATAGAAAAACCGGTTCGATAAGATAAACAGATTAATAATGCGTAAAATGAGGATATCTATCAGTCACGGTAGATTTATATTAGCGATCCTTTAAATGATAGGCGTTTTATTTTTGTAATAAATTCCCCCTAAAATTATGTAATCCACCTTCACTTTCGAACGGAAAAGGCGTTGAATATTTTATCACTTAAGAACGCAGATATTTGAGGATAAAAATGGAGTAATCTCCTTGTTGTCCTTAATTTTCATTACTCCATCCTTTCCGTCTTTTTGTGAACTATTCTCTTTTTCCTGGCGCTTATTCAATGGATGTGCGTATTAAAATGATGAGAAAATTTTCTAGTTATCTTTGTTGGTCGCTTAATTATTTCATAACTTCCCAAAATATTAATACTTAGTCACGCGTTTTGGGCAATCTGAAATGTTTGAAAAATAAATTCCAATTTAGTTTTACCATTTTGATTTCTTGGGGTGTATTTCAATCTCCAATCCGGGTTAATAAATCCACTGCATACACTTATTGGGAATAACTGATCTCGCTCTGTTTTTAACCTTCAGGTTCATCGGTTCATCAGAAAATCATAACTAATGTTGCGAATTCTCCATATTAACTTTCATCTCTAAATTAACAAATCTCTTTCAATATTTGGCTCAACTTTGATGGCTAATTTGAGAGTTATTCGACACAATCTTTCGTTATTTTATGTATCGATAATGAGCGATGGCAATTGTAGTACCCTTTGTGCTAAAGTATTTTAGGGTTAATTTAGTCTATTGATGGTAATGCTATGGTCTCAGTGATACTCAATAATTTTCTTTACATTTTTACGTGTATATGCTCGATTTTTTAGTGGTGACACTCCTCTGCCCACACAAAAATCCTTTTTACTTTCCCAGTGAACTTTTAAAAAATTTAAATGGACGGACGCGACCTGCAAATCTTCGTCAGAAGATATAGATGCAGCGTTAATACACGTTTTACACTCACCAAACAGTTGAATTTCGCCACTTTTAATGCCTTTTTGTTTGAGACGTGTCGTGAGAAGTACATGAAACCGGCTGGAATCCACTTTCTTTCCCACTTCACCAATCCATATTCATAGATGACATTGCATTGCGACACAGCTTTCCCATTTCGCTTTTCATGGCTTCACTATGATTTTTATCATGTCATTGAAAGTTCATATTGATTCTCAAATTTTCAACGCTATAAGATTAGTATAAAAACCGGCTGGCGTCATATATTAAAGTGATCATGGATTAGCCCCACCGTGATAAGAGTGAAACCTGCTCATGGAATTACATTGCATTGCGGAATTACGTTGAGATCTCAATATTGCAATATTGAAATAATTCACCATCAATTGCAGCGACGTAATAGACAAATTTCACTGAATTGCATTGCATTAAATATTTAAGGGAATAATGACCATTTTGATCTCATTGATGCTCATTTTACTAAAAATAACTTCCTACAACCGGTATTGAAGAGTTTATGTCATAAGTTTCGTATTTTTTTTAAATCTTGAACAATTGACTTCATAGTGACGTTAAACTCACGAAATTATTCGAACTATTTGATTCTATTTTAATCTGTTTTCATAGAAGCTAGTAAGCGTACTGTCGAGAATTTTTAATGTTTTGCTGCTAAATCTTAGTCAATTTCCGTAGCAAATGTTAATAATTGTGATGTTAGAAATTCTGGTTTTAATAATAATTTGAACTGACATTCCCATGTTGAACACTGTTCTTATATTGAGGGTATGTGGCAGGTGGTGATCTTCACCCCCTGCCACACCCCCTCGTGGTGGCTCGCAGGGTATTACGTAGATGTAGATGTATATTTGAGCTCTATTTTGTCATCGAAGCTCAATTCAAGTTAGATTGGAATACCAAACACGGAGAGTACCTCAGGCTCCTGAAAGCGCATCGTTCCTACTTGGCCTTTCATATTCACACATTCGCATAGTGATATACATTTTGGTATTTATGGCGTTAAACACAAGCCGAATGCAAATAAACGCAGAATTTGAAGATTGTGAAAGCCCTCGATGTTGAATCGAATGTGAATCGACCTTGGAAAAAATATGAAGCTCACGAAAGGATAGAATGCAAAATTTTGCGCACCAATTCATGAGATTCGGCTGCCTTTTTGGGTCGCGCGTGCAGCAACGGAAGACGTTTTCCATGTCCGTGATGATGGAGAAACGTGCGCCTGAAATCCATTTCTCCTCATCGCAATCTCAACACTCATGATGGATTATACCCTTTGCCTCCTCCATCACTTTCATATGCGAACACTGTAAGGCACTTATTGACCAGACTTATCGCGGTTTATGTCAGTGGCGGTGCATTCCGAGGCCCATTTCCCCGAAATTTATCCTCGAAGTAATGTGCGATCCAGGACGCGAGTCAATCTCAGTCGCGGACGATGTTTATCAACCATCTTGAGCCAGGGACCGAAAAAAATCTTTCGCCCACTTTGTACTCTTACCGCTCTTATTAGACTAGAGTGATTGACACCGGACCTCTGATTACAATCGTCATACCCCCAGAAATACTTTGTCACAATGGACGAATCATTGCAAAGAGATCCTATTCTACCTTCCATGATTAAACCATATGGAGATTCTTGCTTCAATATTACCATTTGGTTCTTAGTTTTCCGATTGTTATTTTCCTAAAGGCCTATATTCTCTTCTTGTTTTCTTTGGAATTTGCTCTCTTTGAAACCACGTTTCATGTTGTTTCCATTTCGCTTAGTACTCTTCATTTTTCAGTACAATAGATTGAGTTCCTAATTCTTCTCTAATCGTCATAAAGATATCTCAGTCTATCTCCTTTGGTATAGCATTTTTATGATCGGAGGTATTTATTCCCGATATTTCTAGTTATTTTCCGAATTTCATCCACTTTTTCAGCATTGTGACCCATATGGTGTAGTAGGAACGGCCATTAATTTAAAAAAATTTAATTCAAGTTTCTCATCTTGTTTAACCTTTTAAGAATTTTCTCATAGTTCCACATATCATCTGAATATCATGAATTACTTTATATATGGTTTTTTTCGTAGCTTATGACATTTAATAAATTTATGAAATGTGATGCCTATTTTATTTAGTGATTTTTGATGAAAGTTTTTGCTCTTTTCGGTTGGCCTTCATAGAAAACCATGGTTTTATTTCATGCTATCGACATTTTCCAGTTTTATGTTTGTATCAATTGTCGTTTATGTACCACTATATGCAAATATATCTTATCTATATGATATAACTACCTTGAAAATAGATTTAAATTTTAACTAAATACCAATTTCTCTTCGCAGTCATGACGTCCAATTTTATTATTGTCATACCTACTCCAATAAAATGAATTTTGCCCAGGAAAAATTTACTAGGCTATACTTGGATTTGAACACGGATCTTTCGAATAATGGTAATCTGGATCTCCCGGTTGTCATTCGGATGTGATTCTCGGTAATAAAAGTTCAATATTCGTTCTTAAACACTTAACGAATTAGAATAATTGAATAATATTTACGCTTCAAAATCTGTGGTCGATGGTATTGCGTGAATCCATAAGTACTTTTGAATCTATTGGCATAAACTATAAGTCCGTCATGAAATATTCCCGTTCCCGGGCACAGCATCGACTTAAGATTATTGAAATCTCTTCCGCCTCCCTGATCTTCCTTTGTTCAAAATCCAAGTTTGGTCATCCTTCACATTCCTCCATGATTAGTTTTTCACTTTGCTTCAAGTTTCATATTATGTCAACTGCATAGTAATTTATTTCTTACCGTTATTGCAAGCCTCAAAACAATAAGGCAATATCAATTCATTTTAGTCTCTGTCAGCGTTGGAAAGTGTTGGATGATTGCGCCAAGGTATCTAAGAGATCGCGAAATATGTGGCACAGATGGTGTTTTTTCTTTCAGTTAATGCCGAAGTTTTTATACCCATTCTTTTATTGCGTTTTGGGCGCGTTTGTGCACCACCTCTTTTGGCGAAGGTCTTAAGTGGCCCCCCTTAACAAAAGGTTTCTTTTTTTGTGATCGGACCAATTGCTATTCCGCTGGCCGAAACTTTGCACGTCTGCCAAGTTTGCTACCTGTCCTAAACGGCTTAAAATGTCCTCGAAACTCGATTATCCCCCATGACATCCACGCTGCCACGCTTTGGACATAAATTCACAGTTTATACTTTGGCAAAACGTGCTCCGTTTTTTTTTTTTTAATTTAAATATTGTCGGAAAACCCGTGCGTAAAATTTTCAGGCATAAAATTCCGCCGACAGATGGGCATAAATTGCTCGAGCCACGATAATAAAGTCCGTTCACTGGACCCATGCGAGAGAGGGACCGATCTTGAGCTGCGGGACATTCGGACGTCCACGCTACGAGCTTCCAAAGAGGAGTCAGAAGTCGTGATGGGCGGATTCAAAAAATGCTTGGACTATTGAGAGACTTTTTTTCTTTCAAATCTTATCAAAAGAATATTTAGAGAAATATATAAAACGCGCCTTACTTCAAAGGCTGAGCGTTATGACTAAAACTTTCTGCAGTCTTATAAAAGTCCTTTACCCCTCTATCAGGAGAATACAACTGTAGGTCAGCTTTTGAAATAGTTTCGTATTTGTAAAACAGCAAAACTATAGGAAACGTTGTAATTTTTTGTATTTTTCTGGCGGAATAAGAAAAAGCGTCACCTGTGTTCCACCAGGTCGGATAGTGGATTTCCGAGGTATATATTCCCATCGACTCCGTCACCGTTATTTGGGGTATGTTTGGTCTTTTTTCTTCCTTATTTATGTACCATCCATCGTTGCCGATGTCTTGCCAATTTTTTCTTTAGTTTTGCGGAGTTTGAGTTTTCATGAGCTTTTTCGAGTATGGTTCTGATATTACAGTTTTTAATCGGATTTCTGTCGTCTTCTTCGTCGAGGTCAATCAAATATGAAACGATATTCTCATGAAACATGGGCATAAGGGAAGAAACTGGCTAAAATACTATGGCCTATGTTAAAGGAAAATTGGCTCGCCTAATTCATTTCAAAGCGATGTAGTTCTAAATAGGCCGCTAGGTATATGCTAATTTTTAGTTTTTAAAAGTATGAAAACATTTTTAATTAAGCGTAAAGGGTATCCTTAAACAGTAGTTCAACCTTGTACTATTATGAAAGAACAAGTACGCACAATATGCGTCGTATATGCAATCACAAATATAAATGATGAATGTTTAAAAAATACATGCACACGACAATTAAAAGTAAAGACAAACGGTTAATTAACATTGCAACGGTCTTCGTCGGTGGTAGGTACCTACAGCTAGCTTATTCACCTACGTCAATAAGTTAACAAATCAACCAATTTATTGATTAGTTTAAGGGCTCTTCTTGAGTTCTGGAAACATAAGTTTGAATCTTAACACGGGCGAAACCTTTTTTGTAATCACAAATCCGCTCTTTCACGTGTATCTCCCCTCAACACGTGACACCCGATGTAGTTTGAATTCTTGGAGTAATAATTTTGGGAAAAGATGAAAAATGTCAAAACTTTTTCACCCGTTGCTAATACAGGAGTAATTCTAAACATGCAGTGGCAACCATCTCTTCTTTCTTCTTGATGGTATTGGACGCTGAGAAAAGGCCTCAACACTTGACCGCTCTCGCCTCGTAAATGTCCGAACGAACTGCGGCGGATAAATTCATATAAGCGTTCCCACTCTCTGCTCCTTGTCCTTCTTTCCCCACACTCCTCCTCTCTCCCTCTCCCGTATTTGCTCGTCTTTGCCGGTCATATAGACATCACGTCTGATTGACTTTACGATCTTACCGGTCTAGAAACGGAATACGGGCCGTCGAGGACGACTCTCATCCATCCCTGTGACCGGCAGTTTCGATTGACTGTGCACTACTAATGCCTTTTGTTCCCCCTTCTCTCACCCCAATGAGAATGAACCTGATTAAGTTTTGGAGAACTATGACCTATCGTTTGAGGAAACATTATTGGAACTTTAGAGGCCCTTAATGGAAGAGATTCTCATTGATATAAGGCGCTGTTGGGAGGCGCGCTGGCAAAAATGTTGAAGAGAGGCTGTTAAAGCCATATTTTGAATCTGCCGGATTCGTGTGGGGCCCAGAGTGGAAATATTAAGCCTAATAGCAAAATGAGACGCAAAGAAAACTTACTTACTTACAAACCCAAGATGGTTTTTCGCCTCACCAACGACTCGCCTCCACTCTTGTCTATCTTCGGCATTCTCCATTCCTGCTCCTTGTCTTCTCAGGTCCTTTCCCACCTGTTCTCCCAATCGGAGTCTGGGTCTTCCCAAAGGCCTTCTCCCGTCAGGTTTACCATTCCCGACTTGTACAACCATACTGTAATTGTCCCTTCTCAATATACGATTAGCCAGCGATCTTAAACTTTTGCTTTTCATTATGGTTATTATATTAGGATCGGTAAAACTTTTTCTTAGTTCCCGGTTTTTTTGTCCTTCAACTATCTACTTCACGAATTGGTCCAAAAATCTTGAAATCAAGAGAAATCGATAAAACCGGCTTCAAATACCTGAAAGTACATAAAAATGAGAGTGGACATCATATGAGATTTTTTATTTGTTACTACTGCTTTCAACGTATAGGAGTCATCTTCAGGTACGTGAATTACCTGAAGATGACTAATAGGTGTTGCAACCGATGGTACTTACTTGGTAAATTTCCATAAAATTGTTTGTTTGATGGGACATTATTGAATTTTATGTAACTCGTGTATAGTATCATTTAAAACTAAAATATTTTATTATATTTCTTTGCACGAAATGCTTAGTTACCTCCGCATAGGTTTTTAATCTTTGGGGTAACCTAAAGCTTCCCTTGTTTGTTAAATTGGAATTCACATTCTATTTTACAAGGACTAAATCAATTATTAATATTTTTATTATTAATTTAAATGAAAATTTAAATGAAATTCATTAATTGTGGCATAATTTCTGTTAACTAAAGATTAAATTAGATCCAGGTTTTGATGTTATTACGCCACCGAAAGGGGGAATGAGTACAAATGCTTCGTGGTACACTTCGTGTTTGAGAAAAAATGAGTTGACCGAGGATAGCCCTTATTTTCTTTCAACGTAACGCTTATTATTGTAGTCTAACCCAAACGTTGAAAATTTTGTATCTCTTTTCTACCTGACGATGATGTAATTGCACTCAGACCTATGTTTTAATTAAAGATCTGTTAGTTTGTGGAAAATTCCACATCTTTTTTCCACTTAAGCAATCGTGCGTTTTGTTAATGTCTGCTGCTAGCGCACGAAAAGTGTGGAAACTGTTAGAATGGCAGGGGCCTTTAGACTACGAGAAAAATTATTCCACCGGTTTTTTCTAGTTGGCATTGCGGATAGTAATTTCCCCGCGATACGTACATCAGTTAAGACAGAGGTAGGCGATGAAATAAGCAAAATTCACTGTCTAACAGGTAGGTTCAAGAATTTTTAGTTGAGCATCATTAATGATCGTAAGTTATAATAGTAATTGAGCAAATGACAAATTCCCACTAACACATCTAATTTTTTGTTCTAACCACCATCATCGATTGCCTGCCTGGAACACGTGGAACTCTTTACTCGTGGTGTCCTAGCACCCCCTGCCGCGCAACCTTGCGGAAGAAGGCCAATGCAAGTATGTTGATGTAGATATCATTGTTCGAATGCAATCGCACAATTCACTGGCACGACTTTAGTTACATTGGGTAGGCAATTGACTTCCTTAATTGAACTGCGCCTCCGAGGGCGGGATGGTAAGGCGGAAAAGAATAGATTATTTTAGTGATTTTGGAAGAGGAGAGGAAAAACAGTTAATTTACAAGAAGATGAAGTAATTTTATTCAAATTACGTTCTACATAATAATTAAGTTATGATCATGGTTATCATTTATTACAGTGCTCCATATTTTGCTTGTTTTCCATCCGTAAAATGTACGGAATAATTCAGTACGATCATTCACTGGCATCTTGATGAAATGTCTGTTTATATTATACCTTCATTCAAAATGAGCTAAGGGAAAATATTTAATGCCATTGACCAGCAGACAGGAAATTATCTAACGGGTCCACATCTTGGATAATGTATAAACCTCGAGTTGATAAGATTTATCACATTATATTGAGATATAAAGGTGGTTAATTAATGTAATAGAGGTATTTGTCAACGTTTTTACTTAAAAAAAAAAGTACTACGTAGGAGAGCTTTTTCGGCAATCTCATTAATATGCGAACTGAAGTAGGTAATGGGCGGTTAAATAGCTTTGGGGCACAATAGGAAAATTATCTTCCAAAAGCTAAAGATCTTTTCGTATTGAAATTCACAGTTTCACTGCGGCAGACGTAGGATTTCAGTTTAACGCGTTTCGACGGTTATAGTCATTTTGCAAATGGAATCTGTGATACGTGGATAGGGGCTACCCCTATGTACGTAACCCTAGTATCCTACGTACGCAACCCTAGTACGGTCGTAACGGAGAATCACCCCTCCATATTCGAGTCAAGGAATGATTAACACTTTGAGTGCTCTGGAAGTAATGGTCCGTCATTCTATATTTTCTGAGTAGGACGATGGACGTACTACGATGTCTTTGGAATATCATTAGTGAATGGCAGCTAGACGTAATCATATGGCTGCAGTCTTTCAAGTAGACATACGTATGATTATGAAGTTTCAAAATAAATTTTAATAGAAAGTATAAGTTCAATAACCTAGATTAAAGAGAGTCATCTTTCACATTCCAGGTGTGTAAAATCATCGGATTTTCTGAGAGAACCTTCAATTTTAAGACCAGTACGGAAAGTGTTATCTTATGGCAGACGCATGTCATGGAAATTGCACTTGAAGTTCTTTTCATTATTATTTCGAACCTGCACGCTTTTATGATTTCCCTGCGTTAAATATATTTGCTGTGAGAATTTTTCCGTTGAATTTTGATAAAAATACAATCATGCGTTTACGTCCCGTATTTTTTCATGCATTAAAATGCTCCGCGATGCTCTGATGCGCTCTCCGCCGGACAGCGTGATGCATTGTTACCAGAATTCTGCACTTGTCCTAATGATCTTTATCACTCATTAGCTACCTGTGGCCTGGTTTTCCTGAATCCAGTGAAAAGAATTCTATTTTTCTCCACCGTACGTTATTAATACTTCCTTCAGATCACATCTATCATTTCCTGTTTCAGTCACTTGATACTCTTGGTATTTTATCGTCGTTTCTTTTACCATCACTTCATCAATTATCTGTAGCAGAATGCCCGCTGGATAATGGATCCATTGTCTTCCCTTCTGTTTCCGGCATTTTCCGAGATATTCTCTCGTTTGATCCTCATTGTGTCCCTTCAATCGTTATTCTCTCCTGCTTACTATAACCCATAATTGGTCGTATCATAAATGTAGAGGTATGTAGGTTGTATATGTTCTCAATTATTTTTATTAGCCACCTCGTCATTGTTTGTTGAAAAAGATTTAAAGCTGGGCGTGGAGAACTGGTTTCAGAGAGCAGCGTGAAACAGATGAATCAAAGCCACATATAAACTTGCGAAGTTAAGTACCGCCATTTTTTCCGTTGAATTATGAGATAAATTTGTTTCAATAATTTTTTATTTACATGTTTTGTTCCAATAATTAAATTTTTACCAAACTTAGGCTGAGTGCTATGCTATGAATTTCATTTGGGCGTTAGGGCTATCTCTCTGATTTATTTCTCCTCTCACTGCCATTTTAAGGGCCCGCTTAGGCCTTACTTTTATAGTACTATGGTTCTACAGTTTGACTACTATAATGTTAAAGCATGAAAAAAAGAAAAAAAGAAAGTTTTTGTGCGAATAACATTGCTGTATTTGGAAAATTTTGCATTACACTAATGTAGTTAAAGTGCAATTCAGATACACATATAGTTGTTCAATCCTAAGATGGGTTGACTTCAGCCCTCCACCCTTCCCTATCTAATGCTAGCTCTCTTACCTCTTGGTATCTCTCCCTATGCACTTTTGCTCTTTATTTGGTCCATAAACTTATTCCTAGGTCTTCCTCTGGACACTCTTTCCTCTATTTTGCCTTCAGTTATTTTCTTCACAAACCCATTGTGTCTCAGGGTGTGCCCAATCTGTCGTGTTCCTCTTTTCTGTATGGTGTTCCATATGGTCCTTTCCTCTTCTGCTCTTCTGCACACTTCATCATTTCTTATTTTCTCCGTCAACTTCATCTTCAGTATCCTCCTCCAGCACCAGGTTTTGAAAGCTTCTAGTCTGTTCTGGTCAGCTTTTCCAATGGACAGTATCTGTTATGATTGGGGAAAAATCTCGCTCAATCTGCCACCAATCGAGAGAGAATAATCTTAGTTCAACTGAGGCGGTCTATTTCGGAGTGAAGTTGGGTGTTTCAGCCACGCTAAGCAGCGAAATGTGCGCTGGATTGTACGTGGAGAAAGTGACTCCGGTGCGGCCGCGTCTGATTTCTTTCCGATCGTCGCATCGGAGAGA
The DNA here is from genome assembly GCA_963169105.1 of Ceriagrion tenellum. Lineage (NCBI taxonomy): Eukaryota > Metazoa > Arthropoda > Insecta > Odonata > Coenagrionidae > Ceriagrion > Ceriagrion tenellum. The sequence continues at coordinate 113,623,560 of OY720637.1, forward strand.
AAAAAATCTACCAACGCCTTCTCCATTCGCATCTCGAGATGGTCACCCAAGGCGATTGGCCTCCTCCCACTCCATTCCACCCCTTCCCCCCAGCCTCTCTCCTTGCCCCTTTGCCTCCGCCCCTTTGACGCCAGCTGTGGTGGGAGGGGCGACTGACTAGGCGAAATAATTGCCCAGATCCGCCCCCACTACCTGCTTACACTCTGGCCGTATCGACAACTGGGGCTGTCTCTAAGGAGTGTCTATCCCCTCCCTCAATTCGTCTCTCCCTCCTCTGCGTGGGAAAGTAGGCCGTCATCCCCACCACGTCTCTAACACATCCCCACCACATCTCCGCCACATCCCCCACACGCTCTCACACCCAATATTCTCCAGCCAGCACCCACTTTCCTCTCTCCTCTCATTCTCACTCTCTGATAGATCTTCTGTTCAGTGCTCCATTGATACTGAGCGTCAATCTTTGCCACTACATTTGCTTAGTAACAAATTCACTGTGAACTTTGAATAAATTCATCGAGATCTATGCTAATCCTGACGCATAAGATGAAAACCTTGAAAATATTCGAAGGACTTTCATAATCGCAGCCGGATTCATCCTGCAATGGACATCATAAGGTCTTGTGACATGATATTTTCATCCAAGAAAGACAGTACCACGTGAAAAGTCCACTATTGGATGAATGCGGTCATTAGTTAGACATTCTGTGGTGTTTTACCGGGATTTTACATTTTGTGTGTCACCTATGAACCATGGACTTGGAAAGAATTCATTGAGATTTATGCTAATCCTGACGCATAAGATGAAACTTTGTAAATTCTCATAGGATTTTCATAATAATGGCCGGATTCATGCTGCAATGGACACCATCAGGTCTTGTGGCATGACATTTTCATCCCTCATTAGGCATCACCACGTGATACGTCTACTGTTGGATAAATACGGTCGTTAGTTAGACATTATGTGGTGTTTTACTACGATTTTATCTTTTTTGTGGCCTAGTACTAATCGACAGTTTGATTTTCAATTCGCATTCCAGGAGAGGTTTCCTTCAAAGTCGCAATCAGTTGCTGAAACCATGTTTGTAAATAAATTATAGCGTTGATTAGATTATGCCGCTCGTTTTAACATTAGGACTTTACTGCTGAAAGTTATACCAGCGTATCAATTGTGGAACTTTACGATTGTTAGATATCGAAGGTTGTTTTTGGTACAAATATAGTAACATAAGGAGCCGTCTATGATTGGATACCAGGTTATGGTGAGTTCGGTATTTGCTATCTTTACTCAGCATTCTGCGTTCTTTATGTTCTTCTGATATGAAAAACAGGCTCGGATTGTTTTATAGTTCTTCCCGTTCAATTCATTGTTCTCGTCAGTGATTTACAAAATTTTGTTCTTCCTTCCCTCTTCTTCCTTTCAATTCCTTCTTTTGAAAGTAACTTTCAAGCCAGTCAATTATCACTTCCGCGGTCTAGCCTTTCCTTTAAGGCCGTTCACTCCTTTAGCATAAGCCTATCAGTTGAAATAATGCCATAGCTTCTATTCACTTGACGCCAAATGAATAGAAGCTATTCACTTGACGGTGCCAGTCAACTAAACGTGCGTTTTCCATAAACGTCAAATATCATTTTTTTAATTCGATAACTAAGCCGGCAGCTATAAATGTATCAGCACTTCTAATTTCAGTATCATTACTTTAGCAAATTATATTATTTTAGGAAATATTTCTTATAATAGGGCGATCAGGAGCTGAAATTATGGTCGTAAATATATTATAAAGTGATTAATACTAATATCTTTATTATCAAGGTTAGAGAAAATTCGACCTGAATCAGTCTCTTAGGTTCTTTTCATTCGAATTAAAACTAAAATATGGCATAACTGTTTTCAAGTTAATTCGTACCTGGCGCTTATGATTTGGGTAATTTTTACTTTCTTGGACAATATTGATTATATTGACTTATTTTCTAAGTCTTATTTAGATTTTCAACTTTACTTAATATATACTCTACTGAGTCGTATTGCTAATGCTTTGAATTATATACCTACGTTAGGACTTTCTCACTTATCAACATATCTCCCTATCCATGTAAAGTGTTTACTTTGAATTGATTTTGTTATACTCGGCCTGTAGAGTCAGGCAAAAAGTTACTTAATCCGAATTCGTATTTTTTTAAAAGTAATTCGCCTCGCTTCATGAAGGTACATCGATTTGGACCAGTAACTGGAGAAATGAAAATCTAATTACGTTTCGATGACTTATTGCTGTGAGATATGCATTTCATCTGAATCGGTGGTTAAGTCACCAATCGAGTCGTCTCAGCATGATAGGTTTTTGAAAAATGTTCACAGAAGTTGAAAAAATTGCAACAGAGAGTGCTAATCAATTCTGGAAATACACCTCATAGATGCGTTCTCAGCAAAAAATTATGATTAACTTTAAAACTAAATACCTGACAGCGTAATTAGGTTTTCATTAGCTCCTCTGCTGAGGAAAGGTATCATCGTGCTGAAGGCATATCTAGACCAAAGCTCTGAGGAACATTCGCGTGAATTCAGTCGAGCTTTATAACTCATATTGGATTCTCCAAAACCGTTATGCCGTTGTATACCATTTATAAAATCGATATTAATATTTATTTTTTGATTTCCGGTACACTTTAATCTGCTCCGCAAAAGCATTAACGCTGTTCTCCTATCCAAGATAGCCAATTATTCCTTGTGTTGGCTTAGAATAAAGTTAAACATTCGAAACAATATTTGTCATGTATGACATGGTATCCAAGCCATCATGCTGTCGTGGCATGGTTTTTAATTCTTTATCACTGCTTTCTAATTTGGGGGAAGTTTTCATGGGGAAACATGAGAGATACACTAGTTACTGTCATTGCCCGTTTTTAAGAGAGTAATTATTGTGTTTGTTACAACTGTAGGTATCAATGCTTTTGTTATGCGCAATATTTTGTTTGCGCTATTAACCCTTTCCATTTATTTACCCATTTCTATTAAGTAGTTATTTAATCTCAGAATATGAAATAAAACTTTTTATTTTCGGCAGTCAAAAACCGCATAATCTCTGTCGCAAATCGAATTCAAACTATTTTCGCAACGTTTGAAAATAGCTCTGTGTAGCTATCATGTTTCTATCCACTCTATCAAATTCTTTCTGAGTTATTTTCCGCTTCATTGCCAAGTATTTCCAACCCCGTGCGCTAAGATATTAGCTAATGACAGTTTATTTTATTTTAATTCTTAATCACCGAGTTACTTCCTCCATTAAGATAACAGGTTTCACTTTTGTGTTAACTTACTCGAGGGGTTCTCGAATGGCTATGAGACTAGAGACTCTCGGGAAGCATAGCGTCGGTCGGCCGGCAGGCACTTGTCTTGAAAGAGATACCGTTCAATGCCTTGAAGGCGTCAAGGGAACGAGAATAAGAAGCGAGAGCAAGAGGGATGAATCCGTAGAAGGCGAGGCGATAGTCAAAGGACGAGGTTGGAAAAGGGAAGAAAAGGAAATCCCGACGCCAACGAACTCTCCTTACGCGCCGCTCGTTTCGTTTTTGTTTTGGGAAATGCGCGTTAAACTCCTCGGAGGGAATGGCCGAATAGCGGTTAGAGAACTCTGTTTTCACCCAGGCTTGGCCGTCTTAAGGATAAGTTTTCCCGTCCAGCTCCTGGGCTGCGGGTTGGAATCCTGTCGAGCATACGATATTCTGTTAGAATTAATGAATAATAAACGTACAAAACAGCGAAAGTCAATCGACTATAGAGGATGAGGGGTCACTACATGAGGATAACCTCGGGCCAATGATACTTGATAGTAAAATAGAGAAAGCATTGAAATTGATGAAGGCAAGAAAAGCTGAAGGAATAGAGAACATAACTTCAGAGCTGATAAATAGTGGAAATAACGGTAGGCTAAATTTTTTCGAACTTATTCTTAGGATCTACGTGGAAGAAGTTATACCAGAGGACTTCGTGAAAGCAGTTCTGATCCCTATCTTGAAAAATAAAAATGCATCAGAACGCCAGGACTATAGAACAATCAGATTGATTTCACACGTAGATAAAGTTTTACTTAGAGTAATCAATAATAGGTTGGAGAGTAAGGCCAAACTACTACGCGAAACCCAGGATAGGCAGTGTAGGTGGCTGGAGAATGTAACAAGGGCTTGCTGTAATAAGGATGGGTTTCTCAAGAGTGTGATAGTGGGAAGGGTGTTGGGCAATTGGGGAAGGGGAAGAAAGGAAGAAAGAGAATAGGTTTCAAGGACGGGATGAAGAAGGTAGCTTGTATGCTGAGGTAAAGAACGAAATACTAGGGGTAGATAAGAATAATAATAATAACAACGTTTATTATCGTGGGCTACTCTTAGCCCCTGAGATAATGAAGTACAATTTTTCAAATTAATACAATTTTGAAATTCAAAAATTAGATTAATAATACAGTGATGAAACTCAATATACAAAATCGAATTAATTATACAATGATGACAGGCAAAACAAAAAAAAATTTAAAAAAAATCATTGTAAGCTTGGAATTCGTAATACAGCCGTACATATTACTGCAGAGAGTTCTACTAGGATAACATTTAAATACATGATTAAGCATATAAACCGTGAGGAAAAAGGTAATTAATGATAACAGTAATAATTACAAGTATAAAGTTGAATACATGCATGTTCAATAGATTAATTCTTCTTCAATATGTAGGCCCCTGAAGTTTAATTAATTCTTCTTCAATAGATAGGCCCCTGAAGGTGTGGAAAACTGGGGGGAGATTCTCTCACATTCAAAAAACCTGCATTTACCGGTAGAATACTTTTTAAAAATATGTACACTGTATAGGTAAGATTGGTTATGGTTGTAAAAAATTATCTGATTGCAAGCGGAAACGGAAAGTAAATGATTGGATCTCAATAGATATTTTTATCCGAGTTAGTCTGTCGATTGGGGTAGATTTTGGTGCATCTAGAAGGACTGCCATTCGTTGTTTAGTTATTGTGAGTTACTGCCTCTTTATCGCTATCAGACTCCTCATTTCGGTATTAGTTCTACCTCTCTTTATTCCATCCAAGAAGATAATTCTCAGCCTCCTAATTTCTCATTCATCCAAATTTCTCTCCATTTTATCCCTTTCCTCACCGTTCCATTCACCCTTTTTATCTGTATTATCGATTTAATGTGAGCTCCACTCAATACATGCCTCTAATTCACTTCTCAGTTTCACCCCCTACCCCTTTACACCTCCTTTCACACCTTTATACTGCTGCTGTCCTAACACCCCTTGCTACACACACACATGTGGCTGCTCGCAGGGTAGTATGTAGGAGTATATTCCCCATCAGCCCAATCTACTTCCTCCAATATTATTTGAGTAGCTTTCTACAACAATGAACTCGATTAATTCTGGCTTAACTTTGTGAAAATCCATTCCAAAGAATTCAAATGCGATATGGTACTTTTTTCACAGTTTTTTATTTCAGGTCGACCGGTTTCTTATTTCAGGTCAGGTTATTATTTGATGTCGCCTATGTGACGAAACCGGTCGACCTGAAATAAAAAACTGTGAAAAAAGTACCATATCGCATTTGAATTCTTCTACAACAATGGCTAACTGACCAAAATTCTGCGGTATAATCAGCGAATCGGATTTGTAATCTTAGGGAAGCATTTCCTGGATTTCAGATATACGAAATCATTTCCTTTGAAAAAGTAAGAGAACAGAATAGTGTATATCTCTCTGCAAAAGAAACTCTCAGTTTTGCTATGGCAGCCTTTTTAACATTCTGAAGTCTTGAATGCTGACTGTAATATACTCTTCTCAGTGGAATCAATGTTTTATCTTATTGTTGATCATATATTTATTTTGCCCATAAGAGTTAGATACCGAAACTTAGGGTTTTCTGAGGAAGTATCCCAACCTCTTGCCCAAGAACGTTTCATTTAAGATACCGCAAAAAAACATGTCATTCATATGTGTTAAATTCTTCGCTGAGAAAGTATTCAGCACCAGATAATGTCAGCTGAATGATTTATCCGTAACTTTCACTAAGACTGCAATACACTCCGGTTCACACCCTATATATCGTATTATTAACTGACTCATAGTTGACGTTCCTAAGTTGTTTTTTTTTCGGTTAGCGTTGTCGGAAAACATTTGAAGCCCCACAATCTTTCACTCCTCATTAACGGTCAAGAGCCTTAACCGCACATTAAACCCTCCATCTTTTATTCGCTTCATTTCCTGGAATGGAAGGTAGGCGAGAGTGAAAGCTTAGAAGTTTGTTTTTTGTAAAAGAATAGGGAGGTGGGTGGCACACGACAAATGGACCATTGCCTTCCAATCACGACCGAGCTCCACTTCCAAATTAAATTACGCCGAACAAAAATAAGAATGATAAGAATCCTTCCTCACGCATTCTTTCTCGCAGGGGTAATTTTTGTGTCTCAAGCTTTCATATTTTTGCCTCCTTTTGCAAAAACACCCCCATGCCTGTTGGTTTTATCGTCTTAGTTTTCCCTCATTTGGCCCTGGGCCCGGCAGTCACTCTTATTTCTTAGTTGGCGTCACAAAATCATCGATCCACACCCCTTAATCGTATATCCTATGAGTGAGCTTGTAAAATTTATTTCTTTTTCTCTTTTCTCTTTCGGTAAAAAAGTTTGGCAGTGATGCTCTCTGGCACCGCAACTTTGTTACTGTATATTGCCTATATCATATATTTTTCTCTTAATTTATTATTTCTGGGCCCTTACTGTTGTTTTCGATGCCATATTATAACTAGTGGAAGGTATCCGGTGAATTTCCATGTTAGTGATCTATACAGAGCAAATTCACACAATTGTGTTTTTGTAAAAAATAATGAAAAAGGTGGATACCGCTCGAAGCATCTACTTGAGGCCTCGAAATCTCCTGAGTTAGGAATGATGGAGGCAGGCCTGATCGGAAACAAGATAATTATAATTCGCAATAATATATTTGTTACTCCTCAAATTCTAGAACATGGAATTTTTCATAACTTATCGGGAGTTTTAGGTAGCCCCTAATGTCATAGACCTGTGAGGAGGCTGTCTCCCAAGGATAAAACGCATTACCCATTTGAACGAAAAAGGCGTATAAAGTATATATAAACATTAAATTATCAGCATTTTCTTTTGCTTCAACCAACTACAAATTTTCTAAATCGAGCTTACATGACAAATATTGACAGTTATCAACTACATCATAAGATAACATAGACACAAGTTTTATTATAAGACATCAGAACTCTCGTCCGCCAATATCCATGTATTTGTTCATTGCAGAAAAATTTTCTCATTTCTAAAGCTGGCTCTAACAGGAATAATTAGATTAATATTGGGATTGAATAGGTAGTGCGCATATCTCGTGGTTTCACGTGTACTACGTCAGAGTGAGTGATTTAAAAAATCGAGAAAAATATTAGCCGCGGCTCCGCGCTCCCAAACACTTGGAAGAATAGGCGATTGCCCATTCTTCCTCCGGCGAACTCTCTTTCCAAATTTAATTACGCCGGGCAAAAAAGAGAAGTAACAAAAAGAATCCTATCACACGCGTTCGTCTCGGTGTCAGTCGTTATATTTTTTTTATTAACTGAACCTCCCGATATTTTTTGCGCCCCTTTGTTAAACACATCCGACATGCCTGTCGATTGGTTTCTCTCCACTTTTATTTTTTATACAGTTTTCTCATTTTGTCGTGGCCCACTCAGTCACTCATATTTCCGAAGGAGTCTCGTGTGACGGGGAGGCTGAGGAACTCGGGGACGGAGGGAGGGAGGAAGGCGAGATGGAGAGAGAAAGAAGCCTCAGCAGTTTCCCGAAGCGATTTGTAAACAAGTCTCGGTGTCAAGAGTGACGATGTTCTTCTTTTTTGTCGTTGTTGTTGGGTACGCGCGAGCTTCGAGATTTTCTCCGGCGTTTGGCAGGGGGTGTGTTATGTGGGTGGCGAGGTGTAGTTGGAAGGGATGGCGAGGGGGGGGGGAAGGAGGGGTGGGAAGGGAAGGGGAATGGTGAATTGGAGCCGTCGATGGCTGTTACTTCTTCCTCCGCCCTTAACGAGCTGGTGATTCTGCGGTGATGAATTTTGATGAAGTTTCTCACGATGCGTGGAATGCTGGACCGAGACGGGTTTGTGTGAGAATGACTCAGGAGAGTATATTGGCGGCAGAGGGCAGGGGGGTTGAGTTGCGGGCGTCATGAGTACACTGTTTGGCTTGCGTTCTTACTTTTTTTATTTTTGCAATCGAAGGTTAATTCCGAAAAAAGTAGGCACTGGTTGCAATCATTGGCAATATATAAAACAATATTAATTTATCGAGAGTAAGTCTCAAATCAATATTGTTACTCTTTGTGAAGTGTGGGGCGTAGCATCATAGTGGATCTTCGAAGGGCAGATCCACTCTGTAGATCAGAAGCATGAACCAATGGAAAAGCTGACCAGAAAAGACTATAAGCCTTCAAAATTGGATGCTGGAGGAGGATGCTGGAGATAAAATTGACGGACAAAATAAGAAATGATGAAGTGTACAGAAGAATAGAAGAGGAAAGAACCATATAAAACACGATAGAGAAAAGAAGATCAAAATGGACTGGACACAATGGGTTTGTGAAGAACATAATTGAAGGCAAAAAAGAGTGAAAAACCCCCAGAGGAAGACCCAGGAATAGGTTCATTGACCAAATAAAGAGCTAAAATGATACCAAGAGGTAGGAGAGCTAGCATTAGATAGGAAAGGGTGGAGGGCTGCTGTCAACCAATCTTACGATCAAAGCTCATGACTGAAGTCTCTGAATCTAACTACTTCTACCTTCAGAGCTTTAGCCATGATACAGATAGTCAGCTACAATGAAACATCAACCCCTATAGTAATAACATTAAACTAACTCCACCGTCAAAATTACCTTGGAAATACTTTGAAGAACTGCCCTTTAATTTTAATTCTATTGGTATTGGTGGTTGATGTTTTTTTACCTTCTATATTGTGGTTGCTTCCCTGAAGATTGAAGTAATTGAATGCAGATACGTTAACACGGAATAACTAAATTCATTTTGGACCTACCTTTGGTAAAATATTATTGCTGATATGCGAGGTCGAGATTCATAGTACTGAATATGTAATACTTTAAGTTAAGTATAGTAAAAACACTTAATGCCGCGTCTTCACAGACCTTTTAAGTGAGCTTTTAATTTCACGTTTCACTGAAGTGCGCCGTGTAAACGCCCTCTCATCGCTTTAGTGACGGGTCCACTAAAGTGAACTTGGGGACCCCTAATTAAGTGGAACCGGGTAAGATCGATAGTGTTCCATCAAGGAGGTTGAGGTCGAGGAGTTTCGATAGCCATAAGCATCACACTATTGTTTACATTGTTTATATGAGAAGTTTAGCATTTGTATATGAATTATTCTTTTTATTCTTAGGTTTGTGCTATCATGCGTGTTTATAGATCACCAAAATAAACTCAAACACTCGCGCAATGCAAAGTTCTTTCCATGAACACTAGCTGGGGCTACGGTAGATTTATTATCAGCGTGTACACGCGCTGCCGCAGCCTAAGAGAGATTTTCGCCTTCCCCTCAATTCCCAGCCCGTGACCACCACGCCACTCATATTTAAGGGGAGAACAGTCCTGGAGAATGACGTTACCAAACATAATTTTCAACCTTTTGATCCCCAATCGAGATGAAGGATTCCCATCCACGATAAGTGTAAACATTTTAAGAAACATGCGTCTCCTACGCCATGGAAATCACCTGATTTTAGACCTATTTACAATTCTTTCGCGGTCAAAATAGTTATGTTGGAAGCAAAAATCGGAAAGTTACGACACTTATGACCAATATTAACCCTTATTGTGTCTGGTCTGCGCAAACATTTATTTCAAGTTGTAAAGCAAAGTCGTAAAATAGAAGCGCTCAGACGTCTGAGGAAGCGCTCTCGGGCAAGGTGTTTTCCCCTCTTAACATTTAAACCCGGGCCGGAAGGTATTTTATTTTTCGGGAAATTGCACGTTTTGTTTCTTCATTATGTAGAAAACTACTTTTTATTCTCAACCAGCATCACCAAGTTGAGCAGTTATAACTATAATTCTTTTACTGGTCATTTTAAATGATTTTATCCAGTATGGTCCTGCTAAACTGATGCTTATGAACAGGTTCCAGTCTTGCAATGTTGTGGTGCAATCGCAAATGTCATAAAATCATTATCTTTACAATAGTTTATCTGATTTAGTGATATCTTTAAAATATTTTTGCAATTGATAGCTGGTTTAAGTTTAATTTCTGCGCAACTTTTATGCATGAATTATTATCAGGAAAAACAATTGGCTGTGCCTTATTTAAAATTTCATAAATATGACTCTAAATATAATAAAATTAGGTAAAAACTTTGTCAAGTTTTGTTACGTGGTGTTATTTATTCTCATCCAGCATCTTGTCATGAACTTCAGCTTGCTGTGACTGAACTGCGTGTTGAAAATACATTTCTTTACACTTTTTTTTTTATTTTCCTTGAAACCAATTGATTCAACCCTATTTCATTTGCCTTTCCTCCCCGGTCATCCATCTACTTCTCCCATTTCCTTCCTCACCTCCCAAAACCTACTCTCCCTGTCTTCTGATTTTACTAGCATAGAGATGTTTATGGAAATTAATTTAATATGGATGACTGTTTCCACTCGAGGAAAGCTTGAGACATCCGTTCCCATGTATATGTGATACCGTGTGTGCTTATTCATCTGATGTCTATATCTCATTTCCGTTTCGTCGCATGTTTGTCGCTTGGACATCCAATTCCAATCTGCCAATGGGAGTCTTGGCTGCCATGGACACTTTCCTCTCCTTGAATTTTAACGTAGAAGGAACCAGTCTATCACATAGGGTTGTTGATCAGTTTTAAAAGTGACAGGTACCCAAAATTTCCAAAATTGAATAATTACGTGGAGGGGAGAGGGAGGGGATTTTGTGAAGGAGGATGGGAAAAGGAAGCAGTTGGGTTTAAAATTGGGGAGGAGGCAGGGAATAGATATTCATTTAAAAGAATAACTTCAGGTTCAAACAATCTCTTCAAAGTCTCTACTTGTTCGTGAGATTTGAGTTCTCGTCTATCGTCACACACATGTAAAATATCAATATCAATATCACTGTTATGGCCAAGGTCTATCAAATGCATAGCCAAATTACTTTTATTGTCATATTTATATAAAAAGGCTTTTAAATGTTCATTCGTTCTCGCATAAAAGTTTCTCGGTGTCTGTCCAACGTAGACTCCATTGCAGTCTCCACACTTGATGCTATATGTACCACTTTTATACAACGGGTCTAAATGGTCTTTAAAGTTCACAAAAAGTTTTTTTAATGGTTACTTGTGGTTTGAAAGTCACTCGTAAATTGTCTTTTGGAATGTTTTTAGAGTTTTTTCGAACACTTCCCTGGATATGAGATACATGTCCATTGTTTTTAATATAAGAAACACGTTCTGGTGGGCAGATTAAACTGATCGCCAGACTCCTCTGTTTTTAGCTAAACGTTTATCAACCAAGTTTAGTCATTTTTAACGGCAATCTGTTAAATGATATATATTTATTTAGTGCCTTCTTCTGTATATAGAGGCAGGCTTACTACACGGTGTATGAATACTCTCAGATTTCGTAGTAACTGCTGAGCATTGCTGGGGAAATACTTAAGCTTTTGATGCTTTTCATCGTTCACTCTTGCAAGAGCTAATGCGGTGTTGTAGCGGAAGGGAGATGGCTTACGAATCCATTGTGTTTGTTTTACAAGGATTACGAGAGGGAGGAATCCGTGCTCGGCAAAGACCGCATAGACTCCTAACCTTAGTGTCATTGTTCCGAGATGTTTCCCGCGATCTACGAGGTAAGTCATCTCTTGTCAAAAAGATTATGAGTCGACTCTTTGAGACTTGTATACCCACTCAGCGGGGGGGGGGGGGAAGGATTCCACTGCCGACTGGTTCTGGTGCATGATCGCACAAGTCATTGAAGCAAAACCTTCCTGGGAATATCGCGGTCATTTTGCGCGACAAGAGATTCCTGAGTGGAGGGATGACTCCCGCTTTCAGCCGCATGTTCACCTTGCCGAGATGAATGGGGGTTTGTTTTTACATTTTTCAAGAGGCCAACATCGCTCAATAGACATCGCTTGCATTTTGCAGTGGTAATCTATAGCCAAGACGTAAGTTACCGACCGGAGGCTAACGTTTACAAAGGAGTTTGTTTATTAGTTTGGTATTAAGAGCCATTTTCCACTAGGTAATGTAATTTTGATGGTTTATAAATAATTTTATTTGTATTTTTGTTGTTTTGGTGTGTGTTTTTACATTTTTCAAAATTCCAACGCCCCCTCGATAGACGTCCATTCAGTTTTGTAGTGGTACTCTACAGCCAAGACGTAAGTTACCGACCGGAGGCTAGCGTTAACAAAGGAGTTTGTTTCTTAGTTTGGTATTAAGTGCCGTTTTCCATCAAAGTAATTATTATGGTTTTTTTAATGATTTTCATTTGCCCTATTATTTAAAACAATTCAAATGCATGGGGAGTAATTGTAAAAATAATTAATTTCAATGGAAAATTACGAACCCTTTTTTCCTCTTCTTGTGATAGATTCTTTATATTCATGTCGAAATATAACGAACATTAAAAAATAGACGCACTTACTATACATAATGAAAAGTTGCGCATGACCAAAACTATTAGTTATTTGTTGTTTTTTTAGAGGAAAAGAGCTTTGCATTCCTTTGGATTCATATCTGAAAATTATTGAATTAATTTCTGCGGAGCGAGAGCAATTTTTTTATCCTTCGGTCCCTGTTGACGGAAGTAATAAAGCTGCAATCGAAAAATAAAACTGGAATTAATATAACTAAATGCCAGGAATGTTACTGTAATGTATCTAGTGTTTCGGTCATTATAAACAATTCCTCAGTTGAAAAGTAAATAATGATATAATTTTCCGGAAACTAATTCAATTTACGTGACATACTCTTCTCCCTTATATGTAGACATCCACTGAGGCATTCCATGATTCGACTTGTCCATAGCTATATAGCTGGCTGAGGACATTTTTCCTATCAGTTGTGATGGGTACGTGAACGTTTAATGCTGGATATAATTGCTCCTTAGGAGAGGAAATTAACTTTTTGTTTCGTGTTCATACGCACTATTATTTTTTTATGAGTAAGGCCCATGCTATGATGCAAAAAGTAACCCTTTGCTTCACATTTAACCTGACTTATGTTCAAATCCTGATTCTTTTACCATTGTTTGCAATATAAATAATGTCCATTCTCTTTCTCTTATGAAGTGTAAAATGCTATTTCCGTATCGTCCTTCAAGAAATATATCTTAGTGCTTTCAATAACTTTACGTTTTGAAAGTCTCTTTCTAACGGAAAAGTATTTTTAAGATTGGAAGGTTTTTTCTCTGACTAATTGAACATGTATGAGTGCCATATGCCTTCACAAACGAAAGGTCCAAGAAATCACATTCATAATTTTCCTTTTGTTCTTTTTCCGAACCACTCGGTGATTTTGCCTCTCGATTCTTTTACGGGCATCGTAAACTCTCATGGAAGACCGATGCAAGTAGTTATATTTCATTTTGTCGCTATTCCCTACGTAATTTTAAGCATTATTCTTCAATTATATAATTCAAAATCTGATTCAGGATACTTGTTTACTCACACTCTCTTATTCTTTGCTTCAACAATATTTTTGCAGATAAGATTGTTATAATATTTATGCGATAATGTTAATGTCAAGTATGTGAATGAATCTCACAATTTTTGTTGCATTCACTGCTAGAATTTATCTTAATTTCAACGCTATTGACGTGTGTATCTTCAATTCTTCCTTGTCTCTTTTTCTTTCGTGGAATAAATTCATTGAATTTGCCGTAGAATTCGAGTATTTTCTCGTTTAGTAGGTTTTTCCATATTTTCCGCACCCCTTACATGTATGAGTGTATTCCTTCTGTGATTTTTTTCTGACAGGTTTCTAAAAGTAATCAATGAATCTTAACGAGTGAAAACTCTGTATATTCCAAAGTATATTTTTTGTTGTTTAATTAAATACCATAATGCGCTTTTTTATCTTATACATTTATGTACCAACATGTTGCTTCTACTCCTTTAAATAAGTCTTTTCCAAAAATTACACGTATAAGAGAGGTTAGACGGTGCTAACCCTAAGAAAACATACTATTAAAAAAAAGAAGTTATTTCAGGCACCTTACATTAAGAATGAAAATCCTGGTAGCTATCATAAAAAGTGGCTTGAATGTTATTTTGGAATTCTAGTTGTCACTATTAGCAGCTTAAGTAGTTACTGCTATCAGTTCAGTAGTTTTGGGAAATTTTAACAAGTTTTTCTATTATATTTTGAATGGTTTACCATTAAAAACTACTGATGTCTTTGTAGTAAGCAAAAGTTGAGATTTTCATTAATTAAGATTAATAATATTAATTATACAGAGGTCTTGAAAAAGAGCCACCTGGATATTTAAACGTGGAGTAACAAAAAATTAAAAACTGCTAAATATTAATTGATTTTCTCCCAAGGGATAGAACTGTCTCTATCTCTCCCCTAGTAATACGGCTTATTATTTTAATTATGATTTGAAGAGGCGAAGGCTTGAGGAAATGGCCTCTTAGGATCGGGAGCCGGTGATTAATCGTTTACCCGAATGTGAGGCGGGGATTCCCGTCATTCTACCTCGGAGGCCCACGCCCATACATTTTTGATCGTCGAGGACGTGAGGTAGTGTCGGGGAGTGAGCCGAAGACATTGATCGATCAACCTTTTGACGATGTTTGAAGTGGTTCCGAACACTTCTTTTCCTTGTGCGGAGGATATTTTGAAGACGCAATTTCGAGTTGGGAAGAAGGAACTTCTGGTCACCTTTCTTCGTCCCTGCGTTCGGAAAAAGAAGTAGCACAGGCATGTGGGGGATTTGCCATGGGTGACACGGTTTAGTTAGGTCACTGGGACCGTTTTTGTGGGGATTTTCCGGGTTCCGATGGAACCTGTGCGAAGAAATAGTTTGCTTCTCCTTTCTATTCAAGTTTTCTCTATCTTTCAACCATATCCTTGAGGGTTCGTTTCATGAATTTTATTTCTCGAGGATTTCCATTTTAATCGGTCAAAAATACGGGTGGCTGGTAGTTTTTTACGAAATGATCATTGGCCTATTTGATATGTCACCGCCCAAAACTAGAAATTTATGGATTCGAATTTAATTACCAATAAAATATTTATGTTGCAATATTCTTACCTCAATGCATTTTATTGTAATTTCTTTTTTAAAATCTTACTCATGAATTTTTACCTTTCGAAAATGGTGAGTGAAAGTCCAACTAGAATATTCCTCAAATTTTAAGATTATCGGTAATTTCCACGGTATTACCTACTTTTAAAGACTTCCCTATCCACATAATTGTCATGAGCAATTAATTGTGTCCATTGCATTGTCCAAACTGCAAGAAATATTAAAACATATGTCCTATAGTGTAGAGTTTTGACGTGAAACATATTATTATTCCATCTTAAAGAAGTTGACCCTGTCATTCCAGGCGATGAAAAGGTTTATAGTAACACTGTATCTTTATATTTTTGTTGAAAGTGTCTTTTTAGTTCACTAAGTGGTTGAAAATAGTGGTAGATAGAAGTGATAAAAGATATGATAACACAGATTTAGCATAAAATTATTAGATTGGTCCATGTTCATGACATCATGACAAGAAATTTCTACGCACAAGGAAAGCTCTTAGCTGAAAAAGGCATAAATTCCTCTGGAAAATTCACTTGTCTCCATTCAGACTGCGCTTTTGTTTTCTTTGGGTGAGAGAATATTTTCTAAAATTTAACATGTTGATGATTGAAAGGACTATCGATTGATTGGTTGCAGAACTATTGATTGAAAGGAAAGAAATTTGTCACATTGTCTGCTTGCAAACTTTGTGAAATGTTGGTCCCTGGTGGAAGGGTTTCAATTAGCCTTGTCTCGTTTCTTAGAAATACTGCTTGAGCGGAGACAGTAATTAACAGATACTCTATGAATCCACCAACTTTTTTTCGTGAAGTATTACTAGAGTTTGTCGTCCCCGTAAAATACGTCCTCGAAAATTTTCTTCAGAGATTCTGGCTGTCAACAATATCCTATTTGCCTTCATCAAGCTTTAAGTGCTCCACTTGCCTTTATCTGGTATTCGGTCAGTGTGCTTGCCTGGGTTAAGTATCTAAGGTCCTTTCTTATCTTCATAAGTCCTTCTGAATCACCGCCACAATATTATTTTTTCGATTAGTGAGAAAGGAGGAATCCAGGCGCCTCCCTTTTGCCGTCGCCGATACAGCAGCGGCTGGTACAGGGTGTAAACGCATTGGAATTTAAAAAATAGTCAACGCACACTCTCCACGCTCGTATCGCCTGGTTGTATCCATTGGGCTAACGACTCCCTTTAGCAATCATTGGCCGAACTTGCTTTATAACCTCAGCGGGCGTAAACTGAGTCTTGACGCGCCGAGGTGGGCGACCTTGCCGCCACAGTAGTTTCGGGACCATCGAGATACGATCGAAGACTAGACGCCGAACTTCCGAAACACACCCAGTCGATTTCTCGGAATTCGACGGGGTGTTGAGAAGGTACATCATTCTCGCTCTTTTTTGTTCCTGCCTCCGCTTTCTTGCCTCCTTTTCTTTTTTTTGCAGTTCTACCGGGTGAAGTGATTTGCGTTCTAAGGCATAGTAGAAGCAAAACATAGTGGTGGTGGCACATAAGATTATTCAGAGAGAGTTCATTGTATACGACCTGTTTTTGCACTAGAAAATAAGTAGCCTTCACATTATGTGTCTGAATTCTCAAACTTTCGTCATAAAATTTCAAATGTATCACATTTTTATTAATAACAACTTCCTAGCGGTAGTAAAACATGGGTATGACAGGGTAGACATAAGAGAAGACTAAACGCCGTGGGTATGAGTTATCTGAGGAGTTGTTTGCGGCAAAAGTAGGATGGATAGGGTCAGGAATGAGTGGGTTATAAATTAATGTGGATTAGATGCTCCAGTAATGGGCATATATGAAAGGAAAGTGCTTCGTTTGTTTGGCCATGTTGAGAGAATGAATGAGAGTCAAATAGCGAAACAGATATATAAGAGTGAAATGAATGGCGCCAGAGGTAATGGTAAGCCGAGATAGTTGTGGTTGAATGTGGTTGAGGAAATTTGTAGGAGGAGCAATATTAGGAGTCTTAAAAACAGGAGGCCGTGTATGAAGCAGTGTATGGGGGTAAATGAGGCAAAAGAGGTTTGCAAGGATCGGTCAGTACGGAGGAAATTATTGGATGAGAGTTAGGAATAAAAATATGTATTTATGAGTGAAAATTTATGACTGTGCCTACCCCGGAAGGGAACGGCGTCATTGGTGTGAATGTATGTATGTAACTTCCTGGCTCTTCATGGCTCTGAATGCTATTGTTTGTTTGGGTTTCTCCGAATGGTCATAAACGTTATTATTTTGATGAAGCTTCGTTTGATTGGAAATATTGTTGCGACACGCTCTACGACTTTTCCAAGTCCGTTGGAAAAAATGCTGAACATCACTTCCTTTACCAAAATCATCAAAAGATACGCAGATAAATTCCGAGACACCCTGTATAACTTCATGGTGAATCAGACTCCCGGAGGTAAAGAGTCAATTACCTTCCATTTCTCAACTTTCTCTGCGTTCTCACCTTCCTACTTGCGCTCTCGGGTCATCAAAACTAACACCGTATATGATCAAAACTTGAATATGAATATTGGTGCAAAATACTCTTTGAGTGTCATATTTTTAAGTTTTAATGATAATTATTGTGTGAAGAATCTATATTTAAGAAAACCTTCAGGAAATGATTACTTAAAGTAATTGTATTTCCAAAGTTAAATCTGAAATTTGCTTCTTTTGGCCTCAAAATCGATTATTTCTACATTTCACTTAAATAATTATGACAGGAAGAACTAAAATCGTTGCTGTGTTATTTTATTTTTTATATTTACCAGTATAAACAAATTTTTATTAATGCCATTGAACTCTATTGTGGAACCTAGCGACTTTGAAAGTGTATTTCTTTTATATTTATTTATTTATTATGTATTCTACCGGCAAAGGTAGGTTTTGTTGAATGTCAGAGAATCCGCTCCCGGCCTTTTACACATTCCGGGTCCTATCTCCTTCTAATAAATCCTTTTTCGCCTCTGCATAAGATCTGCCCTTCTTCAATAATTTTCCAAATTTTATTTTATTCTATTATTCATTGGTAACTTCCTCGATTTGTTCGAGGGTGGTAGCTGCATACCAAACTAGTTCCACGAAATGCCGAGAACTACCTAGAAGTAGCTGTTCTGTGATTCACTCCGAGGTACGAGGTAATCTTAATGATCGACTGAAATACAAAACTTCGGTTTTATTGTGACTTGCGCCATAAGAAGTAATTGGGGTACTCTATTAGCTTAGTTGCAGTTTTATGGATAGTTATCCATTTATTTCTCAATTTCTGGGACTTTTTTTTCCGATGTGTTACGAGCTCACCGTGATGTCTCCGTGTAGCTCTTCAAACCGTCTGCCTCTTCTTAAATCGTCCAAAATTCCTGTGCCTCTTCTTTCTTATCTGCGTTCTCTCCAGAATTCACCATTCAATCACTCGTCTCAACATGTCCGAGCCTCTCAAAACGTTCTCCATCCATCTTTTCTGCCTTCCTCGAATTTCCGCCGCTGGCTTTCCCTCTCCTCCCTTTACATCCAACCCTTCATCGTTCGTCTTCCCCGCTACCTAACTAATCCTCTTAGTTCTCTCTAAAACCTTATCTCAAATGCCTTCAATATACTTACATACACTCTCCGCAGCGACTAAATTTCCAACCAATACATTTCCACGCTCTATGTAAAATGTTTCTCCAATCTCTCTTTTATCCACAATAACGTTGGTATATCTTGTTTTGGATATGACCAAGATTACGAGCTCAGACAGCGCCATGCTACATATCAGAGTTTTCACTGTTCTTTTATTTACGCCTCACCTAAAACCTCTGATTAAGTGTTTATTTCTTTAATATAATTAATTTGAAATTATTGAACTGGAGTTTTTAACTTGAGCTGTATTGATTCCTTTTTTCAGAATCATTAGGTGTTTTTCTGATAGGTTTATCGGTTCATAAAAAAATAATAAGACGATCAAATCAAAGGACAAAAGTAAAAAAACCAAAAGAAGGACGATACTGCGAATAACTTTGCCGAATGTTAAATTGCTTTCCTTTTAACGCGTACATCTCCCACAAGTTACCTGAAGCCTTTTTAAACTGATGTCCAAATTAATGTCTCTGTTATTAGTTATTAATGTTCGCAGTTGGAAAGAACATTTACCGACATTAAATTTTCGTATGTTATTTCAAACATGAAAAGAGAAAAATCATTCTTGAAAGGGTTTGAAACGTCGAAATATGCATTACCTGCGCGCCTATTCTGTACCGAGCGGTAGCGGATAGGGAGGGATATGGGCACTTAATCGGTGGTAATTTTCAAAGCGAAGTCCAAAGAAAGGTGGAATCCATTTGCCCCAAGTGCCCACGTCCCGCAGAGACCTCCTCTTTAAGTGGGAAGAGAATGAGCGCGTGTAGGATGCGGGAGTGGAACAACAAGAGAACGGCGAGTGTCCCTCGTCCGCCGAGAATCAAGATGAAACGGTCTCATTCCACCTCCCTGATGAAGGTGGAGGCGGTCTTTGGTCGAGGGGATATAATTTCGGCCGCTTGACAGATCGTACGCTTCCTTCCGTTTTGTTGAACCCCACCGCCCCGAACCGGAAAATTTCGCCGTTTCGTCTTACCTGTTTGCGTTCGAGTTCCACCGAAATAAAATTCGAGGCGTAGAAAGAAGACCCGAAGAGGATAGGATTGTACCGGGCATATTTCTCAAGATTTAAAGAAAACAGAAAAACTCGGACTGTTGGCTGCCACAACTTGAGGCACTGGGTTTTTTTTATAATTTCAAAACCGAAATGAAATTCGAGGCGTAGAAAGAAGACCCAAAGAGGATAGCATTGTACCGGGCGCATTTTCTCAAGATATAAAGAAAACAGAAATCTCGGACTGTGGGCTGCCACAACTTGAGGCATTGCGGGTTTTTTTATAATGTCAGAACCACAAATGTGGATAATATTGCTTGGGGAAGGCCAAAGAGATGAATTCTAGAAGGAAAAAATTTTTTGGAACCAGAAGAATTAGCATTGAATGGGGACTGCAGCAAAGAAGCCTCGGGTATGTCGGCGGATGTTTTTTCCTGTCCGGAAAGTTTAAAAACGGCATTCATGCTAAAATGTCATGTGCATTTGATTTAAAATTGATAAATAAATAAGTAATAATAAAATGGGTAAAAATTATACCCGTTATAGAACAACTTTTTGCGTATATATGGCCTGTAGACGTAATTTCGCATCATTGAGGAATTATCAGTCTATGTATTAATTGCTCGTCATCTTCCCATTATTTCTTCGGTTCTCTTTCCATCTAAAATTTTTATCCTCTTCCTTGATTACCCTGAGCCTTACACTTCTCCTACTAAGCCCACCTTCAACATTGCCGGAAAGCAAAATATTCAAGTATAGGTCCACTAAATAGTGGACCAATTTAGTGAACCAATACTTGAATATTTTGACTTCCGATATGGAGAGGTTCCACAAAGTGAAGTCTGTATTTATTAGTTCAACATTGCCCTTTCTATCAGGATTATCTTTGCTCCTTTTATTTGGTATAGGTAAGGGAAGAAGGGTAGATAGAAACCCGGCGTCGGCATTAGCCTACTCTTAACAAAAGGCGCCAAGGGGACCACGTCTTAACGTCTCATTCGACAGACGGAGTACTGTGATTGAAGTGCCCTCCACATGACACTCAAGTAGGGATCGGGTGTCCTCTGAAAAACACCCTCCTCTGCAAGGATTTGAACCCTGGCCATCCGTATGGTTAGCCAGTACTCTAGCCCCGGTCCCTAGGCTTTACACTTCAAAGTCAATTTTTGTCACCTATGAAATTATAGTGCGAACGCAAAGTGAAACGAAACGAACGAGTTAAATTTTATTTATGACTAAGGTCTCTCTACTAATAAAGTAATACTTTCCTCCCTTTCCTTGAAAATCACATACGGGCGTATTTTTATGAAGCTCTGTCGACTGAATCTGCAGCATTTAATAAAAACACATAGCCATTGTGTTTTAATGGATTTATTTGGCAGCACTGAAGCAGCTTAGTCGCTTTTTTTATCCGGCTGTGATCGTCCGAAAATAAGCCTCTATTTAAGGGCACTCACTCTCTCCGTTCTCCCTTTGATACGACCGATGAACGCTCCGTGCATTCGAGATCCGATCTTCGCTCGCGCCGGGGCGCACATTTAAAACGAAGGTCCGACTGCCAACGGCGAAAGTTTATGCGTCCTCCTCCCGTGAGAGACTTTTTTTCTCTCTCCGCTTTCGTTCTTCAATTCCACCTCCGTCTCAATCCCTCCTTCCTCCCACTCCGGCTCTGGAGAGGCGAAGCGAGGAGTCTCCCAACTTCTTTTTTGAAGTCAAGTGTAGAGCATAAGGGGAAGGATAACCCATACCGCGGTAATCCATGACCGCTTGTGGTGCTAAGAGTGGGGGTTAGAACTAAATATCAGCAAATTCGCCGCAGTTCACTTCCTGCGAAAGTCATCACACAACTGCCATACCTATACTGTGGGAGGAGTCAACATAAAATCTTCAGATACAGTAAAGTATCTTTAAATTACCTTAACTTCTGATATATCGTGGGGATTACACATACAGAACATATGTGGTACAGCATTAAAGAAACTAGGTTTTGTGAAGCGTATAATAGGGAGGTTCTCCGATGAAAAAGTGGGAGAGAGTTGAAATTGAAACCAGAACTCGCTCTGGTTAGGCCACATCTCAAATACGCTGCGAGCATTAGTCGCCGGACCCTGGTATATAGATTTAACCAAAAAAATTAATAAAATACAAAGGTATGCAGCGCGCTTCGTTAAAAACTGCTTCGAGCGTACATATAGTGTCTTACAACTGTTAGAGGGTTTAAGGTGGGAGCTCCTAATGACTCGGAGGCTATACGCTAGGCTTAGGTTGCTTGATAATTTCAGAACTGACATTTTTCAGAGCGACATAGATAATATTATCATGACTCCTCACTACATCTCTAGGTCTGAC
This sequence comes from Ceriagrion tenellum, assembly GCA_963169105.1. Classification (NCBI taxonomy): domain Eukaryota; kingdom Metazoa; phylum Arthropoda; class Insecta; order Odonata; family Coenagrionidae; genus Ceriagrion; species Ceriagrion tenellum. Next base: position 113,645,831 of record OY720637.1, read on the forward strand.
AGATGAGATTAAATAAGAGAGATACACTGCCGAACAGATACATACAAAATCTTGTTCTTTCCGCACAATAAGCGACCACAATAAAAACTGAGCTCCACTAAGTACACTCCCATTATACATGTCACCATTTCACTTCCCAAAAACTTACATCTTTACACGGCTGGTGACCTAACACCCCCTGCCACACGCCCATGTGGCGGCTCGCTGGGTATCATGTAGATGTAGAACCATCTCGACAATTCTGAAAAGAGGTGACCGACGCGTCTCTGGTATACATACATTCAAGCATAAAAAAAAGACGAGACCGGACGGGCAGCAATTCCACGGCGCAACATTTGGAATTTCCGCTGGTCTGCTCATTTCCCTCCCCCCCTCCCCCCCCCCCGCCTCCCTCCCCCTTGTCAACCGCCGAACCTGGCGACTTAATTTAATGTCGCCCACACGGTGGAGAGAGTGGAGGATGGGATGAGAGGAAGATGGGGAGCAGGGCGCGGTTAATTTCGTCGCCCCTTCCCCTCCTGTCATCTCCTCCGTCTTTAAGCAACTCCTCACCCCTTCCGCCCTAACATTTTTCCCACGATCCACACGAAATAAAGTGCGAGTATAAAAACACTCTCGTTCTCGAATGATTTACAACTCTGCTTAGGTCGAGGTATGCAGCAGATTCTGTTAAGCTTTAGATTTAGAGGAGATCAGTTAGGGATTTAAACTCCGGTTAGTGTCTTATTTGGATTTCTTATTCCTTTGTGTCGCCTTCCTTCTTGTGACAGAACGTCGACTTCCCTAAAGGTGTTTGGAGTAAATTTTTTAATGTAATGTACGTGAATGTTTTTAATGTAATGTACGTGAAACTGCACGTACGTATTTTCATTAGTGATATCATCAGATAAAAGTGAAATAATCGTATTTAACCGATTTTTTAATACAAAATGCAGCTTTAACGCGGAACCTTTCGGCACATGAGAAACTTGCCGCAAAATTTCGAATACGTAGTTACACATGACTTCAATCCTCTCAGCAGTAACCTTGTGAAAGTCCATTATTGGATTGATATTGGCGTCAATTATATAATAATAGCGACGTGAATTAATAATTATCATAACTAATTCACGAAGTTACAAATTATCTTCTCGAAGTGTAATAGTTCAGTTCATTATGAAACAATGTTTTCTGACTGAATGTAAGGTATCTCGCCACATCAAATATCCGAAAAATGTATATAAATATATTTTTCAACTAAACATCGAATACCTTGCATTATAATTGTTAATTGCTCTTGTCGTAACAAGCTGTATTTCAGGCAAAAGTGTACAAAATAATGTACACCATTCCCATTGTTGCTTGTGCGATGAGTCCCCCGGAATTATCACAATGGGCTTAATTGAAAGTGCCCCGAATGTTTTTCGTCTTACTTGAAAGATTATTAAAATGTCCCCTCAATGACCAATAAGTGCCACCCCAGTCACCGGGTGAAATGGGCGTGACTTAAGAGACTGAGTAGCAAAAGCTCTAGGTATCGTGTAAGTCTCTGCCTTTGTCCGGACAGCCAAAGTCCAATGTTCGACTGCAGCTCCTAACGAACTTTTTCTCATGAAAAACTATTCGTGTTTTATCTCGTACATAATTTACATTCGTACATAATATCTTCCTATTAGTGGCGAAAGGGCCAACTTAAAATGCAACACTGTAAAAAGAACTTCACGGGAAAAATACGTAACATGTCGACAAAACACGCCCGTGGTTCCTTCATTCTAATTTTGAATTTTGTTAAGCACTGTAATGTGTGTATATTTTACCGTGTAACTCAGTAAATTTAATTTTCAGAACTAAATTTAGTCCTGTAATCTTACCATTTATCTCAATTTACTATTTTTCTCATTCTAATTCTTCTTTGCGATCGGCATTTTTCCATCGCGTCTTTGTAACAGCGGACCATAATTTAACTTCGTGAAATACTTTCCAAGAGTTGTAAGTCTTTTTGAGTGATCTTAGCTGAATGATGCATTTCAAGCAATCTGTCAGTGGTATAAACGGTATTTTGTATTCTAGGGACGATGTGGGCGATTAAGCCAATTGGAATTCGTAACAAAGTTCTTATGCCATGCGTGGAAGACGAGGGTTTGATTGATTGGTCCTAATCGTAAATTCTATTTTTTCCGATCGCCTCAATGCACTGGACCGCGTTGGTGGGACTAATTTGTATGTTTTCTCCTTTTGGCAAGCCCCTGGCATCATCTTAAAGATATCGAAATGGAGAATTTTTTTGTTTCAACTTATGCTTGTTTCTCACTACAAAACTTTTTCACAAAATGTTTCTTAAGATTTAATGTAAGAATTCCATTAAATAAGGGTGAGATCTATTTCCAAAATATTCCTTCTAATCGCCGGATTTATGGAAAGGGTTCTACATCTACATACTACCCTGCAGTCGCCACGTGTGGCAAGGGGTGTTAGGACACCAGCCGTATAAAGATGTAAGGGATAATGTTTTGGGAGGTGAAATGGTGATTTGTATTATGTGAGTGTATTTAGTGGAGCTCCGTTTTTATTGTGATCGCTTATTATGTGCGGAAAGAACTAATTTGTGGTACTCATCTGTTCGGCAATGTATCTCTTATTGTTTCGCTTCTCTCAGACATAGAGATTTAGTGTGGCGTCATGTTAATACTCTCCGTATCACCATGAAGCACATCAGTTCTGAATTTCTCTAGCAAAGTAAGCCTATCGTGTAGCTTTCGAGTCACTAGGGGCTCCCACCTTAATCCCTCTAAAAGTTGTGAAACACTGTAGGTACGCTCGTAGCAGTTTTAAACGAAGCATGCTGATTTCTTTGTATTTTGTTAATTTTTTTGGTTAAACCTTTATTTCCAGGGTCCCAAATGACCGCGGCGTATTTGAGGTGTGGCCTAACCAGAGCAATGTAGCAATGTTGTACATTGTAGCATCTCTCTTCGACTATCTCATCCGATGACCTTCCTATTACACGCTTAACAAAACCTAGTTTCTTTAATGCTGAGCCGCATATGTTTTGTATGTGTTTCCTTACGATATATCAGAAGCTAGATCGTGAACAGTAACAGTTTGATAAGACTCGCTGGGTAAAAAATGATTTTGTTAGGATTTTAATTGAAAACTTCATCACGAACAATTGGCAGTAGCTATTCATTTATTTATTTGGCGAGTGCAAACGTTATTTCACTCGCCAAAAAATGTTATTTCGGGGCTCTTCCCTGTTGACAGGATTTTTCACTTTGTATTTTAACTAAGTGTATTGTTATGTTCTTCTTCTAACGTGAATCTTACCTTAGACAGGTTTCAATTGAACTGCTCCCTCCATGATTGTCTATTCCGTGTTGTCTCCCGCAGCTCTTTGTAGCCCCTCCCATTCGTAATATCAGTCATCATATTATTTCTTTGTCTTCCTCTCCCTCTCTTTCCCTCGGTCTTTCCTTTTAATATTCTTTTCAGCAGGAAATCTTTCCTTAGGACGTATCGCATCCAGTTTGCATTCCTCTTTCGTATTGATCTTATTATATTCCTTTTCTCCTTCATCCTTGTCTCACTCACACTTCCTCGTTTCTCACTCCATTTGAATCTTATCATTCTTCTCCATAGCCACATTTCAAAACTCTCTAGATACTTCTCCTCTTACCTCCGGACTGTCCATCTTTCTGCTCCATAAAGGACAACACTCCAAATAAAACATATAGCAAATCCTTTCCTTAGGCCTATGTTTATTGTTTTCGCTGAAATTAGTTGGTTGATTTTATGAAAAGCTGTCTATCCCTGTGATATTCTACTCCGATATATATAGTGTTATATATTCTTGTTATATTGCGAGAGGACATTTTATTGCTTGCGTGAGATTACCCAAGTAAATTAAACCTTCACCACCATAAGAATTTATAAGAATCGTATTTTCAAAATTGATTAATACCAATTTTATGGATTGAAAATTATTTACGCATGTAAGGTAGAGCGGCTCTTAATTCAGCATGCTCATTAAAATATGTTTATAATGGATATTATTTCTAAAATATAAGCTTATATTAATCTGTGTATTTGTACATAGTGCACTGCTTACTTCGCAACACCACTGTGCACTTACTTTCGATTCAGTTAAGACCATGCATATTCGCGAGGTAGCGCAATTAAAAGCAGATAGGGAGCAGAGTTAATGTGCGCAGGACAGAAAAAATACTCCTATAATCGCATTCGAGATTATTTTTCAATTAATCCGCGGGACGACATTTGCAGGTTTGAGCTCCTGTTAACTCATTTGGGACTAATTCGAAAATTGTACATGAAACCCACAGCCGTGATGACTATGAAACTAAACAGTGCTAATTACCGAGACATTAAAAAAATTTTCGCTCGCGCACTAAGTCATTTTCGATGATCGGAGAAGTCCTATCCTCCTTGTTATAACTATTTATTATCTTTCGTGTGGGACAAAGTTAGCTGACGTGTGTAAATCTGCGCTAACTTCAACATATTTAATGGAAAGCTCACATCGTTAAGAGAAGATATGAATGTTTGAGTTCCTCTGAGTCACCATGGGCACGCCGACATGTAAGAAAAGTTATCCTTCTCAGTCAAAGTTTATAACAATCTAATGAAACCTGTATTCAAGTGACCACTAAAATATGAGAAATGAAAGTTTCTGAATTTAGTGGAAGGATCTCTCAACGGAGGCAAGGACATAAAAACATTAGTCACGTGCACCTAAGTTATGTTTTCTCGTATTTTCTTTCGTTTCATTTCTGGAAATTGCGATACATATTACAGCCTTGCACTGTTGTATGATACTTTAGTTAAATGAATGAGGAATACAAATTCAGACGTGCTCCGATATGTTATTTGCTCCGCGTTTTAGAGGTGTTGCAACATTTTTTTTCTCTCGAGACATTCTGCAATCGGAGGATTGTCACTCTTGGATACGTTCCACTTTCACTCGTAATACTTTAGAAATTAATGATCATGCCACCCGTGGTTATTGGCATCCGTGCTTTTGTGGGATTCTGCCCCGGCGGCCATTGTCTCTCTGGCTGCATCGTGTTTCGCATACTGTCGCCGAAGCATTCCATTGGGCAAGGAATCGTGGGAGGGGGGGATGTCGCTCTCCTCTCTTATTCCTTCCAATAGAATGCTGCTGCTCTCGAAAAAAAATTATGAAAAGAATCGACCATTTCGATTGCCAAGCCAGTTGTCCGTTGGTCGTCGTGGATCCACCTGTTGCTTCCAGACGTGAACTGGAAAAATCTGTTTTATCGCGCGAATCGGAGAATTCCTATCCTCTATCTTGTTATAACGATTCTCTTATATTTTTCCCCTGCGAGCCTTTTAAATCAATCCGACAACGGGGAACGGAAACGGCGATTAATAGTCTTCCAGAAACATGGTGGTAGTTACGCAACAGACGAAGCGCTCAGAAGTGTGCAAACTTCAAATGCACACCGCGCTCCCTCCGCATAGAGTAGCCGCAAATTTTCAACAGACATGGCGCGAAATGCAGCAATTGCGTCCACAACGTGACCAAACGAAGAATATGATGAATCAAACCAAAGTGAGGAAATATTATTTCGCCTATAAATCAATTAATTTGGTCTCACTTTAAAGAAATATATGGTACTCTTCCAAAAATACCAACGTATCAGTCCCTTACCGAACTACTTTCCGAGATTTCTGCCGAAAAATTACCAACCCTTTTACATGAGAATTGGTATACGTGTATGCACTCCAGAGAGACCTTATTCCAAAAAATTAGGAATTTCTAACATGTAGATCTCGTTAAAAATTAACAGTGGTTATTGTGTTTGTTTTCTCGACTATTTTGAAAATAAATCATATTGTCACCGTAGTAATCGTTTCAGGATCACAACATTACCCTCCGCTGAGAATAAGTTTAAAATGTACTTCCTTATTCGTAATTCCACGGCCATATATATCCAAGTCGATATTTAGCCGCACCAACATATCCCTTCCATCTTTTTCGGTCTATTGCATCTTCTTCCGTAGCTCCAACCCTCTCCAAATCTATCTTGATTTGGTTACTGGATTGGATATTTGGGGAGGCGACCGACGGCTAAGGTCATTTGCGCCGTAGGTGACAGGTAAGGGAGGAATGAATGAATGTTTTATTGATACTCTGGGAAACCCATAAGAGCAAAAAAGAAAAACATAAGTACAGAAAACATTCTGCTCAAAATACAATAATTATGAAATAAACATACCATAAACACAAGAGCAATTGAAAACAAAGGTTCTAACAAACATGAAATTAATCAACACAAAGATTCTTACATTTCAAAACAACAGTGCTACTGTTTTAAATATTCATACAATTTTTCTCTTAAAAGATTCCGGAGTGGAGGAGCATTTTATTGAGGGGGGTAATGAATTCCAAAACTTGGATGCTATAATCGGGAAGGAATTTAGGTATTGGTTGGTACGGGCTTGGGGTATGTGGAGGAAGGGTGGATAAAAACCCGACGTCGGAATTAGCCTGCTCTAAACGAAAGGCGCCAACGGGACCACGGTTTAACGTCTCATCCGACAGACGGAATGCTGTACCTGAAGTGCCATCCACAAAAACACTCCAGTAGGGATCAGGTTTCCTTAGAAAAACATACTCCTCTGCAGGGATGTGAACCCTGGCCGTCCGTATGGTTAGCCAGTACTCTAGCCATCACACCAACCTGATCCCCGATTTGGTTATTTCATCTTAGTCGTGGTCTTCCCTGGGGTCGCCTTACTTCTGGATTTATTTTCAAAACTTCCTTCAGAACACATTCCCTTTCTTTTCTTAACATGTTTTCGGTACATCTTATTTCTTCTGCACTTAATCTCTCTTATGAAAACTGTGTGAAATTCACAAAGGAAAAATCACTCACCTGGACTGGGAATCGAACCCAGATCCCTCGATTTCGTGCCGATTGCTCTAACCATGGATGATTTCACACGATTGTTTGAACACTAGCGGGTGACACCGTTATACGAGTAGTTTCTACGCATCTAGTTCCGTAGTTCTTTGAAAATCTCACGTATGATGTCGGTATTCTTACATAGGTCTCTGATTTCCTAATTATACTTTCTTCTGCAACTTCCTCCTTGTTCGTATGCAGACCCGTAGATCTTCCGTAAAATCTTGTTTTCAAGCACAATTAATTTTTTCTCCTTATTCTTATTCAGTTTACATATCTCGGATTCATGGAGCAGTACCGGGTAGATTATTGGTTTGAACAATCTAATTTTTGTTTTATACGGCAGGAATGTCGAAAATATGAGCCTTTGGCATGTATGTAAGCATCTATTCGATAGATTTAATCTGTTTTGTATCTCTGGTTTTCTCTGTAGTCATTTGATATAAACGCACCGCGTGAATAAATATGAGTCAAGTTGAAGATTCATATAAATATTTTTATTTATTTATTAATAAATCCAAGCCTTTAAAAGTATATTATAGCACCATAAATCATGCAATTATTAATTCTTGCTTTCTACAACTGCTGACATTAAAATATTTACTTCAAAAATGGTCTCCATTATGACTAGGAAAATATATCGCTCAAACTACCGTAACTCTCCTCTCTAAAGGTGAGATCCTCGTTATCAAGTATGCCTAGGGACCCTGCAGCCTTCCACGGAATAGATTACCCCTCCGAAGAGCAAGCGGCAATTTTGAAGAAATTCTGCGTTCAAGAAGGTAAAGATGGGGGAATTGATCAAATATCCTGTGCTCTGAAGACGTGCAATGGGTCCAATTAGGAAAGAGCTGGCCAAAAATCAAATGTTCAACTTTTTCTGAGATTTTTTCGACAATTTTTTATTGTTCCCATTTACCTCTTTCGATATGTAAAATACTTTCGATTTTCTCAGGCTTTGAGTCACATTTGTCATCACTCAAAAGAGACGAAACGGAGGAGGAAACCTGCATGTTTTCAGGTTCTGACAAGTTCGCGATTCTATTCTCACCTCTTAGTTTTCCCATATAAGTTCCTTAAGTAGTAGTCATTTTACCTTAGAGTACTGTATATAAAGTAGATATGGAATACTTTCATTGTTACTGTAATTATTATATAGTTTTCTCACATTTTCTCCCTTGCTTTTCTCGATGTATCATATAAATATATGAGTTTGTACCATGGATACGGTTAAACTAATGTCAAAAACGTCCTGTCCTTACGTCCAATATACTTTGGATTGACGTTTTGAGCACATTAATGCAGTTTCTGATTTTTGGCAAGTTTTTTTCGATTTGGGCCTACTGTGCGACGGTCAAACAGCCGTTTAGTTCTACCACGCCTCAACTTGGTGGCCATGGCAGACACCTGAGGGGGGCTTAGGAGCAAAGAACTTGTGGTAATCAACCTCTTGGGACCCCCACTGTCAACGGTTGCCCGTCTTCGGCCACCTATCGACACTGAATGCGAATAGTGGAATTTTTCTTACTCTTAAGTTTGCTGGAGTGGTAATCGCGGGTCGAAAAAAGAGAGAGAAAGTAACTCGAAAAATAATTATTTGACCACATGTGACCTCTATCAGTGAATCTATTTATGTTTTGGAACTCGTTATTCCGGGCGTTCCGGGCAATGATGGAAATCATACAAGAATTTGGTACTTTTTGAAACATTTTCCCTTAATTATGTTATTAAAGCATGTTATTGCTGGAACTTTGAGCGCCCACGTGGAAATTTAGACGATTTTATATTAAAATATCAATTTTTCAATACTGGACTCGGTCTGTAGCCATGGTATTTGGGTGCCTCACTTAAAAGAACAATTAATGTATTATTTCCCGTTACAAAGAAAATTTGCGCATATGTTAACGAATACCAGCGAAATGTATGCCATGTGCCACAAGACTACGTATTGAAGTAGCATTTAATTACTATTAAAACAAATCTGTATGACGTGTTTTTTTCACTTTCAGGAGTGAGAAAGAGAGAACAGGCATCCTATGTTTCTCCAATATCCGAGCATAAAAATTGTTCAAACTATCCTAAGCCAAACAAATACTTTACATTGACTTTTTTCAATTTTTGCTCTTGACGAATCTGTAATAAATTAATAATAATAATAATAAATTTGTTTACAAATAGTTTACATTCTGTAATTTCCCTTTGGATGGGTCACAATAAATTTACAACAACAAGAAATATTTGTACTTATTTTTGGTCATAAATCATGCATAAATATAATAATACAATAATTGAAGAACAAGTGTTACGTAAAATTTCAGATTTCAGCCCACTTTTATGGAAATAATATAGTGAACACATGCAAACGTATTACATAAGTAGAGGGGTATAAAAAAACCATCCAACTATTTCACTATATCTGAGTCGTATCAGAGATGACTTCGTCGGAAATATTTTAAATTCGCCGCAAACAACGGCACCGACCGAAGACCATGCATTATATTCCACTGGCACAAAGTATTTATTTTAAACCTCGAACTTCGCTCAGAAAAATAATTTAGTTATATCGGTCTTAGTCATGACCTGCAGCTTCTTGCGTTTATAAATATTGGCATTCGAAATATTTTGTTACACATCGTGCGACATGCGTGCTTATTATTGGATGAAAGAGTTGGCCGATAGCAAATTATCACTAATTCTCACTCTCTTGTGCAATCGCCGCCCTAATTTTGATGTACGAGGGTGGTGTTACAAGTTCTCGTGTTTGAAGATAGAAGAAGTTTAGGAAAATTATTGATATTTTTAGCTGCTGCCATCTGTTAAACAAAGCCGAAAACAACTTTAACACTGATTCATCGGTTAGTTTGAAATTGAGAGTCATTTTAGTTGGTGCTACAACGTGGCTTTCGCTATAGTTCCTGGAAATTTGAGCACATTCCCTGATTACGGCGCCAGAAATCAGAAAAACACAAGGATTTAAACCTGTTTAAGCTGAACTAATATCCGATCATATATTTGAATGACTAATGAATGTAATTGATGCTTCAATTCTCGGGATACTCGGGATCCGCGGATTCAATTTTTGGAGATTTTTCCGATGTTATAAAAGTATTACGATGAGTAATAAATTGTTGTGAACAAATAATTGAGGAATTTTAAGCTATCCGGGACTAGCCACGGAGTTCCACTTTTACGGAGTCACCCGCAATGCACAATTGTGCGAATTTCCACAGAGAAAAAATCATCCCGGTCAAGGCGGATGATTTTTTCTCTGTGGAAATTCGCACAAATAATTGAGGATCTTATGAGGTACACTTTGTTACATTTTTGATACACAGCCGTTCCAAATAGCATTGAAAACGTCAGCTATTCTTGGGAAAATATATCGAATAGTTTGAGTTTGAATTGTGGGTGTGGAGAAGGATGTTCCTAAGACGAACGAGGAAGTGCTTGAGATGGTGGGCGAGGAAAGGAAACTTCTGAATGAAATCAGAAACAGGCATGGTAGTTGGCGGGAGGAAGTAATACAGGGCGATGGGTTGTTCAAGGGTGCAATAAGGGGAAGGATGTCGGGCAAGTGGGGAAGGGGAAGAAAGGGATTAGGTTTAATGGACAGAATGGCGAAGGGTAGATCATAGAAGGGTAGATGCCCCCCCCCCCCTGCCACACGTCCATGCGGCGGCTCGCACGGTATTATGTAGATGTAGATGTATGCCGAGGAAGAAGGAAATACTAGAGGTAGTTAGGCCTCTGAAAGAGTAGAAAACCGGTAGGAGATTCTCTGACATTAAAAAGAACGTACCTTTACCGGCAGAGTACAGTGACTCAAAAGGTGAAATGCCTAAAATCGTCGCTGATACTTTGAAATTTTCCCGGAAATGAGAGATCCCTAAGAAGTACTATAGGCTAAGCACACCCCCACAATCGCATGATCTTTGAAAATATTCCTGGCTAGCAAATTCCCAATCTGGAGAACGAATTTGCTCTATAAAAGCAGAATTCAGATAAAAATCTACCATTTACTCTGAGATATTTAAGACTCTAATCGATAATGTGATTCTTTTGTTTAATTTTTAAAATTTATAATTGTTCCCACTTTATGTATCTAAAAGATAGGAACAAGTCTACTTACCCAAGTGGATACAGATGTGACCTATGAGTCTCTTCGTTTAAATGAAACTTTATCTGTCGTGCACTATCGTTTGTGTTCAACCGTTAAAAACATTCCTCCTTTTGGCCAACGTGTATGATATAATGCACTCAAATTTACGAAAAAGCACGGTATCCGTAAGAAATACGCACGTAAAATGTAAAAGGATCCTGAAAGTGCAGAAAACCGGGAGGTGATTTTCTGACATTCAAGAAACCTACCTTTAAACGGTAGAAGGATGTAGTATGGTGGGCTAGGAAAGGAAACTTCAGAATACGACTCCCAATCGCGTGGTGCCGCAAGGCAGAATCCAATAAAGAAGAGCAGTTATAACAGCCATTATTGGGCCGGAATGATATTCATGAGAGTGGCTACGGTCAAGCGATGTGTCCAGTAAAGCTGTTTGTGTGTTCAAAAGTCTGCAAAATAAATTAGGAAAATGTATACTTTTGAGATAAAATCGGATAAGATGCCAAACAGAAAGATATTTGAATAGTACATAATATAAAAATTCCCCCACAACGAAAGGAAAGAAATGTATCGAATAGTGCTGCTACCAGTGGCTGTGAAATTGGTATCATTACAGAAATGAGATAATTTTCTTAATGATGAGAAGTAATTCTTTAAACTCAACGGATAATTTTATCTCGCTCATGAACCACCCTTAATGAGTGACATGAATATATCTATGCGCTCGCTACAACTGCCACCTTATACATTCGTCTGACCTCGCCCCAATCGTCAGCTACTGCACCGCCAATGATAATAAAACACTCTCGACGCCCGGCAGTCTACCTCAAACGCAGCCTCCCTCCCTGGTGACTCCCCTCCTTCGTAACACGGGGGCGCGGGAAGGGGGGGGGGTTTGGTAAGGCGAGAGTCCCGTATGGGCTCTGGGATCGCACCACTGACTGGCCATGCGACTCCCAGCCGCGTGGTGCCGTGCCTCCGTCTAACAGCCCCTCGCCCGTGTTTGCGCTCGTGAGCTTAATGTCGGCTCCCCGAGTCTATCCATAAAAGGCCGTCTCCGACTTGCCTTCTGCTCTGCCCTCCGCGGAAAGGCTTGCAAGCTGAACCGCTTATGGCTGTAAAGTGTTTGAGACGCACATAAAACTTTTTGAGACATGAGTCATAATTTCAAACTCCCACATGCCGGTTGGCGCAGTTTCAAAATGTCTTTTAGCGACCCCTTAGCCGTTTGTCCCAGGAGAGAGAGAATTCCCATCGTCGTACATCAGATGGCGTCCTGCTTGTTCTTTATGGATCCTTGGTGCGTTTCGTTGGGCTTTCTTTGTGGCGGATGGTGAATGGATTAAGCCTATCAAGAAGCAGTCAAGGGCGTCATTCGTACCTAACCTCTAATATTCTCAATATTGATATTCTCTCCTGTAGTGTCTTTTGCTGAGTTTTCAGTGAAAATCTTCCATCAAAGAAGAGTAGTAGCAAAAGCCATTAGTTAGTAGGAAAAATATTAATGAGATTCAAGCGATGTGTGCAGTAATGCTGTTTGTGTGCGCAAAAATTTGCAAAATATATTAGGAAAAATGTATATTTTTGAGATCAAATCGGATACTATGCCAAGCAGAAAGATATATGAATAGTAAATAAAATATATTACCCCGACAACAATGCAAATAAGGACATGCTTTTCAGAAGCTATCTACTAATTAAGGAAGTTCTTGTTGGAAATGGTTATATTTACAATCTGTTTACATGCGCAGGGCCCTAACGCATTTTATTATTTCCCTCTTCAGCATGGAATATGTATCTCCTCCCTTTATTCCATCCATAAGTCCAATTTTATTTCTTCCTTCTCCACCCCTTGAGGAACTAAAGGAATTCTGTCTAAAAAAGTTTTAAAACCGTACAGAGGATTTTACAACCCTGTAGCATACGGACTATGTGTTTATTGAGCCATAGCTACTCTTATACGAAATATACAAAGATTTTTATCTGCCATACATATATTCATTTTGCCGCTTTAAATGAAGTTCTTGATTCTGTTAATAACTTTGCATAAAACATCCCAAGGGGACATGTGATACGATCTGCCAACGAAATTCTGTCGTAACTCGCGTGTATGACAGTGTTTTTACGTACCCAGTTCATTAATTCGTTCATGAATGGAATTCCTCGGCATTTCTCTGGTATGTTTTGCCTTAGGAATCTTATAGTACTTCGAATGTAAGAATCGTCTTAATAACCGGACTGAATGCTGTTTGACTAACATACTTTTGGATCTAATAAAGCTGTATATATATCAAGGCCCTCCCCCAATGTAATGCGTGTATATTACGAAGCGTCATCTTTAATTTTAATGCTCTACCATCCAAGAGATGCGTGAAGTAATACTTTGCTTTGGAGACACAAGCTACTTATCAAAAATTACATCATCACTCCTGTTTCTTTCCATATAAAATTCTCGGCCAATTCGCATGACGGATTTGCCATGAAGATGGCTAATAAAGGATTTGCTGGTAGTTGTGGTGTATGCGGTAACTGATTGTAGCAACGTTTAATTAATATCTTTGTATGCATTACATGTCAAGCCGAGCTCAAATGATGATCAAATGAGTGAAAATAATGGATGTTCTGCATATGGTGGTCGAAGTGGAGAACCACCGTACTGTAAATGAAAAGCGATGGCGGTTCCCAATTGAGTAGAAATACGATGCAGTATCAACTTTATCTTGTAACTGAAAACAGTTTTTACGCGAGAATTTTTTCCTTTTTTTTTAAGCAGTTTTCTTGTGAAGATCCCCTTGAACCTTCTGAACGAGTAACCATCTAGTAAAACACACACACAGCTTTGGGTGCTTCACCACAGCATTGAATGTTGACCATGTCCCTCGGTTTGATTCGTCGGCAGTTGAATTCTAGGGTGAAATTCCATTTAATCCTCACCTCAGTTATATATTTGGCGGGAGGTCTTTTAAATAATTAGTCTTTGTGGAATGCGTATGTTGCCTAATTCACACTCAACTAATTATAATGCAATATTGGATTCTTTAGCTTATGCGATTTATAGGGATATATAGCGACATGAGCATTCCCTGGATGCCTTTTCGTCCAATCCAAACGCGCAAATCTATGAATCTTGGAGCATAGTTTATCAATTCTGCCGAAAAATTTGCTTCTTGAATCATGAAACCTGGATTCAAATCGTTAAATGTCACAGATATTTTCTGTGTCCGACGTAGAGGGGCTGTCGCTGGATTATAAACGACTCCCAGTGTTTTGGCCAGCATTTTCTATTATAGCTGCCCCTGTGTGCGATCACGGAGGACTGTGTGCGGGGGATGGAAGTGTCACAATGGATGTCTGAGGTAAGCCTTACGATGGCGGCGCAAGTCAGGCGGAGCCAGCACGAAACGCCCGGCACGATATCTCAAAAACGCAATGAGATGCGTAAAAATGGCCAATATTTTGAGTCGAAGAGGTTCCTCGTTAACATTGTATATAGGAATCTTTTACTTGTGGAGGATTTATACATTAACTTCTATTACTATCTATAGGCCCGTATAAGGTATAGGTTCAGGATGAGAAACAGTGACAGAACTGTTATTCGTTAAGTTATACTCTGCACTGAAAATTTTAGTAAAAGTAACATGTTATCTAATGCAAAAAATCAAGGCTTATCATAAAAGTTTGACGGTACTAATTAAAGCTGATGGAGCAATTTATTGGCCTGGGTATAACTCCTTAGCCAAATAGGCAAAATAATAATTGGAAGGCTATCACAGATGATAGACTTATATGAGAATCTAAAAAAAAAAGATTGGTTAAGAGCCATCAATGGAGATAAGGGTTTTATGGTACAGGAACATAGGCTATGAGGAAAGAAGATAAGACTATCTTCCAGGCTTTTGAATTTTCTTCTTCTTTGCATCTTCCTCTTCTTTGAATCTTCCAGAAATTTTAGATTTGGGTATGGAGGAGAATGAAGAAAGAAGCTTGACTTGATAGGAGGGGAGAGGAAAATATTTGAGGAAATTTGGAGAAGGCAGAGAAGTACCTCACTTTTTCATCCGAGGGCCTTCCTACTTCACACTTAATAATCCCTAGTTTCTTTAAAGCTGTGTCGCATATGTTCAGTGTGCTCTCCGCGATAGGTGTAGAGTTCTGTATCTGACTTCATTTGACGACTTTATGTTTACTCCAACCACAGTGTACATAGGGCAGTGGTGTAATTCCGATTCCTCTACGATTGCATACTTTTTCCACATATTCTCCGAGGTTCCAACAGAATGCAAGTCGAAGTTTCAAATTTTACTTGAAATTTCCTCACATATTTTTTACATATTACCAAAAACTATTGTACAAAATGAGTTTTCATTCTCACGTAGAAAGAGGTTGAGTTTTCTTTAGGTACCAAAATCATTTTACTAACACTCATGAGGCACAAGATGTTCTTTGCGGGAATGTTCGCCCACCCTAACAATGGCTACCAGTCCATCCCCCGCGTCGATTCGACGCTGTTATTGCAATGAAGTGGTACATCAAATCGATCGAGATTCGATGTATTTCAACCATGCCATCAGTCACAAAGTTATTGTATCGAAAATAATAATATAATTATAAATAATTGGCCTGCAGAGAAAGCAACCTCATTTTACATTCCATTTTATTGGAAATTTCCCATTAAAAAACTATCGAAGGATTTCAAAGCAAAGTTCCAACGAATTCGTGCAGAGGGCATTCAAGAATTAATGTGGTTGTAGCTGGAATCGTGAGTCATTGAGTGCACATTTCAGTAACGTTTCAAGTAAGTCGAAAAAAAATTCTTGAAACACATATCACTTTAGGTAGTCCGAGCGAGATAGTTCCCTAGTCATAATAGGGACCATATTCGAATTATACGTTTTAATTTCACCAGCTCCTGGACACAACTAAATATTGCATTGCGATGATTTCTCCATCTTTCGGGTATTCGCCGCGTTGCTTGTCATGATTGACGACAGTTTCGCCCGGATTCCACCAGGCGTCTTCAGGTCGAAGTGCCGCTGTCAGCGTTTTGGCCGTGCTTATATAGCTCCTCGAGCTCCCGCGCTGTGCTGTGATTGGTCGGTTTTGGGAAAAGTCTCTTCCATGTGTTTGTCAGGTGGTATCCATCGTCCCTATTGAAATTTCCAGGCGTTTTTGCAATTTCAATTGATTCTCTTATCAGCCTGGGATAATATCTTTTTTCTTTTGCAATTATCCTAGCTTTGTCGAAAAGAATATCGTGTCCGGGTTCACTCCAAGCATGCTCGGCGACTGCTGACTGGCTAAATTTCTTATTGAGGGTCGCCCTCTTGTGCTCCTGCAGGCGGATCTTCATGGACCTGCATGTCTCGCCGATATATGATTTCCCGCATGAGCAAGGGATGCGGTATATCCCTTCATGGAGATTCGGCGGTATCTTGTCCTTTGGCCTTGGAATGATTTGGCTTATTTTGGATACGCAGTTGAATCTCGTGACAATATCCTTCTTCTTCAGGACTCTGGAGATCTTCTCGCTTGTGCCGGCGATGTATGGTATGATGGCATGAGATGCGGACTTCTCGGGTTGTCGTTCCTCCTGGTCTAGCGTCTGGTGGCGTTTTTCTATAATGGCGGCCCTTTTGAGGACCATTTCTTTCTTGTACCCATTCATCTTCAGGGATGTCACGAGGTGTTCCTTTTCCTTTGTCAAAGATTCTGCATCCGATAGTTTGTAAGCGCGATGCAGGAGAGTCGCCATCAGTGAAGCCTTCTGAGATGGATGATGGTGTGACTCGGCGTTTAGGTAGCGGTCAGTATGCGTGGCCTTTCTGTGTACTGCATGGCCGAGACTCCCATCGATCCTCTTCTTCACCATCACGTCCAAAAACGGGATTTGGTTGTTTCTCTCCGTCTCCATCGTGAATTGTATCGCTGGATGCTGTGAGTTGAGGTGCTCCAAGAAGATCTGCAATTCCTCAGGTCCATGGGGCCAAATTACAAAGGTGTCGTCCACGTATCTTAACCACAAACTGGGCTTCTTCCCGTGGGATCCAATCGCCATTTGTTCGAACCTTTCCATGTATATTTCTGCTATCACTGGGGAGAGGGGCGAGCCCATAGCCGCTCCTTCGCGTTGCTCGAAGAAACTCCCGTTCCAAAGGAAGTAGGCGCTCCGTAGGCAGTACTCAATGAGTTGTGGATAATCCTCCGGTATTCCAGATGATGTGAGCTCCTTTATGATATCTAAGGATTCCTGAATTGGAATGTTGGTGAATAAGGATGTAACATCGAAGCTCACTAAGATGTCATTGGAGGAGACGGTGATCTTCTTCAACATTTCGACGAAATGGGTGGAGTCTCTCACAAACGACGAGGTTTTTCCGACGTAAGGCTGGAGTGACTGTGCCAGGTATTTCGACAGCCGATAGGTGGGTCCGTCTATTTGGCTGACTATCGGTCTGAGAGGGACTCCTTCTTTGTGGACTTTAGGCAATCCATACAGTCTTGGTGGCTTGGCGGCCGATGGGAACAAGCGTTTTTGCTCTTCCCGTGGGATTGACGACTTCTTGATCAGTTCCCGGGTGTTCCTCTCCGTTTTTGCAGTAGGATCAGATCGTAGTTTCCTGTATGTTGAGTCTTCCAGCATCCGGGAAATCTTGCTGTCGTACTCCTCCTTCTTCATGAGGACAGTTGAGTTTCCCTTGTCCGCCGGGAGAATGACAATGTTCTTGTTCCTGCGAAGATCTGCTAAGGCTCTTCTTTCGGCTCCCGTGATGTTCGTTTTGGGTGGCCGTGAGTTTCGGAGAATACGGGCAACATCTTCTCTGACCTCATCAGCGTCTCCCTTTGGAAGCTTCCGTATGGCGTGCTCCACTTCTGTTACGATTTCTTCCTTAGGTATTTTCGTGGGTGCGATGGCGAAATTCAGTCCTTTTGACAAGACTGAGATGTCAGCTTTGGTCAGTTCTGAGTCCGTCAAGTTGATGACTGCGAGGCCCTTCTCAGGGCCATCATCCAAGCTGGTAGGATGTTGCCGATTGGATAATTTCTCAAATTTCTTTATCTGCGTCTCCCTCAAGGCTACTCCAGTGTTGCGGGATGAGTCGTGGGTTATTTTGTCGATCGTGTCCCAGTCAGTAGCGTTGAGAGTGGCACCCAGTTCCAAGTGAATGCGCAGAAGTTCTTCCGAGCACAGGTGGAGGGAGTAGCGTGTGTGTCGTACCCGTTCCCTGAGTAGTGCCTCGCTAGTTCGGCGAAGAATTCTTCTGGCCGCTCTCGTATCGATGTGATGTTTTACTTCAACACAGCAAGGTAGAGTGTTGGTGTCTCGACAGCGTTGGAGGAAGGCCAAGGAGGAGAGGAGCCTCCCCTTCTTCTTGCGCAGCTTCTCAAATCTCCGTATTTTCCTGTGTATATCCTCCCCGTAGAGGCGTACAATGTTGTCTCGTAGTTTCCCGCGACGTTTTGAATGCGATGATTTCTCCATCTTTCGGGTATTCGCCGCGTTGCTTGTCATGATTGACGACAGTTTCGCCCGGATTCCACCAGGCGTCTTCAGGTCGAAGTGCCGCTGTCAGCGTTTTGGCCGTGCTTATATAGCTCCTCGAGCTCCCGCGCTGTGCTGTGATTGGTCGGTTTTGGGAAAAGTCTCTTCCATGTGTTTGTCAGGTGGTATCCATCGTCCCTATTGAAATTTCCAGGCGTTTTTGCAATTTCAATTGATTCTCTTATCAGCCTGGGATAATATCTTTTTTCTTTTGCAATTATCCTAGCTTTGTCGAAAAGAATATCGTGTCCGGGTTCACTCCAAGCATGCTCGGCGACTGCTGACTGGCTAAATTTCTTATTGAGGGTCGCCCTCTTGTGCTCCTGCAGGCGGATCTTCATGGACCTGCATGTCTCGCCGATATATGATTTCCCGCATGAGCAAGGGATGCGGTATATCCCTTCATGGAGATTCGGCGGTATCTTGTCCTTTGGCCTTGGAATGATTTGGCTTATTTTGGATACGCAGTTGAATCTCGTGACAATATCCTTCTTCTTCAGGACTCTGGAGATCTTCTCGCTTGTGCCGGCGATGTATGGTATGATGGCATGAGATGCGGACTTCTCGGGTTGTCGTTCCTCCTGGTCTAGCGTCTGGTGGCGTTTTTCTATAATGGCGGCCCTTTTGAGGACCATTTCTTTCTTGTACCCATTCATCTTCAGGGATGTCACGAGGTGTTCCTTTTCCTTTGTCAAAGATTCTGCATCCGATAGTTTGTAAGCGCGATGCAGGAGAGTCGCCATCAGTGAAGCCTTCTGAGATGGATGATGGTGTGACTCGGCGTTTAGGTAGCGGTCAGTATGCGTGGCCTTTCTGTGTACTGCATGGCCGAGACTCCCATCGATCCTCTTCTTCACCATCACGTCCAAAAACGGGATTTGGTTGTTTCTCTCCGTCTCCATCGTGAATTGTATCGCTGGATGCTGTGAGTTGAGGTGCTCCAAGAAGATCTGCAATTCCTCAGGTCCATGGGGCCAAATTACAAAGGTGTCGTCCACGTATCTTAACCACAAACTGGGCTTCTTCCCGTGGGATCCAATCGCCATTTGTTCGAACCTTTCCATGTATATTTCTGCTATCACTGGGGAGAGGGGCGAGCCCATAGCCGCTCCTTCGCGTTGCTCGAAGAAACTCCCGTTCCAAAGGAAGTAGGCGCTCCGTAGGCAGTACTCAATGAGTTGTGGATAATCCTCCGGTATTCCAGATGATGTGAGCTCCTTTATGATATCTAAGGATTCCTGAATTGGAATGTTGGTGAATAAGGATGTAACATCGAAGCTCACTAAGATGTCATTGGAGGAGACGGTGATCTTCTTCAACATTTCGACGAAATGGGTGGAGTCTCTCACAAACGACGAGGTTTTTCCGACGTAAGGCTGGAGTGACTGTGCC
This sequence comes from Ceriagrion tenellum, assembly GCA_963169105.1. Lineage (NCBI taxonomy): Eukaryota > Metazoa > Arthropoda > Insecta > Odonata > Coenagrionidae > Ceriagrion > Ceriagrion tenellum. The sequence goes on from OY720637.1 coordinate 113,665,803, forward strand.
AGGTATTTCGACAGCCGATAGGTGGGTCCGTCTATTTGGCTGACTATCGGTCTGAGAGGGACTCCTTCTTTGTGGACTTTAGGCAATCCATACAGTCTTGGTGGCTTGGCGGCCGATGGGAACAAGCGTTTTTGCTCTTCCCGTGGGATTGACGACTTCTTGATCAGTTCCCGGGTGTTCCTCTCCGTTTTTGCAGTAGGATCAGATCGTAGTTTCCTGTATGTTGAGTCTTCCAGCATCCGGGAAATCTTGCTGTCGTACTCCTCCTTCTTCATGAGGACAGTTGAGTTTCCCTTGTCCGCCGGGAGAATGACAATGTTCTTGTTCCTGCGAAGATCTGCTAAGGCTCTTCTTTCGGCTCCCGTGATGTTCGTTTTGGGTGGCCGTGAGTTTCGGAGAATACGGGCAACATCTTCTCTGACCTCATCAGCGTCTCCCTTTGGAAGCTTCCGTATGGCGTGCTCCACTTCTGTTACGATTTCTTCCTTAGGTATTTTCGTGGGTGCGATGGCGAAATTCAGTCCTTTTGACAAGACTGAGATGTCAGCTTTGGTCAGTTCTGAGTCCGTCAAGTTGATGACTGCGAGGCCCTTCTCAGGGCCATCATCCAAGCTGGTAGGATGTTGCCGATTGGATAATTTCTCAAATTTCTTTATCTGCGTCTCCCTCAAGGCTACTCCAGTGTTGCGGGATGAGTCGTGGGTTATTTTGTCGATCGTGTCCCAGTCAGTAGCGTTGAGAGTGGCACCCAGTTCCAAGTGAATGCGCAGAAGTTCTTCCGAGCACAGGTGGAGGGAGTAGCGTGTGTGTCGTACCCGTTCCCTGAGTAGTGCCTCGCTAGTTCGGCGAAGAATTCTTCTGGCCGCTCTCGTATCGATGTGATGTTTTACTTCAACACAGCAAGGTAGAGTGTTGGTGTCTCGACAGCGTTGGAGGAAGGCCAAGGAGGAGAGGAGCCTCCCCTTCTTCTTGCGCAGCTTCTCAAATCTCCGTATTTTCCTGTGTATATCCTCCCCGTAGAGGCGTACAATGTTGTCTCGTAGTTTCCCGCGACGTTTTGAATGCGATGATTTCTCCATCTTTCGGGTATTCGCCGCGTTGCTTGTCATGATTGACGACAGTTTCGCCCGGATTCCACCAGGCGTCTTCAGGTCGAAGTGCCGCTGTCAGCGTTTTGGCCGTGCTTATATAGCTCCTCGAGCTCCCGCGCTGTGCTGTGATTGGTCGGTTTTGGGAAAAGTCTCTTCCATGTGTTTGTCAGGTGGTATCCATCGTCCCTATTGAAATTTCCAGGCGTTTTTGCAATTTCAATTGATTCTCTTATCAGCCTGGGATAATATCTTTTTTCTTTTGCAATTATCCTAGCTTTGTCGAAAAGAATATCGTGTCCGGGTTCACTCCAAGCATGCTCGGCGACTGCTGACTGGCTAAATTTCTTATTGAGGGTCGCCCTCTTGTGCTCCTGCAGGCGGATCTTCATGGACCTGCATGTCTCGCCGATATATGATTTCCCGCATGAGCAAGGGATGCGGTATATCCCTTCATGGAGATTCGGCGGTATCTTGTCCTTTGGCCTTTTTGATTGAGTACTGCCTACGGAGCGCCTACTTCCTTTGGAACGGGAGTTTCTTCGAGCAACGCGAAGGAGCGGCTATGGGCTCGCCCCTCTCCCCAGTGATAGCAGAAATATACATGGAAAGGTTCGAACAAATGGCGATTGGATCCCACGGGAAGAAGCCCAGTTTGTGGTTAAGATACGTGGACGACACCTTTGTAATTTGGCCCCATGGACCTGAGGAATTGCAGATCTTCTTGGAGCACCTCAACTCACAGCATCCAGCGATACAATTCACGATGGAGACGGAGAGATACAACCAAATCCCGTTTTTGGACGTGATGGTGAAGAAGAGGATCGATGGGAGTCTCGGCCATGCAGTACACAGGAAGGCCACGCATACTGACCGCTACCTAAACGCCGAGTCACACCATCATCCATCTCAGAAGGCTTCACTGATGGCGACTCTCCTGCATCGCGCTTACAAACTATCGGATGCAGAATCTTTGACAAAGGAAAAGGAACACCTCGTGACATCCCTGAAGATGAATGGGTACAAGAAAGAAATGGTCCTCAAAAGGGCCGCCATTATAGAAAAACGCCACCAGACGCTAGACCAGGAGGAACGACAACCCGAGAAGTCCGCATCTCATGCCATCATACCATACATCGCCGGCACAAGCGAGAAGATCTCCAGAGTCCTGAAGAAGAAGGATATTGTCACGAGATTCAACTGCGTATCCAAAATAAGCCAAATCATTCCAAGGCCAAAGGACAAGATACCGCCGAATCTCCATGAAGGGATATACCGCATCCCTTGCTCATGCGGGAAATCATATATCGGCGAGACATGCAGGTCCATGAAGATCCGCCTGCAGGAGCACAAGAGGGCGACCCTCAATAAGAAATTTAGCCAGTCAGCAGTCGCCGAGCATGCTTGGAGTGAACCCGGACACGATATTCTTTTCGACAAAGCTAGGATAATTGCAAAAGAAAAAAGATATTATCCCAGGCTGATAAGAGAATCAATTGAAATTGCAAAAACGCCTGGAAATTTCAATAGGGACGATGGATACCACCTGACAAACACATGGAAGAGACTTTTCCCAAAACCGACCAATCACAGCACAGCGCGGGAGCTCGAGGAGCTATATAAGCACGGCCAAAACGCTGACAGCGGCACTTCGACCTGAAGACGCCTGGTGGAATCCGGGCGAAACTGTCGTCAATCATGACAAGCAACGCGGCGAATACCCGAAAGATGGAGAAATCATCGCAATGCAATATTTAGTTGTGTCCAGGAGCTGGTGAAATTAAAACGTATAATTCGAATATGGTCCCTATTATGACTAGGGAACTATCTTGCTCGGACTACCTAAAGTGATATGTGTTTCAAGAATTTTTTTTCGACTTACTTGAAACGTTACTGAAATGTGCACTCAATGACTCACGATTCCAGCTACAACCACATTAATTCTTGAATGCCCTCTGCACGAATTCGTTGGAACTTTGCTTTGAAATCCTTCGATAGTTTTTTAATGGGAAATTTCCAATAAAATGGAATGTAAAATGAGGTTGCTTTCTCTGCAGGCCATTCAAAACGTCGCGGGAAACTACGAGACAACATAAATATTGCATTATTAATGGTGCAATAATATAATTTTATATGACAGAAACTGTAAGTAATTAATTTAAATATCTAAATAAGTCATTAACTTAACAATTTTTTCATGCGGTGCGTTTGAAACTCCATCAAAAAGGAAGGTTTTTTGTGATGCCCAAGAAGCAACTGCGGTGAAAAAATGATTTATTTTCAAAAGTAGTTGACAATACCTACAAACTATACGCTGTTAGTTTTTTTACGACATCTAAGAGTTAGAAATACCTCATTTTGTGAATAATGTCTCTCTGAAATGCATACACGAACCATTTCCCATGTAAAAGGGCTGGTAATATTTGGCAAATATCTCCGTAAGTAATATGGTGGGGGGGCATGGATTTTTTATGTCATTGAAAGGGTGAGATATTTTTCATAAAAACGAGACCAAAATCGTTGATTTCTAAGTAAAATGATATTTCGCTCAAACTACCTTAAGGACATCCAAGGATCTCTGAAACAAATATATGATGTAATATGAATGATACAAGAATTATATTTTTATATATGCGTTTCAGATTAAGCATCGTTAGGACTTGGGTTTACGGTGCAAAAATCCTTTGCAAATACATTTTACTCTATATGATATCTAAATATTTATTAAGAACCATTATAATAAAATAGAACTTATTTTTTCCCGTTTAGAAGGAAATCTGTGCGTGCGTAATCTAACTTTTGAAACATATGTCAAGTGCCTTAGAGCAACACGCTAAAATAGCATTAATATGCCAATAAACTAAGCGGCAACATGCATTTTTTCGTATATATTGGTACATATTACTAATACGTACAGGTAAGCTATATTTCGCGTAAATCTGTACGTAAACGGAAATTTTCTCAACCATGTTAAGGAACTAGCGTCCTCTCCCACTGCAGGTTATCCCCGTTTAAGTTCAAATTCTTGAATTTTGAATGCGTCATTTATGGTTTTACGAGCCACCATTGCCGAAGAGGGGCCCCAGTGGGGTGGGATGCCTTTGGAACCACCTCAATGAGAAACACTAAGTATGTCTCCAAACACCCATGGGCCTACCAGGAAATATGATTTTTTCCGTTAAGGTTACAGTTTAATGGTTAACTTGACGCCATGGACGAATACCTTTACACCCTTTATGTTCTTATAAAGATCAAATTATGGGTAAAGTAATATTTTATTCTCTCAAAATAATAAAAGCTTTGTAAATTGGAATAACATACTTGCAGGTAAAAAATCTCAATGGTCATCGTGTTGAACTTGATCGAAAGATGAAATTCCGAATGCATACCTTCGTGACTCGCGCCTCTAAAATTGCTTTTATCCTCGGACATTCCCACTAGACGTGTGTCGGTGCGGAATCCGCTCTCCCATTCTCGGGGGCCCGCGAGCAAGCGAGACGCAGAAGCACCATTCAGAAGCAACTGCCTTGACGGATGGCTCCGAGCGAAGGAGGGGAAATCTAGATAAAAACAAATGAAACGATCAAAACGCACATCATCTAGGCGAATAATGTTAGTGTATCCATTACCGCCAACGAGTCCGCGTGACGCCACATCACCCGCGAGACAAATGACGACTCGTCCTACTCGCTACGGTATCTATCATTCTTTTGTTATTTTTTTATAAATGATTTGATTTTTTTACGCTTCGACTTTCTTCGAGGCACGCCAATGACGCGACGGGTTCTTCTCGCCCTTCTTCTGGGAATAAAAGTTAAGGTTTGACGAGTTGGAATTTTGTCTTTGTTTTACTCTCTTTTGCTGCTTCGTTTCGCTGCAAGACATGGTTGTACCGAGTCCTTCTATAGCTCTCGGGGGTCGCTTTGAGGAGGAGAGCAAGGCGCTCAGCCTCCGAGATTAGTGTTGCGGTGGGGGATACAAGCTCCTTCTCCGCCCTGCTAGTCCGCAGACTGCTCCATCATCGTCCCACTTGGCAGAGCGCAAAGAGAGAGAGAGAGAGAGAAAGAGCCAGATTAATGAATCGCCCCGGAGCGGTCCGGGCGCCCGGAGGGAGGGGTTCGAGGCCCCTCCGGGTAGGGGAGGAAGGCATTAATTCGCATGTCGTCCCCGCTGACAGGATTATCTCTCCGTGAGAGACTAGGGAAGGGGTTGTTTATCGCGAGGCTCTTGCAGTGTTCCGCCTCCTCGCGCTCCGCCCCCCCCCCCCCCCCAATCCTACGGTCCCGGCTCCGCTCCGACTTCGCCTCGCGACCGAAGCGGCAGATTGAGAAGACGGAGGGAATCAAACCCTTCAGGTTTGTCAGGTTTACAGGAACTGTCCCGCTCGTCCACATTACGCCACCATCTGCGATATCGGGAATTGTTCCGATAAGAAGGCAACTGCTTACTGAAGTCGGTGCGAAAGCTTAGCGAAGCATCGAATTAGTTGCAGTTATTCATGAAGGCTCCCGATTACTGAGGGGATTTATGCCGTCATCGGCACTTTTTTTTAAATTGAGAAACATAATGAATGTTATTTCATAAAATTGAGGATTTATGTTAATAAAACTATGATCATGGTCCGAGCAAGCAATCGAGAAAAGTAATACCGTAAACTTTGACCACAAAAATTAGCGTTATTAGGTCGAGCTTTGTTATCTGTGAAGTTGGATAGCCAGCAATGGAAGAAGCAAGGAAGGAATTGTGACCAGAATACCCCGAGCAAATAAGGGATTCTACCAAATAAGGAGTTTGCTGACAAATGATAACGCAAGCCTGGGAGTAAATAAACGCATTTTAATTCATATATTTCGAGTATGCTCTGATATGGCTGTGAAGCGAAAAAATAGCAAGCCGAGCAAAGGATATTGGAAGCAATGGAGATGTGTTATTAACGAGGAATAATAAAGAATGAAGAGGCGGAGAGAATCACCTCCGAAGAAGTTGTACGAAAAGCTGGAGAGAAGCGAAGCATGATGCACACTCTGCGTAGGAATAATAAACTTATTCGACGCATATTTCCATGCAACAGCTTAATAAAAAAACGATGATAGAAGGAGATGTTAAATGGGAAAATGGATAGAGGATTACCGTGAATGGAAAGCATCAAAGAAATAATGAATGTCAGAGGGAATATTAACAAGAAATGAAGCGGAGCGCAGCGGGAAGAGCGGATTGGAGAGCTGACGAAAACCTATCTGCGGGTTGATGACAACTGATAATGAATGAAATCAACCTCTTAGAATGCCCGGTTTATATTATTATAGTTGATCTGTTGGAAAACATAGGTTGACTGAAGTACGATTACCTATATAACTCTTTTACATCTGAAGGGCCCTATCTCCGTGCACTATATCATTCATCAGATAGACGCTAGTCCTAGCTCTTTCCAAGCCACCCATAAAGTCTATTTTATTTCTTTATCTTCGTGGTTTACCCAACACTTTCCTCCCAACCATGGGGTTCGGCATTCCTTCATCCCTAACTACCTCTTTCCACCACCTACTCTACCTTCTCCTAATTCCCTCAAGCATTTTCCTCCCCTCTCCGATTATGTCGAGCACTTTCTTCATTCTCCTCAACACCCTAATTTCAAACACCTGGAACATATTCTCATCCTCTTACTTCATAGCGTATGCTTCAGTATCATACTATCCTCCACTCCATTGAAGGTTCTTTGCCAGTCTTATCTTTACATTCTAACAGTTTTTAGAAATGTGGTAAAAATAACTAAAAACATTATCATCCTTTGGACCTCATGTACCTTAATTCTTTCCATTCTGAGCGTTTTTAAATGTTCATGCTAAAGAATCGTAGAATTTTTTGCAAATGGAGTGTAACTTCTAAATTCAAGTAAATACTAAATTAAGCATTTATGTTGAAATTAATATGGAATGTTTGAAACATACCTTCCGATTTCACGTTTAAATCACCAACAGGTTTTCATTGTGGTACACAGGTCATTACTTTGAGAGACTAGAATAAATCACAACGTGTATCCAGCTTATTGTTCAACAAACTTGGTGTTTAAGCAAATGAATAGTGGCGATCATTCAAAAAGATTTGATGAAACTCACTTCTGCTTAAGTCACAACGCAAATAAGAAATATGATTATCTACATGAAAATATTTTTCGCGTCCGAATTCCTAATGACACTAACGCAGGGACTAAAGTAATAAAACAAAAAAGTCTCCGTGATGGAGGATATCTCGATAATAATGTGGACCAACTTTATCATCCAATGTGTGCGTTTTTCCTATATGTCCAATGCAAAGATCGCGTCGAACAGTTTAAGAAACCCGCATCCATTGATGTGAATAATTTTGACAACGCAAAATATATTCACCTATTTCCGATCGAAAGCTTTCTTGGTTGGACTCACCTATTGGAGCGTAGTAGATCCTCTGCGTCAAAGCTACGAAGTCTGCGTCGGTCCTAGCTACATATGTAAATTAGTGCGTAATATAGTTGATGGTCGTAATAGGTTGAGAGCTATCAGAGACTCGTAGGGTACACTCTAGGCTACGATGACTAGAAAATTTCAATTTGCATGTTTTGAGGTGACACGAAGAAGCTATGTTATCTCCACTCTGTATCTCTAGAGCTGTTTGAGGCGACAAACTGTGAGAAATATTCTGCCGAATCAAAAAAGTACAGATATTCTTTGTTTCCAAGCACCAACCTACGTGAAAAACAGAACCAGCCACTTCAGAATCTATGTCAACATACTATTCACTTTCATCTTTTCCTTTCCTATTCTCTCCCTTATTTACCGCAGGTAGCTCACCCCCTCCCCCCCCCCTACTCCCCCCTCCGCACACTCTCCAGTGCCGAGGCGTCACATAGGGTTGTGTAAATGCGTCAACATTCGTTTACAAATGGCATCTTACGTAAAAATGAAATATAGAAACGGTTCCGATATTGTAGTCATTAATGGGCCTACATATGATATCAGAAAACACTCATACATTCATCTACATAATACATGGGCATGTGGCAGGGGAAGTTTGGTCACCAGCCGTGTAAAGATGTAAGATTTTTGGATATGAAATGGTGACATATATTATCGAAGTTTATTTAGAGGAGCTCAATTTTGATTGTGGTGGCTTATTGTTCACGGAAAGAACGATTTTTTGTACCTATCTGTTCGGCAGTGTATCTCACTTATTTTATCGCATCTGTCAGACCTAGAGATGTAGTGAGGAGTCTCGATAATCATCTCTGTGTCGACCTGAAAAATATCAGCTCTGAATTTCTCAAGCAACCTAAGCTTAGCCAGTAGCCTCCGAGTCGCTAGGGTCTCCCACCTTAATATATTGGTGAACTGCAGGCACAAATTCTGCCCCATATTTATAAATGGTCTAGACCGCAGTACTGATTGACAAAGTTTATCGCCACGTAAAAAATGACTTCTACACAGAGAGTCAACTTCCTTGGAATGAGGCGACGTCAGAAAGCCACTGGTTACGGGAGAAAGTAAATAAAGAAAGGAGAGAAAAGCGGACGGAGATGCCAAGCGAGAATGGATCGGACCTTCGACCTTTTTAAGGCCTCAAAACCCTACGTACAAATACCTTCTTCCCTTCGCTCCTCTTCATTCTGACGAATGGAAGGACGGTTGACCTCTCTTTTCACTTTTGAAGGCATCGTGCGTCGTAAATAGCGCTCAATGTATGCGCATATCTTCCTCCGAAGTAGAAAGGAATACGAGGAGAGAACAGAACTGTAAGAAGCTTCCACCTTTCTTGCACCATCTTCTCAGGAAGACGCGCAGTTTACTCTTGTGCTCTTGGATTTGAAAGCCACATTCACACAGAATTCTTTAGGTAGTCCGAGTGAGATAGGTTCCAAGTCATAATAGAGGCTATATTCGAATTATACGTTTTAATTTCACCAGCTGTAGGATACACAAAATGAATATTGCATTAAAAATGGTGCAACAGTATAGTTTTATATGACAGAAATTGTAAGTAATTGAATGAAAATATCTAAGTAAGTCTTTAATTTTACTTTTTTTTTTACTTTTATCATGCGGTTTGTTTGAAACTCCTTCAAAACGGAAAGTTTATTATGATCCTAAAGAATCTCATGCCGTGACAATATGGTTAATTTTCAAATATAGTTGAAAATACATACAAACTACATGTAGTTAGTTTTTTACGACATCGAAGCGTTAGAAAAATCCTCATATGGTAAATAATGTCTCTCTAGAGTGCATACACGTACCATTTCCCATGTAAAAGGGCTGGCAAGTAACTCCAAAAGTAATGTGGTAAGGGGTTAAATTTTTGGTGTCATTAGAAGGGTGAGATATGTTTCTTTAAAATGAGACCAAATTCATTGAATTCTAGGTAAAATGATATTTCGCTCAAACTACCTTAACGCTTAAAATGCAACATTTGGTTTAATCTCATCCTATTGAAATTGTTGGTTGTCTAACTGGTGGAGATGACCGACAAACTTAGGCCATTTCCGCTACTTAGGATAGGTAGGTAGATTAGAAAGAGGTTCGGAGATAGCAGGAAATATAGAGGGAAGCCCGGCGCACATTGGGCTGAAATCGAATAAAGCTGGCCAATATTTCAAATATGGATTTTGAGCCTGGAAGTCGAAATTTGACATAGTGACTCTAATTTTATTGGTGAATGTGGTATCTGATTTTTACTTATAATAAGTTTCGCGTACTTACAGTATATTAGGACTTAAAGTTGAACAAAGAACGTAAAAAATACCGGAATATACTTTTCGCTGAAAATCTCCGAATGAAGGTGTTGCAGAAACTTTTGTAGTAGCTTTGAGGAATAAAAAGTGATATTGTTTGACAAAAACAAACCTTAGACTTTTACATTTTGAGACAAGCCTACTCTGGACTCTAGGCGACATGTTAACAACAGTTACATCCGACGGAGCATTGAATTTTTGATGCTTTCTCTTCCATACGCCAAAGCAGGAAACACCATTTCATTGAAAATATCCACCGCTGGCGAGATTCAAACCCGAGCCACCCACTTTTACTGAGCAACCTCATTAAATAAGCTTCATGTTCCCAAAATGTGGTGATTCTCGAAATTTTCGACTGTTGTGGTGCTAGCCCTGTCGTTTGTCGCAAATGCCTCATTCGACTTTCCGACAATTCCTTAGCTGTCCCATACGTATCATATCGTATATAGTAGTACTGATCGATTACTAATTATAATTCCTTTCATTTTCATTTATATACAACTCTGCAAGCCGCCGCATTGGCGTGTGGCTTTGGGTGTAAGGACACCAGCTATGCAAAGGTGCAAAGTACGTAGAAGGTTATTGGGAGGTGAAATGATTCAGTGTTTGATGCGAGTGTTTTGAGTGGAGATTAGCCCTAATTATGGCCACTTATTGTTCGTGGGAAGAACGAACTTTTGAAGATATATGTTTGGCAATGTATTCCTCTTATTTTATCGCTTCTATCGGACCCCGAGATGTAAAGCGACGTCATAATTCCTTGCGCCTCACTGAAAAACACCTGTTCCTACTTTTTCAAGCAGATTCACATATGCTCGTGACGTATTCCAGGCATTTTCGGCCCCGGTGGCGGCGAGGTAAAGTCCTCGCATGCTAACCCGAGGGTCGCGGGTTCGAGTCCCGCCTGGGTAGAATATTATCTGCCTAGGATATGGGTGTTTGTGTCTCGTCCGTTATTACTGTTATCCACCCGACGTAAATTGGCACATTGTGCCGTATTCTGGATAGTGAAGGTAAATAAATAAATAAAAAGTAAATAAATAGCCAGTTAAAAGTGAAGTATCAACTCTTTTTTTCTGCAGAAGAATGCGGAAGACCATGGTTGAGAGGAGATATTGGGTAAACCACGAAGATAGAGAAATAAAATAGACGTTATGGGTGGCTTGGCGAGAGCTAGGACTAATCTCTAGCTGAAGAGTGATACAGGGCATGAATATAGGGCCCTTCAGATGTAAAATAGTGATATGGGTATTCTGTATTCGGTCTCAATCTATATTTACCTTTGTTCAAAATCATTTTGTTAACAAAGCCCATGAAGTTACGCCTGAAACCACCAATCATAAAAACATTTTGTTTAATCTCCTTGGTTGTGCTCGAAGGATGAAACGCATCATTTCAGTTTTCCAAGGCAAGTCATTGTGGTAGTTTCAGAGCAAAATCGGTGGAATTTCATTCCCACGATAGTGGGTATTTCTAAACGTATTCGTGTATTGGTGAATCTTCACCTTTTACCCGCAATCGTTAAGAGGGCTGAAGGCGATATCAAGACTACAAGGAACCTTTAATTTACTTAAGTTTCCGAATGTGATCGTAGAATATTTCTATGTTCAAAAGGAAAATTAAAAAAAGATGGGATAAGCGACAAAACAAGGGATATTCGACGGGTAACATCTGCAGGTGGGCATATTAATTCTTCTTAACCTCCCACTACCCAAAAATATAACAAATGCGGATTGCGATCTAATCCTTCAAAATACCTCTCAATCTTCATCTCTTGCCTTTCCAAATTTCTTTCTTTTATCTCCCATTCCTCCTTAATTTTATTTTTTTTCTTTATCATCTCCTCAAAATACGGTTTTCTTTTTCGAAACGGGAACTCCAGGCTTAAAATTAACCAGGAGAAATTTCGGACGAAATCGAGCTTTTTTCACACTACTCGATTCGCTAGATCAATAATTACCTGGATGTTTTCATAATCAAACTCTCTGATAATTGGGATCTTCTGCAACAATTCGCTTTTAAGATAATTTTTGCTATGTCTATCACAGTACTTGAATCGGCGATGTCTCCACGTCTTGCATTATTTTTGTATAAACTCCACAAACAAAATGGGGAAGGAATTTATGTTTCCCTATATAAACAGAGATAAGAGCGTCATTGTCTTTTGAAACCATTCCTAATAATACTTAAAGACTAATGAATATGGGAATTCTGATTTATTTTGAAACATGCAACGTGCTTTTGACTCGTTCATTGCGATTCGTGGAGTGGACAGCATAGAGTTACTCTCGCCATATTAGAGGGAATGTATGTATTTTGGTTGCAACGGTACTCATGTTGGTAGTATCAACGACCGTGGTGTATGAAAAATGCACTCCTTGGGACGAGATTTAAAAATGACGAGGAATGAGAGAAGTGGTGGAAACATAGCTGCGACAGTTGGACACAAACTAGCACGAGTATGGCATACTTTTCCGAGTAGGCCCCATCGTTTAAATCTTGAGCGATATTGAGTAGGTCAATTGTACTTCTTTAGGAGGGATTAAACGTATCATGTGCCTAAATAAATTCCATCAGCTGTAGTAAAAGGTTATCTCTATAGGAGAAAAATAATGAGCCTTGTGAACTGGAGGGAGTGCGTCAAGCATTGTTGGAGTATAACTGAAACAAATGAGTTATGAAAGGATAACTTCAACAGTTTCAAGAGAAATTTCTAGAAAGTTCATCTTGTAATGAATAAAATATTTTTCTCCATTTAGTTGAAACAAAGTTGTACCACACGTAGTTTGGTTGTCACGTAGCCGTCATTAAGTACAAAAACTATAATGAAATAACATCAGGTACAAGGTATGACAAGGTACAAGGTACGACAGGGGTACCTGATGATGTTGTACCTTGTACCTGATGATGACTCTGTGAGTCGAAACGTGTAGTACTGGTAAGAAAAATGTTGTAAAGTGCGATTGTTGTTCTCATTACGACAAACTTCCGCTACATTACACCTGAATCAGTGAAACAATAACTACACCTTAAGTACATGATGATGGCTGCGTGACACCGGGAACATGTGTATCGCATGCTCCTTTGCTAAAAAACCATGCAATTTTTTATTAATAAGGAGGGTATCACAGAGCATATTCAACATTGCGGGCCTCATCATCATCACTGGTCGTCCAATCCTAGGATTGGTTGACTGCCACCCTCCACCTCTCCCTATTTAATGACAGTTCCTTTACCTCTTGGAATCTCTTCCTATGTACTCTTCTCTTTATTTGGTCCATGATATTATTCCTCAGTCTTCCTATGTGGGCTTTTCCCTCTATTTTGCCTTTAATTATATTCTTCACAAATCCATTGTTTCTCAGAGTGTGTCCAATCCATCTGGTTCTTCTTTTCTGTATGGTATTTCATATGGTTCTCTCCTCTTCTGCTCATGTGTACACTTCACCATTTGTTATTTTGTCCGTCCATTTTATCTTCAGCATCCTCCTCCAGCACGAGATTTCTATTCTTTTCTCGTCAGCTTTTCCAATGGGTCATGCTTCCGATCCGTATAGTGCTACGCTCTACACGAATGTTTTCACATAGGTACTGTTTCCTGGTTCGTAGTTCTATCATCTTTTAGCACACCATTTGTGCACACATTGCGGGCCTATTGCACAGAATTTTTCTATTTCAATCGTTCTTACTCAGGAAGGAAGCGGCGTGTTGGGTAAACATGTATGTATGTAACGATTCAGTGACAAATTAAGCTGCCTGATGAAATAAAAATGTCGTTTCCCTGGACCGGTATTCGAACCTAGGTCCCCAGAATTCTTCCCGGTGCTTCAACCAATTAACCACTGACTTGTGGGATCCAGAATAAACTGCGTCGTTCCACGGGGATGCTGCGGGGCAGTCAGCCGGGAGATATATCGCATCAGCGGAAGGAAGGGAGGGATGGGAAAGGTGTTTATCCCCGCGCCGATTTTCGGGAGTGTCCCTCGGTGGACTCGTCCCGTCCGTAATTTATGGCGCGCTCTCCGATTCGGACGGATTCTTTGCCCGCAGAGGAGAGCGTCATCTCAACCCGCCTCGTCCACTCGAGAGGGGTAGCGCGTGAGCGATCAATCACGCGAAGTCTCAACTCTTTTGCGTGCCAGGGAAAACACACGGATTCACGGTCGCACGACGCGTGAAGGCCGTCCATCGTCGGGGGAAGAGCAAGTGGGCAGCGGAGTGACGCCCAGTCCATCGCATCCATGAGTTGCATCAATTAAGCACGCATAAACGATTATGGGAAAGGATTTGTGGCGCAACTTTATAAAATGGACTCATATCCAATCCGGATGAAATCTGTTCCTAAACTTCCTCGCTGTTTCAGTAAAGGCAGTCTGAGCGAGATATCACTTCATAGAATGCAATATATTTACCCTCATCATAAACAAAAAAAATCTCATCTTTCCATACAGACTAAAATTTTAGCCGTAGAGAATGGTGTTCCAGGTCTCCTTCCGCGTTTATCCATTTTTCATGGACAATATTTCGCCAGCGTTCAAGCTGGCTTCTTCAGGTCTGATGAAGTGTAGATGCAGGGTTTGGTCCGACCTTTTATGTTAATCCGTTTTCGCGCCTTCGGGTGGAGGTGTGTAGTGATTGGTCCGTACCGTTGAGGAGCCGTTTCCAAGTGGTGGCCAGGATGTAGCCGTCCTCTCGGTTGAAATTTTATGGTGTTTTTGCTATCTCTATTAATTCCCGTATGATTTTAGGGAAATAGCGGGCTTCTTTTTTCAATAATATGGTGCTGTCAAAATCACTCCTCTGATGGTCTGCGACCGCCAACTGGCGGAGTTGTCCATTTTTCACACATTTGTCCATTTTCCACAATTTTAGCCATTTATAGTTCTACTATTTGAGATATTTCCCAAATAATACCAGCCATTTTCCATGGAAAGTGAAATGCGTATTCACCCTAGAGCACTGATTCTCAACCACCCTAATGTGGCGACTCTTAGATACAATTCCACCTGTTGTGACACCCAACCATAAAATTATTTTATTTTCTACTTCATAACACAATCGGAAATATATATTCTCGGACGGTCTTAGGCGACCCCTGTGGAAGGGTCTTTCGACCTCCAAAAGGTCGCGACCCAAGGGTTGATAACCACTGCCCTAGAGAGGCATAAGTTAAAATATGAGGAATTTTCAACACAGATCTATTCAGAAAGTATACAGAGTGTAGTTTGTATTAGTTCTCAATTGATTCAAAACTCGATTGCTCACCGCAATAAGTTTTACATAATCGATAAGCTCTATTCGGGAAGTCCTCCTGGTGAGGGACTTCACCTTCGCCATCGTCTTCAGGGCAGGGATTCTGTCCTGAAGGCGATGGACGACTCAGCCATCAAAACATCGGCACTTATGGAGTCTCTCACCCAGTGGACTTCCCGGATAGATTATCTCAACATGTCACGCCGGGAAAGCCTCAGATCTTACTTTACGTAATATCTCTCGTCAACCGCAAAAACTTTGGTTGTGGAGACCTCTGTGCATGGTGTGAAAAAAATTGATTCAAGGTTGTAACACGTATTTCCTTCGTTATAGTTCTATTTTGTATTTTGCCCCAGCTTGCTCGTCGGAAAAGAAAATACATGAAACGTAACAGGTTTAGAGATACGCTTGCAATTTACTTAACAAAATGAAATATTCAATTTACAGACAATTTAAATTATGAAAATAATTACTTATATCCTAAGGTCATGACCAACTGTATATTCTAATTTACAGTCAAATTTGGCATATGAATAATCATTCATTCTTTTAAGTATCTTGTCCAATTATTTGCCACACTTCTCCACTTAAACTTTTCACAACATCCAGTCACAAACTTAATTTTTTGGCCAATTAAAAACCTCTTGCCTTATGGCTTCTTGTATCTTATATGAAAATAAAAGTTTATAGTTACAACCCAATTATTCGACGACACAGGTTGGCTTGTCCCTCTGTGGTCTGGAAAATCCTCTCAGCCTGTGTAGTGTTCGTCCTTGGCGGGCCCTCAGCTCTTGGGTCTCGTCCTGTTGTAAGATCTCCCGTTCCTCTCCTTAATTCCAGCTCCTTTGTCAATTCTCCTTTTCTACGTGGGCTATGTCTCGCACGACGCCACACTCTGGAACTTTCCTCTACCAAAACTTGCGTGCTGTACTGGCACGACCGTACACTCCGACGGTTTCCTCTACACTCCCTATGTGCTTTTGTTGCCGACGCTTCCACTCCCTCGGTCTATTGTTTATTCTCAATTCACAATATGGTGGGTCCCTTATTGTTATAATAAGCCATGAGGTAGTTAAAGAAAAATGGCGAGGCCAGCGTTATGTTACAAGGTGAAGAGTTTTTGAGGTATGTTTACTTAATTTCTCACAATTTTATTCGTATATTTTTTGTAAAATTCATACAATATTTGTGCTTCTTACAGCTACTGAGATTAAGCAATAAATTTCTAATGTGGTCTCTAGTACGGCTTGAGAAAAACCTCGCCTGAACACCAAATAAAAATGGCAATTTGTGTTCTACACTTTTGACCTTAAAGTTAGCACAGTGTCGAAACTATTTTTTAGCTGATCGCGCGATCTTTTAAATTGTAAAAAAACTTAGCATAAATGCTCATCACACCCTATTCCAAGCTTAACCAGGCATCAACTATTTCTAGTTTTCACTGAGAAGGTTTAACTATTTTTTTAAGAAATGGGAGTGGGTAAGATTCATAGAGATCCATCCATCATTTTTCATGTTTGTTAGCATGCATTTGTGATACCCCGGTGAACACTCCGTTTGCTAGATCACAGATTCTTATCTATAAGTTCTGTCTTGAACACACTACTAGATGCTTGACAAAGACTAATGACCCTCATTTCCTCATGCCTCCTTTTGTCGGCGAGTCTATTAGAATTATGGTGATTTATATGCTATCACATTGCTTTAAAGTTTCATATATCTTTCTTCAGTGCAAGTATTGCAATATTTTATAAGTTATGTACATGTAGTACCGTCACCCTTATTTACATTTCGTGGAAGTTAATAAAACAACGTGAGTTAATATTTTCTCCATGCCATTGGTGGACTCTCCGGTTGGCCGAATGTTATTAATATCGCTTGATGTTGTTTTCTTGACCACTTAATTATGTTTTTATTCCCCTTCACGGGTTTTCAGAGTTTGGTCAGTAATTTAAATAATTAGATGATTAAACTTTTTTCTTTAATGCCAACGTTTCGCTTTATTTTAAAACATCATCAGGGCTATAAGCAAAATTGTCAGCGGATCATTAAATCAGCAATTCTTTTCCCACCCCCCCCCCCCCCGCCGATAATTTATAATGCTATTTGGTCACACTGTGTGTCATAAAATACGACGGCTTTTCTTAATTGCCACTCTAATACCGATTTTCAATCTTTATCATTTTTTCGGGAACGTTTTTTCCTCGCAATTTCGTCTGAACCCAAGTTAGTTTACGCTGCTCTCAGGTGTTCAGGTGAATGACTCAGTTTCTCTGTAACTTCCACTTTTTTATAAAAACAGCTTTATGATTTTCTGCAACAAACAAGCTAACTGATTTCAGCAATCGTTGACGGGCCAAAACGTTTGTCCGCACGTTAAGTGTCTATACTTTTTTCTCAACCATTCCCTTCCTCAAATTCAAACCTTCTGGAACAGTCATGTCCGAACGTCCGTCCCTGTGTCAGCCGGTTCCGATGAATGCATTTCCCAGGTTAATCTCTAAACTGCTTGCAAAGACTTAACCACACTCTAACGTCCACATTTAATAAGGCTATGAATACTCGAACAGGGCGAGATAAATATCTATGAGACTCTCCGACAAGCCCAGGAAACCATCCGCGAGGCTGCGTAAGCGGCTGTAATAACACCGCCACCTTCGCCTTCTCTCGGCTTCTTTTTTCCATTACCGCCTCTCACCAAGAAGGGAAGAACACCATCTCACCCGGCTTGTTTAATATGCATTATGGTCTATCTATTTGCGCGCCTACCCTCGGGGAATAGAATACAACACGTGACGCCGGACGAGAGTGAGCATCGAATTATGTACGCGATATTCCTCGTCGCGATGACTTGATTAGGAGTCCTCGGGTCGCGTACGAGGCTCGCCGTGTACGCGATGCTGAAGATATCCTCGAATCGGAGGACGGGTCTAAGGCAGAATATACTAACTTTGCCGCTGGGATAGAAAGATGTATATCATCGAAGGTCTTGGTGAGATGCCACAGTGAAGTATCCGGTCCTGCCAAGGGAAAGTTCCCTCGCGCTCAGATATAGATCTGGATTGATGGTTGATCATTCCGAGAGTCTTTTCTGTGTCGCGGCGATTGTCGGCGAGCATTTGTCCTGTCGTCCATTTCATCCGCTTCCATGGAGTATGGCTGGAGCTGGCATTAAGGCCTCCGGTACTTCATCGCGGATGCGAGACGGAATATAAATGCCAGGAAGGATAACTGGCATGACCATATGTACATTTAGGGAAAATGGTGATGTCAACTTAACTCTAAAGCTCATCTGTGGAAAAAGAGAAATATACACGTTGTGTACTTTTTTACCTCCAGTGCTCCTTCCCGACCCTCTGTATGGAATATAAACGCAGAGGTGTTCATGCATCAGCATAATACCTTGCTAGCTACCACTTGGGTGAGCGGCAGGGGATGGATTTCACCAACATGCACTACACTACATCTACTAGACCTATGAATGCTGCTATTCATGCATTAATACTTCACTTCAAATAGCGTAATACCTACACAACTGTGTGGAGGCAAAATTCCACCAACATACCATTAACTATAAGTGTGCTACTAATGAATAACAAACTATGAGTACTGATGTATTTTGCAGTTTATTAAGTGCGCATATGTACATGAGATTTACAGGAAGCATGCGAGATGCGCTCTTAGAAATTTATAACCGATAAAAATAAGGAATAATCAAATTGTTAGCTACACTATCTATTAACAAACCTAATTATAAAGCTTCAGTCCCAGGTCATATCGTCTTTCATAATAAGTACAGTACGACGAGATTGTGTATAATGTTCGGAAAAAAGTGACGTCGCTGTCCTTCTCATTGTGATGTTATTTTGTGTGCATTAGATATTCGTGGGTGCATTAATCTCTCTGACGTTTTCAAGCCTTGTAGAGGAAAGGTAAGTGTTAAGAGTTGTAACGTTTAATTAAAATGAATAAGACTACCGCGAAATCGTTTTTCCTCACCATGCGATAGGATTAACTATGAACGCTGTTGTAATTTACTCCATACATCCCATATCCTTTCAATTTACAGAAAGTCTTGAATAGATACATGCTATATCAAGCAGATTAGTTTTTTCTGGAAGGAAAGGTAGTACATATTTTGATTATGACGGTTTTGAAACCGATGAACGTAATAATTGTTAATAATTTATATATCCCGATTTTTTTTCTTCCGGTGATATTGCCAGACGTAAGCCGCTATTTATTCTTATAACTGTGTCTATAGTTTTTCACTAGATACTCGACTTATCGTTCAAGCAGAACTTTCGGCAACTTAACATCACACCCTCTTGTTTTTATGTCAGAAATGTGTGGGGAATCAGTGATTCTACCCATTAGCCTCTGAAATAAATGCTGCATCATAAAGAGTTTCGTTCGTTTCTGCATAGTTCGGCCAACCGTCTTCCATTATTCGGCCTTTACTAACTTTATATTCAGCATGTTTGCGTTCCCATTTCAGGTGACAATCTATTTTATTGCGTCCTTGACCGGTGGGGATATTTCAACTTTTGATTTCGTAATTTCCCTGAAACTCCACCCGCACTGTTGAAAGGGCGCACATATGGAAGAGACCCGCATTGTTGATGGCAGTAAAGGCAATCAAGGTCGGCGAAGTGTACCGTTCCGAGGGCGAGAAATTCGTCACCCATTTCGCGAACTGTACAGCGAAGCGGATTCAGGACCTTCGTAATTGAAAGGTCACATTGATGTAGCCGTTTTATCAGCGATGGATCAACTGTTTTACTTGATTTTATTTTTACTGAACTTGCACTGGAAAATGAGGTTGATAATTACAGCTAAAATCTTTATTAAGGTGTAAATGAAACGCCTCTTTCTGGGAGTGAAGGGAACATGAGGATTACTGAAACAAGTGGGGAGCTCGGCAATATTCAGTACTGTTTTACGCGTAATCAATTTAAAGCGAAGCTGGGAAAAATATTTTATAATGCTGTGTTGAATCGCAGAATAATATTTTAAAAATGTGAAATATTTAGGACTAGGAATAAAGAAAAATTTTAAGCCATAATCAAAGCAATGCTTGAGGTAAATAATTGATGAATTCTAAAGAGAACTCCATTGATGTCTTACTCGTTGAAAATAATTATGCTCTGCTAAGCTGAAAGACAGTATCAGACAAAATTACGTATTTTGAGGTTAGAGTTGATTTTGATATTTTCAACCTTGAGGATTTCAAAAAATTAAACAAATAGTCGAATCTGTAACGGTTTGCCAAATATTATGTTCTGCTTTAACCGTATGTCCAGTATAAATGTCAGTTTTCTTGACTAGATAACAGCAACCACAAGTCTTAAGTTAAAATACAGTAACTACAGTGTACATTATGTTTCATGGCTTTGTGCATTCTAGTTAATTTTTTGGCTTAGAAAACTTCCCCATTAATATAGTTACGGTATGACTAGCATTGAAGTAAAATGTCGAACTATTCTATTGAAAAATGTATGGTCTTCGATTTAATGATCCTTACATACATTATCTGTTCATAAATAATAAATACTGTATTAAATTATATAAATGACATTACAAATGCAGAATTACTTATTTGCATCCACTTTATACAGCACTTATAATGAACATAAAGTCAAAGTCAACCAATAACTAAAGTATGTAGAATTTATAAACGAAATTATAAATATCAAAAGTATGTTAGTAAATATTGTGTTCGTGTTACTCATACTGCAATTATTGGCATTATGCTTCCTTGTATGCTTAGAAGGAAGCATTGATTATATATATTTATAAAGAAGCATAGTGCCAATTAACATTACCACGAAGACCATGTATTTTGGTCTTGTTGGTCCATTTTATTTAACATTATTTGAATCGGTGCATAAGAAAATGAAATCTAAACGCATCGCATTACCTTATGGTAAATCGTACAGTAATTATCACTAACAAAAAACTATTGTAACCAGAAATAGCGCAACAGTTAACTTCAAATGTTTATAAAATACACAAAAAACAATTTTATAAAAATAGTGCGAGTGATAAACTCAAAATGTATTTCTTTTTCCATTTGACTTTTTGTCAAAGTTTAAAATCGTCAAAAGGAATCCTCGGCCTTACCTTAATGAGACGGTAAAATTTATAAGAGGTTCTGTAAACCTCCACATAAAAATTGCCCTCTAACGGAGAATTATTTGAACTTTCATTTTATGCTTCAGGTAACTTAATAACCAAATACCAAATTATAGAAAAAAGTGTGGATGGTCATTAGCTCAAAAAATGAAAGTATTATTGAAAATATTTTTACATTGATGTCTATAAATCACCATAAGTTTTGGTTAAATCTTGTATAAAGTACCGGACATAGTAACCAAAATTGATGAAAAAGATGTAGATTATTTTGCATAGGATCCATAAATTAATTTGTAATTTCTCTTATTAAAAAGGTATAGGATCAACAAGTTATTGGTTTTATCTATTTTGTTTAACCGTCAAAAATATTAGAAAAACTGTTTATATTTACTACTGTAAATTTTAATCCAACTGACAAATAGGTAATTAATATAATTTTTTAAAGTTTTCTACCGATAAAAGTTAGCGTTTGTTGAAATTCAGAGGAACTCCTCCTGTTACTCTACATTTCAGAGTTCAATCTGCCTCTACTATTTGCTTTTTCTCCTCGGAATACGATCAAGCCTATTTGATTCCATTAATAAATCCTATTCTCTTTCTTCCTCTTCCCCGCCTGCCCAACATCCTTCCCTCTATCACATACTTGGGCAACCCATCAATTGGAACAGGGAGCATTATTACATCCTCCAGGCTCCTTCACTGCCTATCCTGAATTTCATTCAGAAGTTTCCTTTCCTCGCCCTCCATCCCAACAACTTCTTCGCTTGTCCTCCTTTTCGTCCTCCTCACCATCTCCATCCTTCTCCACACCCACAACGCAAACGCCAGCAGCCTAATCATGTCCTCCTATCTAAGGGTCTATGTTTGAGAACCATTCAACGCCAGTCTATATGACGAGATCTTCACCAGCCTCTTCTTACCAAAGGCCCCCGTTATAAGCTCCCTTCCATTACTTAACGCTTTTTCTGCTAAAGATATTCCCCATCTTATGTCTTTGCTACTATGCCCTTTTTCTTCTAGCGCACTGCCCTAGTAATTAAAAACCTCTAATTGCTCCAATTTCTGTGCCCTCCTACTTTTATGAACAGTCTCGCTTTCTATCTCCCAGAGAATTAAATTACTTTTGTTCTCTCACGATTTATCTTCTTTCTGTATTTCTGCACTATCAATCTCAATTTTCACTAAACACATCTCCTGTGCCAGTGTTTTACTTGTAATGCTATTTTCCTTTTTTTCCATTTGCTATGATTTTTTTATCTATCCTATACAATTGGTCTGAATTCACAGACCGCAGGGCTCGTTCTATCTGCTATATCAATGAGCTGTCTGAATAGTTCTCGGATAAGTCTTGTCTTGCTCGACTCGTCCATCGTCAGCACTTGCTTGCTCTTCGAGCTGCACCAATCCTCATGGAGGGAAGTGTGGGTATGCCGCTTTATCGGGAAACGCCAGCTTTCTAATCCCAATAAAGTCGCACTCTCAACATTTACGGCGTAATTTCATAGTCTCTTTACCCGTCCCATTAGGTTCAAACGGTTGCCCGGTTCTTATCGCTCTCTCCGACTCAGAAATGGCCGAGCCGACTCGACTCCGCGTTGCGTTCAGCGGAAGAATTGCGACTATAAACGATAGTGGAGAATCTCTCCGTTTACTTGCTCCACGGAGGACTATTACCCTAGCGGAATGAATGCCGCTGGAACTTGGACTGCCCCGGTACAAGTTTATACGATGCAATTCGATAGCGAAAATGTACTTGTTTGATATTTTGATAGTGCCGAACCGATATTGTTGATGCGCGAATAATAATTCAATGGTAGTATTTTAATATTCCTTGGGATTTTTTGCTGTTGTATTTTTTTATAATGTGTACGATGCACTCAATGTATGCCTATTTAAGTATATTGCAACAGTGATATTTAAAACTTATTCTAACCAATTTCCAATTCTCAAATGCTAATTTCTATTATTTAAAAAATCGAATTTAGGGACCCTAAAAAGGCAAACTGACCGAATGAATATCTTTTCATGATTCACATGTACACCCATTGGTTGTATAGTTACCAGAATAATACTCCTGATACTTAATAATGACCGTTTTCACGTTCTCTTCCGGCTAATACGAAATAACATCCACCATTGTTTTACTTTCTTTCGCCAGCTTCAAAACCACATCAGGGTACGCTCACCGTAGGTTAGACATCGCTTGTTCAGAGTAAAATTAAAAGCAGAATCGTATTTTTTAAATTGTAAGCAGAGGGTATAAAATTCTTTATGGAAAATTACTTTAACTTGACCGAGATTTTCATCCCTCGGCGTTTAGGCACCAGGTCCAGTGATTTCTTACCAACCACATGTATGATTTTGTACCATTCATATGTACATGCAACGATTGTAAAAGTGTCCAGTAATTTGTTAAAAAAACAGCGTTTGGTTTATCGCCGCAACTGTGGCTTAGTAAGCACAGCAACCGTCTCGTGTTCCACATTATGGACTTGAGACGCTGGCATTTAGTTCGCTTAAACCTCAATCGAAATCCGCCTCCTAGAAAGATGGCATCGTGGCGTAAGTGGCGAACACACCTTACCGGTAATTGAATGTTCCGGGCTCGAATTTTGCTCAAATGATTTTTGCATTGCAAATTTTATCCCTTGATCTATTGTTTAAGTTTCTCATATCGATCGATATGTATCAGCCCAGCCTTAGCTCAGACAAAACAAGACATCGCCGACTCTACCCTTGCTTCTGGAGCATCTGTATTTTTGGCTGTGGTCCTTTGCTCCGCCAACTGATACTGTAATCTTAGTCGTTTTTTTGTGACTCAAAGGTATGCATAGCTCTTTCATGATTGCGGGTTCCGGACGCTACTTTGAGAGGTACTTCATCCGGAACAAGTGAGCCGAGAAATTAAATTCAGCGCATGCCAGGTTTATTAGATGGTCTTGTATGTTTTTATGATTGCTTTCGGGCTCAGCAAGTGATCCAAAGGACCTGCCCCTGCCAACTTCACGGGGCCGAGTGCGTGGTGGCTATGCCTTTGTGAAGTTAGTTTTTATGGTGTTTTTCACGTCTTTTTTACCATCCCAGGTCCTCGAGGAAATTTTTTTTCGCATCCCATAACATTTTTTATGGTGTCAGTTGCGTATTTCGGCCATGGTCTTGATGATAAATAAGAAAATAAAAGCCGTGAGTCGAACAAAAGATAAAAAGGTTTGTAACGATGCTGTCCTGGTTTACGAAAGAACCTGTGCTGAATATTTCAGCAAATATTTTGCTCTAAATGTGTGTATAGAAGCATCAAGGTCTTCATTATGCTTTTTTGTATTATAGAAGTCGGCGATCATCCGACTACTCAAATGTGTTAAGAGCATTCAAAGATCAGGGGATGAAACTCGGCTGTTTTATTCAAGGCAAATTTAGGGCTTAGCTCTCAAAGTACCTACCTACCTTCATTGTTTTGTTAAATGTGTTCCTTTGTTGCAGGGTATTATCAATATAGTAAACGGTGTTACTTGTCTAAAAATAATTCATTGAGTCTCAAATAAGTATGATAAACTGCTTGAAAATATTTTTTCTCGTGGAAAATTAGGCAACCAAATTCATGCTCGTTCATCTCTAGCAGGAACATTTAGTTTTGCGACTGATGAATTCGATGTCTTTTTCTTGTTCACCCTGAGAAAATGATTGATTTTCTTCAGTACTTGTCAATTATGATTAAGTGGAAACGTGGACTGACTATCCCTTATCCTGTTATTGCTGCTAAGGATGCTTAGTCTTATAACTATGCTGAGAAGAGTATGTTTAGAGAATGGTCACTTACGTTATATAAAATGTCCATATTAAACGCCAGGCATTCGTATAACGATCAAATTGTTATATATTTTCTGAAGCTTGGGGACTTGTGAACTTATGTTCCTATTGTGCTAAGTATGTTCTTCATTTTGGAATGAAAAGAAGCAGTGTGGGTGGCCTGTGTCTTGTCTTATAAATTAAATTCATGGTCACTTTCTTTACCTGGCAAGATCCCTTGCCTTACCTGTGAGTTTTGTATTATCTGCTGCGTTATGTATTGTTATTCATATTCCTATCAACTTTAAGGTTTATACAAATTAGCTATTTTTAGCCTCTCCCTACATCTCATTTGGCCATATTTCTTCACACTGATTTTGCTTTTTCTTTCTTATCTTCTTCCTTCTCTCATTCCTTTTGCTCGTACTGTTGCTTACAGTCCTAAGCGTTTCTTGATAGTTCTTGTATGTTCCTTTCTCCTTGAGCATTTCCCTTAAAATTTCTAATTTTTTGCTGCTACCATAGGCATGAATCAGAATTACCCGTCAATCAAATAATGAAAATATTTTCATGTTTTCTGGTTGCTTATCAAAGTTCTGTCAAGTTATTGAAAAACCACTGGTGTTTAACTATTAATATCCTAACTTAAAGGCATTAGTACCGTAAGAATAGGAAAGTGATTAGATTCTCTACAGGCAAGAAGGTATAAGTGTGAGAGTGCACAAAATATAGAAAGACGAGCATGTATTTAGATAATATTTTGGAAGAGAATGGCTTAAGTGATATGAAAATAGATTTAGAATTGCTATGGCTAAAGCAGCATTTTCAATAAGGAGTGGATTGATGAGGGCGGTCTGAATAGAGACGTAAAGAAAGGGCTGGTAAAATCTCTAATATGGGGCGTGGCGCTGCATGGGTCAGAGACTTGGTCATTGCGAAGGGCACGTAGACTTGGGGCGTTTGAGATGTGTGTAGATGAGCTGAGTGGCGAGAAGGACAAATGAGGATGTATTGGATATGGTTGGAGGACGTATTGAAAGGAGAGGGAATGCTGAAGAGAATAATAGAGGGGATGGCACTGGGGAAGCGTGGAGGAGGATAGGAATTCCGGATAAAATAAGAAGAGGGAGATGATATGAGGAATTCAAGAGGGATCTCGGGGCCATCCATAGTAGTGAAAACGAATTAGGATAAGTACTGCCCATAACCCAACAGACCAGCTGGTAGGGCACTTTAATTAATGAAGCGTATTTTTTCAGATGCTTGCGAGAAATCTTGCTCAATCAGCGAGGGATGATTGTTCAACTGTGTGCCTCAACTACACTAAAGCGCTTGATTCACGTCTTGACCAATATTTTTACATGTCTGCCTAACTTATGTGTGAAGCGATTATCCGCAGTGCTAATATTTTCCGATGTGCTTCGGGTTAACGTAATCATCATCATAGTCGTTCAATCCTAAGATTGGTTGACAGCAGCCCTCCACCCTCCCCTATCTACTGCTAGTTCCCTTACCTCTTGGTATCTTTCCTTCTGTACTTTCCGCTTTATTTGTTCCATGAACCTATTCCTGGGTCTTCTTCTGGGGACTTTTTCCTCTATTTTAACATCAATTATGTTCTTCACAAACCCATTGTGTCTCAGGGTGTGTCCGATCTATCTTTATCTTCTTTTTTTCTATGGTGTTCCATATGGTCCTTTCCTCTTCTATTCTTCTGTGCACTTCATCATTATTCATTTTGTTCGTCCATTTTATCTTCAGCATTATCCTCCATCACCAGGTTTTGAAGTCTTCTAGTCTATTATGGTCAGATTTTCCAATGGTCCATGCTCCCAATCCGTAAAGTGCTACGCTCCACACGAATGTTTTTACATACTGTTTCCTGATTTGTAGTCCCATCATCTTTGAGCACAGCAGTTGTCTTTTTCCCATGAACGCCTTCTTAGCTTGGGCTATTCTCCGCTTGATGTCCGTTGTACTTCTTCCGTCCCACGTGATGGTACTTCCGAGATAGGTGAAGGAATCCACTTGCTCTAATTTATCTCCTCTGGGGGTGACTTCTAGATTCAGCTTCTCTCTTCCTCATACTTAACGTTAACGTATTATTGTATTGCAATTTCCTTCATCTAAGTGCTGCCCCCGGCCAATTTTCTCACCTTGACAGCGGGCAGCACTGACCTCTCGCGGGAGGGTGATTGACCGAATCCCTGGTTGGCCGTGGACCGCCAGGTTTGACAAGCCAGTTTTTAAACGTTTTCAGCATGGGCGTGGAGCATAAATCGCTTGCTCGATATTTACACCCGCGTTTGAAATAAGCCGCTAACGGTCTCCACCGCGCGCAATCTCTCCTTCATTTTTGTTTCTTTCTTTTTTGCTCCTTTGGGCGTAATTTATGCGCCGGTAGTTAAAAAAGTCTGGGCTTCGAAGGCTATGATTACGTATCTCGTTTCATGTACCGTTTCGGAATGACTGCACGCAACCCGAAGCGACATCAGCGGGCAGCGCATGATTGCGCTTATTCGCTCTCACGAGACCTCGTCTAGGAAGAAAACGTGACGGATCTATCCAAGAGTAGACGTCGTGGGCTAATCTATCCCGTGCCTTTTCATCCGACATCCCTCCTTGACCAACGTCAACATTTGGTATTCTTTTTAATGATGGCTTAGTAGCAGGGCGGTTCCATCTAAACGTCATCATTTACCGGATAATATCTTATCTTTCCTTGCAAAATTATCACTTAGGGAGGTATTCTCGTTGAAACTTGAAATGAAAGTGAAAAAAAAACGAAAACGTTTTCTTTTTTGAATTTTTTGAGCGTTCGTTCAGGGCATGGGAAACGGAACTTGGTTCTAAATACCTGGGTTGACACGCCTTTGAGCCTTTCAACTTTCGCACCACAGTTAAGGACAAACACGATTGTGAATAGGTTTATTTACGACACCTGTTGATCATTACCTTCATTCAGTGTTATGCCACTTGATGCTCATGGGCCATATTTGTCCTAAGTCATTTGTACTATTACAAAATCAATTCTAGACTTTCCTAACCATTTTTCTTTTGCAAACATCTTTGCCACTTACACAGTGCAGACTAAGTTTCACGTCTCTTATGTTTCCTCAGTCATCTAAACATGCAAAATGTGCCGTTCTCTTCCGGGATTGAAACAGTCAAAAAAATAAAAAAAGAATTTTTAAGTATACTTCTCTAAATATATATAAAAAAATCTAAAAGCTAAAATATATCTTAACATCGCACTAAAAAAGAAAAAAATAATGTTTCTCGAGTGAATGAAAATTTATCCCAGTATTGGAAATAATTAAATTCAATTGAAGGAAATTAGCCACACAATGATAAGACCACAACGAAAAGCGTGGGGCGCTCTTTCATATTCGATATCAACATAAATTCAGTAAATATGAAGATTTTGGTTTTCAATGGAATAGAGAGCTTTAATATACAATTTCTAGAAAATCTTTAAATGAACTTAAGTTAAGGTGCAAAATATAAATGAGGTCGCGCCCCATGCTTTTCGTTGTGGGCTCATAATTGTGTGGCTAATTTCCTTGAATTGACTCGAAATACTTCCAGTGCTAGGATAAATTTTCATTCACTCAAGAACTTATTACTTTATCTTTTGTAGAGCGATGATAATATATTTCTATTTTTAGATTTTTTTATATCATTTTAGAAATCATGCTACAAAATTCTTTTTTTATGTTTTTTACTTTTTAGTCCTAGTTAATAAAATATTTATAAAACAACTTGTTGTACTGGTTAAAAAAATATCTTATAAACAACAAGTTATTTTATATACATTTATTTATTTATATATTTATTTTCACTACCCCGAATACATCACATTAGGCCATTTTACGTCGGGTGAATAACAGTAACAACGGACGAGGCACAGGCACCCATGTCCTGGGCAGATAATATTCTACCCAGGCGGGACTCGAACCCGCGACCCTCGGGTTAGCAGGCGAGGACTTTACCCCGCCGCCACCGGGGCCGACGTTTTATTGTTTTAAACATTTTACTAACATAAAATGTTTAAAAACAACGTATTGAACATTTACTGTTTGCACTCAAAACATTTTACTAACATATAATGTTTAAAAACAAGTTGTTATAAACATTTTATTAACAAGGGCTATAAAAACTAGGACTGTTTACTCTATAAATAATTCGCACGGAGGTAGACTCGATGCGACGCCTCTGAGTGACTTCGGGACGAGAGTTGGACGCTTCACCACTAGTCTAACTCGATTCATGTTGTTGTTTGAATGCAGTGGTCACTATGTGGGGTAAAATGAAGTGGTAACCATGGACTCATGGATCCATGGATCCAGAGAATAGCGAGCTAAAGGAAAGCATATAAAAAAACTTTGCTTTCCGGTGGTATGTCTGTGAAGCTCACTGTGATTTGAGGTGGTTTGAGCGATTACTGTTTACACACAGATTTGCGTGAAACTTTGCATACATGCACTGAAATGTAATATATATAGATCAAAGCTAAAAAATTGTACGTTGCCAATTTGGCCAATTTCATAGCAATATAATGCTGTTTTGACATGTTTTCCTATGGCACTTGTCACATATTTCAAAATTATTCGATGACATTAGTACGGATTTTCTCGCAAACGCGAAACATCCGTTTCGTATTGTCATAATGGTACCTACTAAATATCAAGGCATCATGCCGAATGAAAATTATGAATTTACATACGATTTTCGCTTCAATTTAAAATTCCTCGCCGTAAGCCTAGTCATATCAATGCTTTTACTGTGAAGACAATTTTAAAATATTATTCTCGTATTATTTATATTACTAGACTTTTGGTCATTTCCAATGTATAAAGATTGGTGTACCCAAATGAAGTGTGGTTCAAGAATTTTTTTTACTTTCTTGAGGAGTTATTGATAGTATACTCAATGATTTATGACTCTCGCTACAGCCACTTTAATAATTTCCTCCCTATGCCGCCCTTCCTTTGAATACCTCTCTTTCTTTGGTTAAAATCCATTAATTATTCTGTTACATTCCCGAATTGATTTTTGTTATTTACACCCCAAATGTTCCTATTCTGAAGAATAGCTCACAACAGATTAGCCTATGACTTCCTTGATCTGCTATTCTATCTCACACAATTCACTCCGTTATGCATGAATCTGATTTGTTATTCTATTCTCTCCTATTTTGTTGACAAGCCAGACCAGTCATTGCCAAGCCGGTGATGCACACTTATTTCATAAATTTCCATTGACAGGGAATTCATTCCACATACTTTCACCACCCACTCATTTTTTACTATATCCCTTTTGCTTTCATGTAAACGTTTTTCATTAAAGCTGACTTCTCTACCATTTCTTGTACAGCCCAATTTTCTCTCTTACAGTTATGTAGGGAGGAGGATATTATAATATATCTCTCTTCAGATCATCTAAGATGCCTGTTCTTATCCTAAAGGTACTTGCGGCGTGAATCGGGAATCACTGATTGCACATTTCAATAACTTTTCCTGATAGTCGAAAAAAATCCGTGGAACATAAAACACTTAAGTGTACGTCGGAAATAACCTTACTAGTCATAATGTCAATGATTATAATGAGAATTATATTTTCCAATTTTCGTTTCAATTACAGCATTGTAATGACTTGGTTTTCGGCGCAGAATACCAAATCTAACCAATAATCATGTGCCAGTGCTTTTATTTGATATGATAACTTGATATTTATTATGAACCACTGTAATCATATGAATCGTGTTTTTTCGCGTTTAGTAGAAAATCTGTACGTATGTTATTGGATTTTTTCATAATCCTTTCCAATTGCAATAAGAGTACGTGTTAAAGAAGCATAAAATTGCCTGGGAATCTAATGGGTAACTTGCATTTTTATATGTACTTATTGTAAAGTTTCATGCAAATCTGTTCATAAACAAAAATTGCTGCAACCAATACCATAACACACATTCACGTTCCAAGAGCTCACCCCTTAACCAGTCTCATCAGCATTTCCTCACCTCTCAGCATGTTCTCCGTCCAGTACACCACTACAATGATGCATTTTTTGAATCGCCCCCAAAAGAATTCCTTCGCATTCATTCTTCTCCACACCCTCATCTCAAAAGCATCAAGCCTACTCTCATTCTATTAACTCAGTTGCACGTCTTCAAATCATAAAATGGTACTTCATAATTTTGTTAGTTTTTACAGGTCAAATTACTGATTGAAAATGTCAGTCGTTTAAAACAACAATGTTGAGTTTATCTCCGCGTACAATGGCATATCAAACACAGCAGCGCCTCGTGTGCTGTTGGAGATTGGACACATGAACATCTATTCCAACATCTACGAGCCCGCGTTAACCCAGCCAAAATTCACCCTGGAGTAAATGGCATAGTATTGTCATCGCCTTACACATCTAAATACAATATTCCTGTGCATCGTCTGCGTGAATGCTTTCTATAAATTAGTAATCATTTCATGTTTTAAAGTAATTATTTTGTCAATTTCTGCTATTAGCACTGATTGAGTTAGGCTCTTTTTTTCCTCGTAATTAATCTCCTATTTCCCTATTCTTTTCAGTTCTGTATTTGAGAGAGAGGTTGACTGTTAACGTGAAGTCGTGATGTGTCTCTCCCCACTATAATATAATTTGCAGTGAGAAGCGTTGTACAAATCGGCCCCTAATTTTCTTACATTTCCTATAACCCTTCAATAAATCCAGTCATATGCGCATCCATGCAAGTGGAGAATATTTTTCCTTTCATTACTTGTAACGGTAACCTTCGTAAGGGTTCATAATGAGAGCAAATATCTCACTTCAAACAGTAACCTTGTCTCGGGCATGAATTCTGGGATGTTTGGTTAATTTCTCCTTGTTTTAGCTGCTATATAAACTACGAAGGCTCTCAGAATGACGCACAGTGGCAGACCGATCCACAATCTGAATGTCCGTCGTCCATTACGGCGCTCACCGCCACAGATGCCGCCGAGAACCCCATGGGGTGTTCTCCTCAATCCATCGGATGTTCGAAGCGCGTCCGTCAACTGTTGCCGCCGCCCGCTGCTTCTGCCCATCTGCTCCTCCCGCGGGGATCGTCCGCATAGCTGGACCACTCCTCAGCCACCCTACCCCCACTTGGGATGCGAAAAAAAACTCCTGCACCTCATAACGTTGCCTTACGATCATTTTCACTTACTTAAACACTAACCAAACCTAACTAAAAAGTACACTGGACATCAAGAGGAGAATAGCCCAGGCTAAGAAGGCGCACATGGGAAAAAGACAACTGCTGTGCTCTCAGAAGATAGGACTACAAATCAGGAAACATTGCGTGAAAACATTCGTACGGAGCGCCGCACTCTTTGGATCGGAAGGATAGACCATTGGAAGAGCTGATCAGAACAGACTAGAAGCCTTAGAAACCTTTTGATGGAGATAGAAGATGAAGATAAAATGGACGGACAAAGTAAGAAATGATGAAGTGTACAGATGATTAGAAGAGAAAAGGACCATATGGAACACCATACAGAAAAGAAGAACCAAGTGGATTGGACTCACCCTGAGACACAACGGGTTTGTGAGGAACATAATTGAAGACAAAATAGAGGGAAAATTCCTCAGATGAAGAGCCAGGAATGAGTTCGTGGATCGAATAAAGAGAGAAGTACATAGGAAGAGATACCAGGAGGTAAAAGAACTAGCATGAGATAGGGAAGGGTGGAGGGCTGCAGTCAACCAATCTTAGGATTGAACGACCAATGATGAAGCACTTACCCTTCCCCGTCCTCAAGTAATTTGAGCATGTTTTACCTAGATTTAGTAAATTCCAACAATACAGACTAATCACTATGCGTCTGAAACATAAAATTGACTGAACAGCTGTCTTTGTCATTAAACTTTCTCTCTCAGAAGTCTCTAGAAAAATTACCACTGAAACATTTTTTATTAAAACTTGTTGTGTGGGCACCATCAAAGTAAATGTAAAGGGGCAAAGTGTTAGATCAAGTTTTTATCTTCTATATAGGCCATCTACGAACCTTTTAATCTCGTGTTTTCGCGATTTTGCGCTATTGGTTTGTCGGTTCATCATTTTCCTTCTTCCTGATTTTATTAATTATTTTTCTGTGCTGTTCTTTTCTTCCTTCTTTTCATCTTCTTTTCTTATTCATCCTCTTCTGGATATCCTGAATATTTGGAATTTTTTCCTGCATTCATTTTGATTTCCTATTTCTTCTTCGGTTTTGCTCATATGGTCCTTCGTTCAGGTCTGTCTTGAGCTGTGCGATCCATTATACTTTAGTGTTTGGACTTTGGTCAAAGGAGTCAAATACTCTCTCAGTCTGCTTTTTATTATCCATTATCTTCAGGTATTTGTCATGAGACATTCTTCTCTTTCTTAATATATACGTTATTTTCTAATATTCGTCAGAAGACACCCATTTTAATCAGCCATTTAAAAAAGAAAACTGGAAAAATTTTCTTCTCACGGACCACATTGCAAGACGTGTGTTGATCTAATTTTAAGCTATCATAACATCACCATGTATTTCAGAATATGTATTTATAAATGCTGTCTCAAGTAGCTTTGTAAGTACGCATGCGTGTAAAAAATCTTGTAAGATTATTTTTATGTAGGTACCACATACTAGGAATTGAAAATATTCAAACCTTTAAAAATGATCCATATTGGTAAAAATGAAATAACTTTATAGTAATTTACACACTGTTTTAATAAAAACCGACCATGGCTTCGACACTTTATGTCATTTTCATTATAATAATTAGGTCCAATGAATTATGTCCAACTTTGGACATTCTTAGCATTGTAAATAATAAGAAACTTGGTTTTTCCACATAGATGTATTATAAAAAGACAACCTAGGTTTCGACAAAGCTCGTCATCATCAGTTATATCTATTTATAATAAATCTATGTGGAAAAACCAAGTTATTTATCATTTACAACGCAAAGCATTTCACGATTTCATGAAGTCACGCTCGAGACAACGGATTATACTTTGGAAATTACTATTGTTATATTATTCTTAACAATATGAATATACAATATTTCCACAAAGTTATGCCTTAAACTCAATCATTTTTAAAGTTACTTAAATTTACATTCTGTTGCTGTAATTTTATACATATTTCCCCAATTCTCATAGTAAAAATAACTTTGTGTTGACCAGCGTCTTGACATTTTACTTCAAGACGAAGTATTTGATGATTGCTGTCGAACCTCATCTTGAATAATGAGTTGACTCATTCATTCGGGAAGAGAATCCAATATCCTGTCACTGGGTATCATTTAAAGCTCTTTATTTGCTTATTGGTTCCCGATAAGACTAAATTGAGAATATTCTTCCAGCGTGTCAGTCGAGCAATTGAAGCGCGCATGCACAATTTATTGGTGAAATTTATGAGCCATGAATGTTAATGGATGGCATTATCTCCCTGGAATTTTGCTTCCACTTTGCATGTACTTGTGACTCACTGAAATATATGCCTGTATATGTATCCATGAGGTTTGTAAACTATTGATGTGCAAATTGGGCGCTCCTCAACAGAGTATGAACTGGCGCGGTCAGTTTCACGTTTACAAAAAATAGTCGAATCGCTTAATCCGCTAAATATTTTACGAGACGGTCGAACGCGTGAAATTAAAAAATGGAGCCATAAATGGATTCGGCGGGGTGCTCAATAGTTTGCCATGATTTCCAGTATGTAGGGATTACCCCCGCATCCCAAACCGTTTTCTTTTTACCTGCCGCTTTGATACGAACTGGGGGTGTAAAACGCAGTGGCTCGGACAATAAAGAACGGTAATTGCTGAATAATTGAATCGTAGCGTTATAGCGGGAAGTGATGTGCCTATTACCGTGGAAAATTAAGTAATCACATTTGGCCATAAAATTAAGCCCATATTCAAAGCCTACATTATTATGTCTCTCCTTGGAGATATATCTCTGTGTGTGTATATATATATATATATATATATATATATATATATATATATATATATATACTCACATAAATATTTATACGTGTGTTTAAATATTTACTGTGTTCGTTCATTTTATGTGTTCCTATCCACTTTCTTTCTACCTTTCTGTATAAATATTTATGTATTTGCCGCTGTGCGGTCTGAGTGAATGAGTGAACGAATATATATATATATATATATATATATATATATATATATATATATATATATATATATATATATATATATATAAAATGGCTTACACAATATGGACGTGCTTCTAGTTTCGGATCAGATTCTAGATTTGGATTATCCTTCGCTGTACTATCATGGTGATTGTGTTCTTTAGTGTTGATCTACATGTAAAATACGTTGATATGGTCACTTCAACTTGAAGGTAGATTGGAGCACATAATGTGGCGTTATATCAAGTTGACAGAACAAAATCATAAGAGTATCAATTTTTGCGAAGACATGTCTTATAATTTAATCGCTTGTTATGTTGCGGTTTTATAAAAGACACTTTAGCAGAAATGAGCCACATATTTGCCACTGATTATTGCCATTTTTGTTCTCTGCTGTGCTCAAGTCTAGTCATTCGATCGAAATTGGCACGATTCTCTCTCTGTGTTGAAATTTCCTCGGATGATGCTATACCGGCAACCAATGCGTGATTAGAACATGCAAACTTGATCTTAGAATGTCGATCTTATCAGTTTTAAACCTTGACATAGATTTTCCAATCGGTTTTCTACCGCGCGGCAATTAAGATCGTAAATAGTCGAAGATAGCAAAATTAAAGATGGGGATCGTAAGATCAATATATTAAAAGTGTTATGTTGCGGAAAACATCAATTTCAGCGACCCAAATTCCATCTCAAGCCACCAGTAAAACTTTTAGGCAATTTATGGATTTCTAGTTCAGTCTGTTTGAATATGGTATGAATAATAATACACCAGGGTTGAAATTCACTATGAAAAAATTATTTGACTTGACCGGGATTCGAACCCGGATCTCCCAATTGCCGGTCAGGTGTGTTAGCCAGTTACACACGCCTTGAAGGAAGATGGCTTGTAACTGGCTAACACACCTGACCGGCAATTGGGAGATCCGGGTTCGAATCCCGGTCAAGTCAAATGATTTTTTTCATAGCGAATTTCAACCCTGGTGTATATGCACCCGTGCGAGTGACTTCGTGCCACATCATTTGTTAAATGCAATGTTTGGAAAAGGATTACTAATGATATGATATTTGGTCTATAATGGGCCATTGATCTCAAATGAAACCAAAATAATTTTATTTCGAGACACTTGAAGGCTAAGGGTAACTTATATTCAAATTTCGAATCACGGCACCGCTCCGAAAACAGAGCTATGGTGCTCTTTTTTCTCAAACATGCCCGTATTATGTTCTAATTTTTACTATCTAAGGTATACAAATTGATTAACTGTGGTATCTTAAGAGTATAGTGTACAAGTAAATAAATAGTTCAGTTCTTTACTTACTGTAAATCGAAAGCATTTCAATTAAGTGGTGAAAGTCTTAGCTATTTCATTAGAGTGCCATGTTATGAATGAGAAATTCATTCGGGTTAATCAATTTTACTGTCGTTAGGATAAATATTTGAAAATTTTTCGATATTGCGACTGAATGGGAGAAAATTATGGTTTAAAAATTGAGGTTTTTAATAAAAATATTTAAGAGAGATATTTGATTACAACGGCGAGGTCCATTCGCTAAATTTTTTCAATCATTTTTCCGGACTTCCTCTTGCTCTACAGTCCATTTTCCATTCAGCTCACAGTATGAGCTCTTCATGGTTCATCATTTTGGCATTTTTCAATATAGCTTAATTTATTTCATTTCCTCTCAGTAATTCTTCCTCTACGTTTCTAATGCAATTTTTTTTTAACAGGAAGCCATTTTGCCATAGAATTAAGTTTATATAATTTATGTCGCTAAATAAGCGCCAGAAACCTTTTCTCTCTGATATTTTATTATTTATCTCTGAAAGTCCTTTTATTAGAGATTTAGCCTGGCCTGGACGGTACCTTTGAGGTCACCTCCCTTCTTTAAGCCGTAGGGTATCACAGTGGAATAGGGCGACTGGGTAGCTTAATTGGTTAGAGAACTCGGCGCGAAATTGAGGGATCTGGGTTCGAACCCCACTGCAGGCAAAGGTTTCGCCCACTCTCCATTTAATACAATTTGTGACCACTAGCGGTTTACTCCGTTTGAGTTACTGTGCGGCCAGACCCGCAGTCCTTTCAATTTCATGCAGAAAGACCTTAAAATATCAGCATTTAGCTCTTAAAATATTTGGCAAAATACTTAGCTTCCTTTCCTTTGGATAACCACTTGAATGTGATGGAAGTACTTGTGCGTTCCAGTGCCACATAGAGCTGCACAGGGAAGAGCATAAACAATTACTTTTGGTAATGCCCCCAATGACATATTGGCGGACATCGAGGAGTTAAACAAAAGATTGTAAGCGTAGTGGTGTCACGTGAGAAATGCTGGTGGGTCTTTCTCGCTATTTTAGGAGAAATTTCTTTGATGCTGGAATTTTTTTGCCGAACAGACAAATACCAATACTAATTGTATTCGATATTTCCACTTAGTTGTATGGATAGTGGATATTTATACTTCTAATATTATCGATATAGTGACAATTCGATTTTTCTTTCCGATAAGTACAACTCTTCCTTGTACTTCCATCAGTACTGACAGTCGGATTGAATTCAGTGTGTTTAAATCAAACCATGTAAGGGACGTTATCGTATTCGATGAAAGAACTAAATGCAATTCACAGTGCTGAAAACAGAAATAAGTTCGATATTCATCCGATATTCATCCGATTTACAGCACAACACCCTGGACGGAAGCTTTAAGAAATGTAGTAAGACTACGTAATTTTTCACTGTTGAAGATTATACTACTGGTTAACAATGTCAATGTCATGGTGATAAGTTCCCTCCCAAAATTTTTGAGCTGGAAATAGCTGATAAATGACTCCGTAGAGGATTTATTCAGCAAAAAATTCTAAAGAAGTTCATAAGGTCATGATCGTTCGAAGGCTTAGAGGTCAAGTTATAAGTCATTGCCAATCGTGTCGTTCCGAGAGGGAGGTCAATATTTACCCAAAAGACATTGTGCTATTAATGGACTCCCAACTCGAATGCAGAGGGGCATGCAAGATAACTTTTCCTCTCTTTCCGTAACATTTTTCACAGCAGTGAGAAAAGACATCATGGCAAATTTTTCTTGCGATAAAGGATGAATTTTCAGTTCATAAACAGAAATTATGATAGGCTTCATGAGGCTGATGGTAATGACATTGGTGAAAGTTATAATTCTCCGTAACGATCTTGATTTTCCTTGCAGCATATGCAATTATATATCCTACTGTTTTTACTCAAAACACTTTGATTGTATTTTTAGTATCTTTTCCAAAATAGGAAAAATATCCTATACCTGGGATAAAATACTTCCATTTATCAATTGATAAAATAACCTGCCATGGTTTGATGAAAAGTTGTATAGGTCAAGATTTTGCTCTTCGTTACATGGCACGACTGTTTTCTCAATCGTGTTTCTATATGTAAGTGAAATTATTTCATAATCAGAAGAGTGACCTTACACAAAAGAAAAGTGTAAAATCATGGGATTTTAAGCTTATTGCAATACATGGGTATGTACTATCTTCTTCATTCTCCTTCGTCTTTTGAACAGAATTAATACCATTTTCATTCTTGCCCGTTTTTTCAAATGGTTTTCTTTTCCATTTATGCAAATATATATTGTAATATGCCTACATATACCAAAAGGAACATCATGGTCATTGTAAACACTGTTGACAAATAAGACTCGTAGACTCTATTGTCCCAGCACTGTGGCTAGCAATTTACTGATTTCAATTAAAAAGCTTTCAAATATTGGCATACCACGCCCTCAACCGGTTGCTACAGAATTTTTATGCGTTTCTTACTAATTACAAATGTGCACTTACACTGCTAATATCCCTCAAGATCAAATTACTCTCTTCGCTAAAGGATCTGATGAAATGCGTTCGATGTATTACTACACCAACAATATGCTATTCTCAACGTGCCTGTTCATTTTTATAACGTTATAATTATAACCAAGCGACTGATTGCAACATATAGAATGACCACATTTTGTAGCCCAACCGACACTACCAACTAATGTTTCGTGAAGTTATAGGCAGTCACCACAGCTTTCTGTTATTTTATTAAACTACATGAAAAGAATATCAAGCATTAGCAGTTTTGGAAGTGCGTTGGAAAGATATTGGGAGAATTTTATCTTGAAATTATTGTTCGTTTGATATTTTCTTGACGAATTTGTATTTAAATTTTAAAGTAATTGCATTTTTTTTAAATGATAAA
Organism: Ceriagrion tenellum; assembly: GCA_963169105.1. NCBI lineage: Eukaryota > Metazoa > Arthropoda > Insecta > Odonata > Coenagrionidae > Ceriagrion > Ceriagrion tenellum. The sequence continues at coordinate 113,705,227 of OY720637.1, forward strand.
TAAAAAATAAAGTAAAATTAAGTATATTTGAGATATAAAATAACTGAAGAATAATCTGCCATTTGCTTTTGCTCACTGTGATGAAAATTTAAAATGATGTGTACCTCAAACATAAAGTTTCAGAAGTTACGATTTTCTATAGTACGGACAGTTAAGTACCTGGAGAAGTCCATTTGGAGGATGGCGATTTGAAGTAGAGACCAAATAAGAGATCATCTCAAGTGTTGTCCATACATTTAGAGTTATCTGTGCAGAATGGATAACTTGGGGGATATAAAAAGATAACTGGAAGAGTTAAGCCATTCGGAATCTCAGCATGTGGCTAAAGGAAGTATTTATTGAAGTTTACATTTTTCTGTGGTTGAAATCGATTTGAACTGGCATTCAGCTCTTCTTAAAGTTCTACTACTTCAGGTGATGTGCTCAAAGAAGATAGGACTACAAATCAGGAAACCGTATGTAAAAACATTTATGCTTAGCGAAGCACTCTACGGATCGAAAGCACGGACCTTTGGAAGAGCTGGCTAGAAAATACTAGAAGCCTTCGAATCCTGGTGCTGGAGGAGAATGCTGAAGACAAAATGGACGGACAAAATAATAAATGATGAAATGTTCAAGAGAGTAGAAGATGAAAGGACAATATGGAACCTCCATAGAGAAAAGAAGAGCAAGATGGATTGGATGCACCCTGAGACACTGATTCTTTGAAGAATATAATTCCTCTTTTTGACATTCCAGTCTGTGCAGGCGAATGCCAACAAGTTCGGCAATTCTTATCAAACTTGACTTTACTCACTTTTTTCTTGAATCCCTCATGCAGAGCTTGAGTGAGGTAATATTTCGCCGCTTTTATACCCTCCTCTCGCCCTGAGTAAACTGCGTAGCCGACACTCCTGATGGGAACTAAAGTTATAATGGGTTTTTTTTTCATCCTCGATCGGGGTATTTTCCCACTTAAGATGCCTTACCTTCCTCGCGATGCTAAAATATAACCACGCTCTTCACATCACCAGAAAGCCTAACCATTTTGGGCGTCGGTTTTCTGTGGACCGAACCGGTCAAGATTTCGTGTCGCCCGGAGAACTTGATGGATCCCAGCTTCCTGATCGTGGACCGCAGAGACCTCGGCGATGACACGATAAAGTAGTCGTAAAATGTTCCTTCTTACTCTCCGCTCCGACAGCGGTTGGATTGAGTCGGACTGCCAGATGGTCCATCGTCGTCTGGTCACCGATCCAGTTTGATGTTACGAGATCTTAGCGCAGCAGAGATCCTCCCGCCCGGCGACGCAAATATCCACCAGTTCGACTGAGTTTTTTTTTCAGGGGATATCCGTGTTTTTAGTGCGCATTACATTCACAGACCGTTTAGTGGGCCAAACTTTGAGTTGGACGGCCATGGAATTGGAGGTTTTTCTTTAAACAGATTTCCATTAGTTGCTCCATGTCATTTTGTCTTCTCAAGAGCATAATGTTTTCTAGGACGTTTTTCCTACTGGGTATATACGTTTACCTGTATCTTTCTACTGTCATTTGATTTCTGCCTTCGTTATTAATTTATACCAAATTTTCATTTAAACTTCAAGTGGAAAAATAATTCCCCTCTCCAATCTAAATCATAGCCGAGAGTTTATTTATTTTCAGAAATAACCTGCATTCCTCCTCAATTACCTTAGCTTGGACCTTTTCTTTGTACTTAGCATAGGAGTAGGTATAGGATTTATTTAATGATGTAACTTTAGCACTTTCACCTTTATGATATAACCACTTAATGATGTAACTTTAGCACGGGTTGCCTGGTCTGTAACATTGGCAATAATCATTTACTTTACAGTGGGCACAAAATATATCTCTCAAGTTAAATGTAAATCCAACTCAAGGTTTTTCTTTTCATTTGCTTCCACCGTTTACATTTTTCATGTCAACGGGAATACTAAAACAGAGTTCCTTTTTTTGTGAAATGAAATGGAACATTAGTAAAACGTAATATACGTCTGGTATTTCACTGACTTCGAATGGTGTACTTTGGAATGCAGTTTCCAATAAATGAATTAAAACTCGGTTCAAATTTGTGGAAATCCATGTTAATTAGTAAAAATAACTTTTGACCAGAGAAGTGTAATATATTATAATGTAATAAAAAATAACTTTTGACCAGTGGAGCGTAAAAGTTATTTTTACTAATTAATATGCAGTTTCCGAGTTAGGACCATGGTAGTTTGTGTGTGAATAGTAATAGGCACTTAAAATTACATTACGCCGAGTACCGTATGTTTGAAGCCGAAGATGATGATTCAAATGCATAATTCCAAGAGCCGTTTTTTTCATTTGCAAATTTGATTGAAAATTGAAATTTTTTAAATTGATTTTTTTAATTGCAAAATTGAAAAACGTTCACAACTAGAAAATGATTAAAAGAGATATTTACTTAGATGTATTTCCTATTTCTATTTCCCGGTTAGCATTACATTACGACGCCTCTCGCTTGACTTGCATCCATCTTCTTGTGAGATACGTATATGATTGCTTAACGCTGATGATGACCCCTTTAATATGAAGACCACACATAAGTGACAATTTTTGCATTAAGAAAAGGAAACGGTACATATGATTTTATGATCTAACTTTTGCGTTTTACGTTCAGGCATTTCCAAAGGATTTTTAAAGAAGAATACATCCCTCTACCTGGCTAGAATTTTTTTAAATATCTGAGAGGGCTGATATCAGCTGATACTAGAAGACTGACTAATTTTTTTCCCCTGATATTTATGACTCTACTACACTCTAGCACTCGGCGCAAAATCGAGGGATCTGGGTTCGATTCCCAGTCCAGGCGAATGATTTTTCCACTTCCTTTGAAAATTAATATTCTTTCTTTGAAAATAATCAATCTTTTAACGATTGGTGCCGTTGGAGAAATTGATTTCACCTATATCGGTTACATTACGAGGCCGTAGAGACCAAGTTTCCTTGATTTCCACATGCGCACGAACTGGGATGTATAAGCAATCCTTCTCTGGAATGTGAAATGGACTTTAATTCATTCAGTTGTTTTCGCTTTATTTTTATAAACATCCTGATTTAGTTTCGCGGTCCACGATTTGAAAGCTCACGGTCGATGGGCGTTGGAAGAGTGTTACTTTTCCTATTGACAGATACCAGTTCACCCACTAATAAAACCAATTCGATTTGCATTCGAACTACCTATCTATTGGATCATGTGTCACGGAATTAGGTCTCGGCATCAGTTTTTGGCTGAGAGACGCTGGATGGGGGGGATGAACGCGTTCGGACATTAGCGAGAGTGTTTTTCCTCATGCGCTCCGTCAATCGAGGGCCGTGTTGTTTAACAGGAAGCGCGTCGGTGACGAACGGCGGGGCAGGAAGTTGACAAGGCTCCGACGCATGGCGTTCCTAAATGTTCGCCCTCGAGGTGGCCGTATCGATCGATCGCTGGATTCTGTCCCTCTGATTTCGCAGACTTTCGCCAAACGCGACCCTGAAAGCTTAGAGGCAGAGAAGAGTGTGGTCGGTCATTATCTGATCGGTTTATTTGTGCGGCTTAAAGTTTAAGAAAACTTTACACCCTCAGGCGTCACTTTATTGAAGTATTTTATACTTGAATCAATATTAAAACAATCCTTGTACTTTTCCACTAATATTTCAATGTACTACGACTTTCACAGCTCGCTGCATCCTCAGGTACAATTTTTTACATGTTATTTATTGAAAGTTGCGATAGTAACCATTGCCAATAAGCTAGGGAGGGGGGGTGAAGAACAAACTAATTTTTGGTTGGAAAGGAAGAGGAACATATGTTACGGTCGTAAGAAGGGAAATCTTTTCGGAAATAAGTGGGGAGGGTTGCGGAAAAAGAAACTCGTTGCAAAGGTTGCTTGACACTCTGATAAAATCCATTTGCTCCAATTCATCCATCTTCAAACCGTTTGGCGTTGGTTACTATCGTAACTATCAATAAATTTCATGTAAACAATTGTACCTGAGGATGCAGAAAGCTGCGGAACGCGTAGTACATTAATAAATAATTGTGGAAAAGTACAAGGATTGAATTAATATGGATTAATATTTAAGCTTGGAAATAATTATTCCCGTACTAATTTCAACAGATTCGGGCGAGATATCGTGGAAGTTCGTCTTTTTATGATAGAAAAAACAATAGCACTTTCCCATAGTATATTTTAATACGTACGACGTGTTTCAGCTCATAGAGCCATCATCAGGTACAAGACATATTTAGTGGAGAGCATATCAAATTTATACATTTGACATGTTTGAGGAGGGGGTGGGGAACAGAAATAAGGTGGGGAAGTGGCAGGTAAACGTTTCCTGATGTTTTCTTTGGTTTTTTTCCGTTTACCTGCCACTTCCCCACCTTATTTCTGTTCCCCACGCCCCCTCCTCAAACATGTCAAATGTATAAATTTGATATGCTCTCCACTAAATATGTCTAGTACCTGATGATGGCTCTGTGAGCTGAAACGTGTCGAACACATTTCATATCTTGTGGAAAAGTGCAATTGTCGTTTCTGTTATTATTTTACCGCACTCTTCGGAACCTAATAATTTGGATGATTACTCGCAATATCATTAATAAAAGTCTTTCAACCCTATGATTGGTTGACTACAGTCCTCCATTCACCCCATTGAGGTATATGGAGAGGGCACGTGCTATGCTGGCCAGTTCTAGAAGCTGAAGCCAGTTCACCATTTTCGCCGACCCTCATTTTAATATAGAGCTTGCGAGCTAACCCAATAATTCTTCCATTGTACTATGCTTTCCAGCGATAAATTATTAGAAATCAGCATGCACTTACTTCTTTTATGCATTTTCTCCCTGAATTTATTGCTTATTAATTTAATTAATCAATAATCACCATCTCCGTAGAAAACTAGGGTAAAATCGAATAGAATCCATAGTGCTAAGTAGCGAACGTATATTTGATGAGTTACTTGCCTTAAATTTCAAACAAATGGTGGAAATTCTTGCTTTAAACTCGTCAAATCGTCCATTTTGTCGTGCTATCCATAAGAAAATAAGGAGAGAGTAGGGTTAAACAATACTTTTGTTATTTCGGTTGTCAGGCTTCTGTTTGATGATTAAGTGCCCTCTCCATATACCTCAACGATTCACCCTGTCCCCTACTAATTCCCACACGTCCCCATAGCTCATCAGCGTCATATCCCGTTTTATCTTGCGTATGTTTATGTCCTTAAGACTATCCTTTCCATTTTATTATGCTTCTACCCATATGCTGTGCCCCAAGCTGTAGCCTATCCTTGCGGATCTGGTCCTCCTGACAATGCTCCGTATAGATTTATTCTCCTCTAATCTTCTATAAAACTTCTCGTTCTGTTCCTACTAGTCCATTTCATTTTCAACATCCGCCTCCAACTTTCGGAAAAGGCCCAATTCCCTTCTGTTCCAGCTTTTCAATTATCTGAGCCATTTAGCGGGAATAATCGCGTTATACTGTTATTTTATTCTCTACTTGAGCCCAACCAGACCTTTCACTTTTAATTTACTTACATCGAATATGATTCGTTATGTATCTTCTCGATTGGATTGGATTTTGGGGAGGCGACCTACAGCTAAGGTCATTTGCGCCATAGGGGATAGGTATGGGAAGAAGGGTGAATAGACACCCAGCGTCAGCATTAGCCTGCTCTTAGCGAAAGGCGCCAGCGGGACTACGGTTTAACGACTCATCCGACAGACGGAGTACTGTACTTGAATGCCCTTCACAAGACACTTAAGTTGGGATCGGGCGTCCTCTGAAAAACATCCTCCTCTGCAGGGATTTTTACTCTGGCCGCCCGTATGGTTAGCCAATACTCTATCCACTACACCTACCCGACTCCCGTATCTTCTTCACGAATCACGAGCATCCTAAATGCATCGATCGTAATGAACGTAACAGTTTGAAATAATCATCCAGGAGTTTAAAAATAAACGGAGTAATATTAATATAATCTCACCTAGAGTAAAATTCAGAGTAAAACAATTCTGAGTATGCTCGTTTTTTCGGAATAACTTTCCAGCCAGAAGATTTAGAGATGCTGCTTGATTCTTACTCACGTTGATAAGCACCTCATTACATATATGTATAATACTATAGACCATAGTAGTTTAGCATTCCTCTAGTCCATAGGACCTTTGGACTTGAGGAATTTCTAGAAGTTTAAAAAGCTTTTCTTAAAACTTTACCAAGAAGGGCCTACTCTTTCATAATAAAAATTTGTCCTTAATTTAATTATCATCAATAAATCTTGTTATTTAAACTTTTAAAATTGTTGGTGTTGTTGGCCCTTACATAGTGGAAATGAATTATGTTAAAACAATGAATAAACTTGATTTTTCCACAATTTTTATTTTTCCTCCACTACCCAGGTTTCGACACTCAGGTCACCATCAGGTGACTACAGAAAATTTTTATCACAATGAGTATATGCACACATACGTGAGGAAGGAGCGGGTTAGGGTTTTTTTGGGGTGGAAGAGGGGGAAGGGGGAGAGATGGAAGTTTTGTGGGGCGGGAGGAGTGGGAGCGGGGGGGGGGAGGTTGGTGGTGGGTGTCGGAAAGGTTTGGCATCGTGAGGTCGTTATGAAGAGCTGGTAGCCCGAAACAGTGGGAGGTCTAGAAGGGGAGAACGGGAGGTTTACAAAGTATCGTTGGCAATTTCGTCCTTCGAGCCCACAGTTTTTAAAATCTCTAATTGCTCAAGAGCATCTAGGCGGAGGCCTTTCTTTTCAATGTGGAGAATTTTCGGGTTGAAGTCACTCAAATGTCCTTGTTCACGTAGCTGTTTGGAGAACTGGGATGTTTATGAAACATGCGTGATGTTCTTTAATCCTTTGTCTGAACGGCCTTAATTTTAAAACCGTATAATAACATTCATCTTTCGTGAGTGTTTTTTCTAGCTAAAGTTATTAAAAATATGAAATTTATTCATGCTTTGAGCTCTGTACCACTGTCTGTGTGACATTTGCATCCGTATTTTAAAAAAAGTTGTACTATGCATCCCGAATATGTTCGTAAATTCTCAATATCAAATAGCTCATGAAGATTTAAATTCTCGGCGCCAGCTATTTACTTCCGAATGTGTATATAAAAAAACCTCATACGGTTACGACATCTTCTTCATTGATGTTAATCACATAAACTTATGCTTTAGCTCTGTATCCTCGGAAAGTCAACAGTCAGTGTCATTCCACCCTATATTTTCAATAAAACTCCTTGAATCTGTATTAATAGGTGCTAATCTTAGCCACATAGTGTGGAAGCCGTGCCTTGTGGGCTCTTTTAGTACCTACTTTTGCTAGATTTCTGGCTATAGCTCTACACTGGACTTCTGTGGTTTTTTAATACTTCACCGCAGGGAACCACCGGTTGGAAAAAGAAACCAAATTATACGTATGCTTCGTTGGTAGGTCTAATCCCTCCCCTTGGGTGCTTATTTTATCGCCCCGGCTTCACCGACCGCGTGGTTTGTTTGGCGTGTGGGGAAATTACTGTCGGGAGAGTTTTTATCGCCTAATCTCTCGCGTTGTAAAACTCTTTTATTGGCATCGTTGCAGAATATGTGCCTCCGGTCGGTGCTCTCATTGTCCGATCGGTGCTCGTGGAAATGTGGCCGGAGTGTGGGTTTATTGTTGATACCCACCGGCGACCAAAAGTTTGTATTTCTACCCTTTTTTTCTTTCTGTTCTCATGCTAAAAGCAGTAGGTCATCCTATGGCAACGAAGAAAGTTGATAATTCGATTCTCCGCCATTTTCCCGACATGAAACGGTCTCTTACTCATTACTGATGCGATATTAACTCTCTAAATTTCCAACACATCGACTCATTTCGTACTCAGGCAAGCTTTCAGTGCCTGGGCGTGATCTTCAGGGATTCATATAGCGGGCTTCATCCGCCATGTTGCTAATTAATCGGGACTTGAGAATGAATACTTCATTTAACTAATGATCTCATTACCGGCGAGTATCGGGTTGGTGTGGGGGATAGAGTAGCCATACCAACTAACCATACCAACACCCAGGGTTCAAATCCCTGCATAGGAGGATGCTCATCAGAGACTATTTCAGAGAAAACCATTTCAGAGGAAACTAGAGTATTTTGTGAATGGCACTTCAAGTAGAGTACTACATCTGTCGGATGAGTCATTAAACCGTTGTATACTTGCCGCCTTTCGTTTTAAGAGCAAGCTAATGCCGACGCCGGGTTTCTATCCACCACTCCTGCCTTACCCCTGTCCCTTATGGTGCAAATGACCTTAGCTGTTGGTCGCCTCCCCTGATATCCAATCCAGTTATTACTGGCAGTCTAAATTATCCTCGTAACATTAGTTTCTAAGGATGATGCTTACTCTTTGAAAAATAGTTTGTATCTGAAATTTATAATTCAAGCTCATTCGTTGCCGCAGCACTGTAATGAGAGCGCGGGAATTTTAACATTTTCGCTAAACATATGAGTCAATTTTAATCCTCAGGTAAATGCGCAGGTATATTTATTTAATTACTTAGATGTCCATCTATATGTAACAAGGTTTCGCGCCATAAGCACTGCTATATACGACTTCTGAATGCTCTTCACGCACCTTACACCTTCTGCCTCTTACATGCTACTCACCTTATAATTTGTTATTGCTCTAATTTTCCAACGAAATTCGAAATATGGCATCTATTACGACTACGAAAAATCTCTCTCGCTTAAACTCTCTCAGACAGAAGGTGAAACTCATTATTTTAGTGTTACGAAATAGACACTCTTAAATTTCATTCGGCTTCAGTCACGTGGAAAAGAGAGCATGGAACCACGCGAGTCTTCTCAGAAAATTTCTAGTCTCGTGTTATGCAAATAAATTTTTCCATAAAACTGTCCTAAATAACGCGCCAAAAAACAGACCACGACTCAATTCGAGGAGTTTTTCCGACATTTTTGCCCGTTCTTTTTCATAAAAGGTTCTTCGACTGGCGTTAGGACATAAGGAGAGGAGGAAGGGAGAAGGTCGTTAAAAATGCTCTGAGATCGACATCGGCGTTAATTTCCTTCGGCCCCACACGTGGCGACTGCCGAGACGTTATTCCTGTGCATCTCATTAGCAGAGTTAAACGCTCAGATAATGAACACGTCTTTCAATAAAAAACACAAGACGTGGGTCTCATCCCACCACCGATAAATACGAATGAAAATAAAGATTTTTCGAATAAAAATGCCCACTGTGTGGTTTTTGTGTATTGTAATGGAGACGGGTTGTGATTACGAGCACAAGGAACCGAGTGAACCGGTATCTAGTCGTTGAATGAATCGATTTTCCCGTAGAATTTGAGCTGGTCAACCGGTTTTTACTGTTCTAACCGGTTGGTAACAATTTTTCTGTTTTAAAGGTGAGGAATTATAATAAATTGGGTGATCATATTTTAATTTCTCAAAACCTGGACTTATGTAGATTTAAGGAGACTAACATCCGTAAAAATCGAGGGATTGTTTATACAAATTATACTAATGGCGTAAACATTGTATTCTTTGGTCACCATTGAGTATAACATTTAATTATAGCCAAATTTTAAGTTTTAGTACAAAGCTCAGATGTACTGAGTTCGAATCTTACTACTGGTGGGGTGACAAAATCAGTCTTCTCCCCCACCGAGAGTTCCTCTAGACCCTCCGGAGAAATTAGAAAAAAATGCATTGCACAGTTCAGCTCCTATATTTGGCACATTTCAGATTATTTTCGCGACACTCAGAAAAAATTGGTCAGCCGAATGGGACATTAAGACTGATCATATAGTATTTGAAATAATTTTCCTTGAATCAGACCTTCCTTAAAGACATGGGAGAAAAATCACGAAATTAGTTTATAGCTGTGGCTATCACACTATTTTGCTACATTCTCCACTTTCACCATTGTTCATTATATTAATTTCCCTTTATAATACAAATACTAAGTAATAATTCAATTCTATAAGAGAAAACAAAATGCGTTCATGAGAATCTGTTTCAATGTGTGGAATACAACAAACCCCATTGAACACCACAAAATAAGCAAAACGAACTTCTGTTTCCCAGATTTTACGTATACTGTAGAACATTTTGAAATGAAAGCGTAACTTAGTAAATTCATATAAGCTTTATGAAAGACCTAGACTTCGACTTATGAAGTCATCATCAGGTACATACATAGGAAAACTAACATACATACATACTAATCACGCTGTTCCCATCTGGGGTAGGCACAGTCACAAAGTTCACTCATAAATACATATTTGTACACCCAACTCTGCTTCAATAATTTTCTCCATACTCACCTATCCTTGCAAACCTCTCTTCCCTCATTTACCCCCATACACTGCTTTATACACGCCCTCCTGTTTTGAAGACTCCTAATATTCCTCCTTCTAAGAATTTCCTCAACCAAATTCAATCATAACTTTCTCGGCCTACCTCTACCTCTCGCACCCTTCATTTCACTCTTATATATCTGTTTCGTCATTCGACTCTCATCCATTTTCTCAAAATGGCCAAACTAGCGAAGCACACTCCTTTCATATATGTCCATTACGGGAGCATCTAACCAACATAGAAACATAAACTCACTTTGTGACAATATATGTGAGCAGTTTTCTTGTATGTGTACCTGATGATGACTTCATAAGTCGAAACCCAGGTCGTTTATCAAGTTTATGTAGAATTACTAAGTTACAGCTTTCATTTCACAGTGTTAAGCAAGTTTCACAAAGTTTCGCCCGACACAACCAGTATACCTACTACAGTATATCAGATTTTGCTGAATAGGATTCCAAATACACCATTTAATCTCTCTAAATTCGGTCTGGGAGGTGTGTGGTAGTTTCTTGCTGGTTGGGAACCCTTGCATACTTACTCCTCGCGAAACTACAAAGGAAACAATGCTTCGTTTCCCGTCCGAGTATATGAAGCATCCTTGAGGCCGGAAATGATTGGCGTATAAATATACCTCGTGAACCTCCAGGCGTTCGTTTAACTCTCCTCTTGACTTCGCAGCATCTGTGAACTGGTGAGGGACCCGAGAGATGTGAAATTTTCCTCATTCACATTTCACTTGGGCGAGAAATCCTCCGTGTCGGCGAAGCAAGCCGTCAGGACCTCTGTCTTCGATGCCCTTCAGTCCCGAACCCATTTTCGGGTTCAGTCTGGTTAGGTGCAAATTTCAACTGCCACGCGTCCGTTATCTTCGCCCTTCCTCCACCCTTATCACGTCTCTCTCTCTCTCTCTCCCATCCTATACTCCTGGAGCCCTTACGGATTCATTCTATCCGCCTCCAAAACTAATCGTTCCCGGTAACTCCGCCCGACTTGTCCGTCACTCTTCGCATCATCTGTCCCGCCAAGGAATCCAGTATCCAATCTCATTCCGCGTCTTGTAAACACATCCGGTTTTTTTCTTCCAAAGTAGGATAAAAAGAAACCGCATTTCAGTAATTTTAAGCTAAGAAAGCAAGTACCTTCCCTCTGTCTTAATCCTACATTTACCTTTCTTTTATGCCACATTCGGGTATCCATTGATTTTTGGAGGTTTAAATGCCACTCAGTGAGTGAAATAAGCACTGAAATTCACCTTCAAGTTTTTACTGAGTAAAAATTATTGCTTTGACCGATAACATGCATAATTAGAGTTGATCGACCAGCTAAAGTTAAGTTTTGATGGAAGAGAGACAATCCATACCAGAAACGTTGGGCTGAGAGTTCCCAGCGGACCGTATTGATCCCTTTTGCGTTGTTTTGAGGGCCACACATGACAATTAATCGAAATAATTCTACAAAAATTATTGTAGAATATTTTAACTCATGAATTTAGGAACTGAACATGCGCCGAGAAATGGTTTAGTGACTGGTTTTATTCATCATTGGTAAGTGAGAAAGAAGATGATCAAAGAAAAATTGACATTTTAACCGGAACCATAGCCTTGAATAGCCACAAATACATTCACACAAAATCACCGGTTAAAAAACTGAAACGAAATTTTAGCTGGCTTATGCATCCGTTGTGCGGACGGCATGCGCACATCCAAAGGGCTGCATACGGCCCGCGCCTGTTTGACATGCCTGAGCTATTTAATCTTTTACGGCCTTCGGCCCAAGGTGGGTGAGGACAGGAATCTTCCAACAACGATTAGAAGGCCAAATGGGTGTTTTTAGAGGTAATTTAAAGCGAAGATGTACTGCAAGCCTTTGGAGAGGTTTAATGTTGGGAAATCAGGGAAGGATGAGGAAGAGAAAATGCACTTTCGATAGGATAGAAATTAAATTAGATCGTAGAGAAGTCAATGAATGAGAGCGTGAGTCGGGGGCCGTCTATCGTATGCAATATTAGCTGGGGCAGTTTTAGATATCCCATTATCTTCTTATTTGAGGACTTTGCTCAGTGACATAGGAAAGTTTGTTGTATCTATGAAGACCAACTCTTTCGGTGTAAGTTTGCTATTTAACGAAATGCTCAGAGCTAGTCATTTTACCCACTGCCGTCATTTTTCAATCAGGGCGGACATTTGGCTTTTGACTCTCCAGAGGCAAATGTGGAGTGCAGCCTTAGTAAATAAAAAATGACAAAATATTAAGAACACAAAATAACAAGTACATAAAAGTAATAAGTACATAAAATATTAAGTAAAATCATGAATACAAAAAGAAACAAATGTAACATTCATTTTTATCTGAACAGTTTTGTAGAAAATTGCGGATATTTAAAAAAAATAGTCCAGTGCGAGGCCCCAACTGCCATGCGTCCGTTTTCCAGAACCCACGGGCGCTACGGTTATCAGTACACAAGGAGTATATTTCAAACAGCCTACTATTGTAACAACGAATGTTTAGCTTCTAAATTCGTTCACCTGAGCCACATAGAAATAATTCGGTTTCTTGTCCATAGCGTATCACCTCCTCTCGCCCATCGACGTTAGAATATCCATGAAGGCCCAACAATGGACAGGTTCGCCCCTCTGAGGCGTGCGTTTAAGAAGACCAAGCTATGGAATGTTCTCAAGTAATTGAAAGAGGATTAAAGGCTGGCAGGTTGTTTGAGGTTCTTGGGCTGCCGCGCGTCCATTGACTGAGATCGGCCCTCTTCTTCTGCGGCGATGCGATGGTTTGAACAGAGAGGGCAGGTGCGAATTTTAACGACTTGTCAACAGGCAGGAGGTAGCGGCGGCGTCGACCTCAAGTCAAACACGCTCCGGACTGGTCGCGCGCACTTCCCCCGCCTCCCCACGTTCATTCTCCGCCCGTCGTCATCTCCTCGGAGTCCCTCTTTGCAAGCATTTCAATCCCCGAACTATGAACAACCCCGAACAGCGTTCCGCAAACTCGATTCCATCAATTCCCATCTCTCTTTCTTTCTGTGGATTTCCACTCCGGTCACTCGTTCCGAAAGGACAGGATTTCTCACATGTCATGGGTTATCAGCGGTCGTTACAAGGCAATAGAACGCATTGCGTCCGGAGTGAGACTTTGGATATTTTTGCGTTATCATGAATTTTGTGAGATGCGTGTGTAGATAGAGGTGATACATCATTATATAATAATAATAATTTATTCTTCCAGAAACATATATATATATACATATTGATACATTCATTAACAAATTCGGGAGTTAGGAACCCTACCAGGCCATAAGCCTGTTTTTAGGATACCGTTAATTTTATTTAACATGCATTGCTGAGTAAAATATAAAAAATATGATACTTACAATACGGATGGATACATGAGTGTGCTAGAGAAAAAATTTTTTTTAGCAGCGAGACAAACATCATTTTTACAGAAAAACGACTTTGTATTTGATGGGAAAATAAACAATCTCAACGAAGCACAATTTTGATATTTTTAAAAAACAAACCCTTGTTTAACTAATCTATGGAAATGTTTACAATTTGTTACTGATTTTAATCTGTTCGATAAAAATTGATTATATGATTTCGATCCCATGAATAAAAAAGATCTTTTACATAGAGTTAAATATACTTAAGACACAGGGACCTAGTAGCCTATGCGAAGATTAAACATTTTGTGACATATCGCTGACTCAAGGAATTATCGCTTTAAACATATCGCCGACTCTAGGAAAATAAAATAATTTCATCAAGAATATCAACCTTTTTGCAGCTTTCAGAAGAGCTTCGTCTGGCACCTCAGAAAAATGAAGTCAAAACTTTTGTTTTCATTAGAATTCACGCACACATCCTGACTGGAGCACCTTCAAAGGCAGGATTTGTTTATTATTCTGTAGTTGCGGCAAGAGGCTTTGCGTAACTTGGTTTTACCAGACAATATTGGATAATTCACCAGATACAAACAATTAGAAAAAAATTGAATTTGTTTGAATAATTAATTTGGTGATGCAGAAATAAAAATTACTAAGAAACTATCTGATAACTAACGATATGTTTAACAATAGTGTTGCTTCAGTTTCAATTCTCTGCATGGCGGAAATGTTTTTGATGGCTGCATCTGATGGCGAAGAGCTTGCATCCAAAGAACACATTGAGAGCTACTTGTGATGTCATTACTAGGGCATGCATTAATTTTGATTATCAGTGCATCATAATGGAATTGATTTTGAGGGTCAAACTGTTACTCTGCCATGGTTGCAATCAAATTCTCTGCCATTTACGAGTCGTCCATCTCCATCATGCCGTAATACCGATGGACGCGTACATCGGAACGTCGGCAGAGATGGAGAATTTGACCCGGAGGAAAACTTGAAGTCATCAATAGCATTATACGCCGGGGAAGTACTAGATCTTTCTTCATTTATTAATTGGACTACATAAATGCAGTTGTATTGTTAATCTTAATTAATACGATTAAAACTGCAGTTGAATGATTTAAACTTGTTTTCAAATATGGCAAATAGTGAAATGTATTCAGATGTTTTATTTCTGTTTATGTTACCCCAGTTACAAATATGTCTATTCCTTTGTCCGGAGTTAGCAGTAAAATATATATGACAATCATATACTATTATTAGCATACATTTCATGGGATGTTGGCGAAGACTATTAATTCTCTTATAATTTGCGTAAAACTCTCCTCTTTCTAGATATTTGTGACTATGATAACGATGCCATAAAATAATTTGTTCACTGTTGATTCCGCTGACATGGGTATTTCGCATGCGGGTGACTTATCTAAAACCATTGCTATGGTTGTCCCCACTGTGCTCTTAATGTCGTATATCAAAAGGTGGTTCAACTTTTTCTAGTGGTAATGACAAGAATAGAGCGAGCAGCAACAACTACCCACCGCAGATCGCTGGTGTTTGTATGAGTTAGAAGCCTCGAGTCTTCCATTGTGCACTATAGTGGTTGCGTGTCGGTAGCTGTGGTGGTGTGGGAGATGTGGGGGTTGAAAGTGGCCGACTTCGTCATTTAATGTATAAAAAACGGATAAGAGTGTACTAGAATGTTCCCGGATGTACTAAAATTAATTGGACCGGTATGATCGAGATTATTCTGGAATGTTGGATTGGATTGGACATTTGGGGAGGCGACCGACAGATAATGTCATTTGCGCCATATGGGATAGGTAAGGGAGGAAGGATGGATAGAAACCCGGCGTCGGCATTAGCCTGCTCTTAAGGAAAGGCGCCAAGGGGACCACGGTTTAACGTCTCATCCAACAGACGGAGTACTGTACTTGAAGTGCCCTACACAAGACACTCAAGTAGGGATCGGGTTTCCTCTGAAAAACATCTTCCTCCGCAGGGATTTGAACCCTGGCCGCCCGTATGGTTAGCCAGTACTCTAGCTACCACACCACCCGATCCCCCCTTCTGGAATGTTCAAGGACCGTTACGTGTGGGTGGTGGGGATGGCTTTTGACACTATGTAGTGCGAAGGGTGTCGCGCATGCATCAGTTGACTTTTTATAAATAAAAGTGTACGGATAAAAGTAAAACGTGAAAAACTGAAAAGAATACTTCCATATTACGGTCTTCTATAGCATATATAAAAAACCGCGCAGATGTACCAAAAAGAAACCCAGCGAAACGGGATGTCTTCAGATAATAATAGATAAAATATAATGGACAGAAGTGGACTCATGCCACACCCCTGTGGGACGCCTGATGTCGCCCTTCCTCGTCCCCCTGCTTATGAGCGCTAACTCTCCTCGAATATCCTGCTACTTGGCCACGACTCACCTTCAACTCTACCTTTCCAACCTCCCCCACCCCATATTAAACTTCCCTCCGCCTCTCTCTGCTCAACTGTTTCGTAATCGCCGAAGCGGAAAAACGATTCCCGCATTCCTTCTGGACGCTACCAGTAGTGGCCTGCGTGCCTGACCGTTTTAGCTGTTCATTGCACGACCAAAGTAGTCTTGAGAGAGATTCTATTTTGCATGTGATTAAATAAATCTGGCCACATTCATAGGAATAAGATGCATCAAGCATAAACCTCAAATATGTGTCCATAAAAAAAGATCAAAGCTTGTCTCTGTCATGCGCATATAGTCACTAAACAAAGCGCACTAATCAAAGATTCACTCGATTGAATCAAGTTTTATAGCACTGCGTGACTTAAATTCGCACTTAAGTCTTGTTTTTCCGTGGCATAAGTAGACTATTATTACACTTAGCTGAAGACAATTTGATTATTGCATGAAACTCAACATAAGTCACGCACAAGTAATTGACAATTATTGATTTCTATGAGCATAATTAATTAAAATCCCAGTTAAGCGCATATTACATGTTATATTAATGTATCTGAATATAAATCAAATCTTAAAGAACTTGAAATTTAGCTAGCTACTAAAACTGAATCTGTTAACTTCTTATCCATTGACTCAATCCTAATCTACGGCTTTATTAGTAACATGAGAGCAATTCAGTATCCACTTTTGTGAGCCAACTTCTATTGGAGCATTATGATGATTAAACCCAAGGGACTTATTTTAAATGAAGTTTTCACATTATAAATCCTGCATAAAAATAGTTCACCACACATTTTCCATAACTCGGAAAGCATAAATACTGATTAAGGTGGTACATTTAAATGTACAAAGAACGCGTCATGGAATGGATAAGATTCTGAACGGAATTTGAGCAGGTTCTACTTCATGTACAATCATCCAGGCAGTCATGCAACTGGCCGCTTTACGTGGTACAACTTTCTTCGTGTAAGGATTCATGCGTTCGTTTGTATTTGCAATAGAATATACCGTGTAAAGCGGCTTGAAGGGATATCCGAACGGGCGGTAAACTATTCGAAAGAGCGGGGAATTTTAAGATGCTTCACATCAAAATAGTTTATCGATACTTGAGATTAATATCAGTTTAACATGAGACATTGTATTGCGGGAAATTAAATCTCCGGAAACTGTGGGAAAAATATAATTGCTTTGAAGTAATGCATCTTACTTCATATTAGAAAATTTTGCGATGTTTTTAGGTCGCATAAATTACATTTTTTTTATTTCCTTGTTCACTTAAATGCTCAGCGACCAAATGTATTTGCTTATTCAAAGCATAAGGAGATTTTTAATCAAAACATTTTGCTCTCCTTGAATAAGTTAGGCTGTAATTTCTCCGAAATTGTATCCATGTTTCCTGTTCATGTTTTTTACGGCCGGAACTTTCGTCACCACACGAGATGGAGGGTAAATCATCGCCCTCTCATTTCAATTGCAAATCATTCATCGGGCAAAAAACTAAGAAAAGAGAGATATAAAGTTCCTCTTCATAAAGCCCACGTAACTAGTCCCGTGTTGAGTGAGGAGATTCGACGGTTGGAAATTCACCTTGCTTAGTTCGTTACAAAAAAATGTTTTTTATTTATACTCACACTCCCAAAAACAGCACAACAAAGGCCTATTACATCGGGTGATTAACAATTAACAATAGACGAACACCAACACCCATGTCCTGGGTGGTGAAAAACCAAAAGCGGATTCGAACCTGCGACCCTCGGACTGAGAAGCGAGGACTTAACCTCGCTGCCACCGGGGCCAACATTGTGTTTTCGAAATACGCGAATTCATTAAAGACTCGTGTACCATCCTTATCGTCTGATTGTTACAATACTTGTTTTTAAATATGCTAATTGTGCTAATAATATTCCGCTATTAATTTTGCGTCAAAATGATAAAAAAAGACCGAAAATGCTTCTGAGCTCACCGATTTTGACCAAATATGCAGGATACACTCCGGTTGAATACATTGTTGACCATGCGAATTTTTTTGTACAAATTACCCTTGCCTAGTCACAGGAGTATGAAAAATGGAGATTCTTGAAAGGTTGTGCGGTTTATGCAAATTTTACAAAATTAATGTGCAAGGCCAACAATGTGGTAAACAGTGTGTATCCTGAAATTTTGATCAAAATGTCAAGGGCAACTCCATGTTCGAATTGACGTGCGATGACCCTAATTGTAACTTTTTGAACTATTACCTGATTCTTTCTCTCTGTAGTTAATTTTTCCACTACTTTAAATAAATTATAAAGAAAAGAGACTGTTATATAGTTCAAAAGACACATCGTGTTCATCTTCAGCGCCATCTCATCCTGTTGCTGTCGTGTCCAATGAAACCCTCTCCAGTGGGAGTTTTGCACATAAATTACCTCTCTCGTTTCACACGGTACGGAAAAATAATGCTACCACGGGATTACGTCGACGGTAAAATCGAAGCAACTTAAAACTCTTTCATGAATGGCAGCCTGTGTTGTATGTTATGTCAGCATCAATGCCGTGCATGCGTATTAATAAGCCCAGCTTGTTTGTCATTCCATTAAGTCGGAAAGCTGCTCGGCACCAGAGCGAGCGTGATAAATATCTTATTAGGCTTTAGTGGTCGTCCCCAATACTCCACTAATGCACATTGGCCACCATTATCTTTTTTGCCGGCACAATTTCTGAAACGCTCTGTAAAGCCTTGGGCCAACCTAATTTAGTACGCGTATTTTAGAGATAATATCATTTGTGTTAAGTTCCACAGAGGAAAAATTATTAGTCTTGACCGGGACTCGAGGGCAAATCTCTCGATATCGCGCGGAGTGCTTTAGCCATTTAAGCTACTCAGGTGTCCTTGTTCCACACTCAAAAAAAAACACAGGGTTCTTTTAGGGCGTGGAACCCTGTGGTTTTTTTAGGGCTTTGCAGGAACAAGTTTTTCTGGAATGCTTGTCGTATGAGGAATCAGAAGCAGTAGGAAGCGAGCGCTTAGCACCACCGTCCTCGTAAATCCGAGCATCAGTATTTGACATGTCTGCCTTTAGTAAATGGATGTCAATAACAGGGCCGAACATCGCCAAAATAATCATTTGCATTCCCGGGGTTTGAAGATGGATCTCCTAATATTCGGTCACGCGAATTATCCATTTAAAACTCCAATCCACCCAACGCTGTTTGTCTGTATTGGGAGGAGATCTACACCGGAGGTCACTTGCGCCACTGAGTGTATGTAGATAGGTTTGCAATGGACAGATTATTTGGGAAAATAGAGGAGCAGTGGAGACAAATCCGGCGTCGAAATCCAGCCAACTTTCAACGATAGGTGCCGATGGGGTCAAAAGTTTAATTTCCTATCCGACGGACGGAGCATTGAGCTTGAGGAGCTCTCAATACAGCTCCCAAGTAAGGATCGGAACTATCTCAGAAAACTATCCTCCCCTGACGGGATTTGAACAGTAGCCTTAGGAATGCAAATCCAGTTATCTAGTTGCCACATCAAACTAATCCTCATGGAACAGAGATTATGGCCGTCAGTTATATATACAATAGATCCTCAATATAAAAACAGGCATAGTCCTGCTAAGCCAACGGGCTTGTCAGCAGGTTCTGTTTTTAATTAATAAATAAATTCATAACATTGATCAGTTGGAAAGCATTTTTTTTTTTAATTTTAACACCTAAAATGTAAAAACACATAAATATACACAGACTTAATTCAAACATTAAATTAAATACCAAAAGTATAAAAGCTTTTTTTATTTAAAAATGTATACAAATGTAAACAAAATAACGTACTAGATATCAGTTTGCAAGTTCCTCTTTACTGTGGATTCTCCTGAAAATTTTTATCCATCTAAATAAGAAATTATCCGCATCTCCGCTGAAAACTAGGGTGAAATTTGAATAGACCCATAGCACTGCGTAACCAATCTATGTTAGATGAGTTCCTTGCCTTAAATTTCAAACAGATGGTTGATATTCTTGCTTTACATCCACAAATTCGTCCATTCCGTCGTTCTATCCATAGGAACGTAAGGAGAAAGCAGGGTTAAACTATAAAGTAGTTGTTGAAGACTATTCGGGATTTCCACTATATAGGAAGAATGATCGAAGGTTTTCCCGGCGAACTATGTCGTTGAAGATTATTCGGGATTTCCACCGGGTCAGGTTCTCCATTTCTGCCGACGTTTCGATAGACGAGTCGTCCATCATCCTCAGGGCATGTCTCTAATATTCGGGGATATCTCTAATATTCGGGATTTCCACCGGGTCAGGTTCTCCATTTCTGCCGACGTTTCGATAGACGAGTCGTCCATCATCCTCAGGGCATGTCTCTAATATTCGGGGATATCTCTAATATTCGGGATTTCCACCGGGTCAGGTTCTCCATTTCAGCCGACGTTTCGATGGACGAGTCGTCCATCGAAACGTCATATGTCGTCCATCGAAACGTATGGATAGAACGACATAGTTCGCCAGGAAAACCTTCGATCCGATCATTCTTCCTATATAGTTGTTATTTCGATCGTCAGGGTTCAGTTTGATGACGTAGTGCCCTCAATGGTAATGGCTGTGACAACAACAATAATAATAATAATAATACGGCGTCTTTATTGTGGCGAGATTGAGACTAAGGCAGTCCTTTCTTTCGTCTAACCCCTCGTCAGATAAAAACATGAAATAAGTGGGAAGAAAGATATATACGTTTGTGGGAAAAACGTAAGGAAGTAAGGAAGAGATATCCTTAACGAAAAAACCCACTGCAGGAAAACACCTACACGTGAAGGGGAGTGTAGAAAAACCTGCGAAAACCTACAGGCAGATTAAGCTATTGTAACACAAACAAACAAAAAAAGCATGAAATACACATGAATGATAATAATTATAATAAAAAGGGTAATTTATACATAACTGCGGAGCTAAAAGCAACTAAATAAGAAATAAGAGAACAATAATAGAAAAATGATAGGAAAGTAATAATAAATAAAAAATATATTAATGAACAAATTAAATAAAGATCGATAAATAAATAAAACAAAGATAACTCAATTTGGGATAGCTCAAATAAAACAATCGGGAACTTCAGCTATACATAGCCGCCAGCATCCTCACCCTGGTTTCCACTATCCTGAATACGACGGCTGAGTCTGTCATCGAAACGTCTGTAGTATTCAACGACATCGCCCGGTGTGAAACCCGAGATTTACCCAAATTATTCGCCGGGAAAATCTTTGAAATGAAACACGTTTTCTAAAAGTTTGTGATATTTTATTTGTATTTTAGTTTTCGTGGGCAATTTATTTGTAACACACAAGAGTAAAAACATAATATTACTCACTTTTGTCAGCCTCACTTGGTGGTATTCCATCATTTAAAAAAAATTTTAAGATGTCAACTTTTACTAAAACCACTCGATTTATTTAACAACGACACAGGTTTCGATGTGCATTCACATCATCTTCAGGTAAATGGAGGCCGATGTGCAGGCCTTATATAGTAAACATTACCAGGGGGGAAGGGGGAGGGAAAGAACAATGCAGGAAGAGGGTGGTCACGGGAGGGTAGGGAGGGGGGCTAGGAGGACGAAGTGGAGGGGATTAAAGCTTTGAGGATGGGGGAATAGGCAGGGAGCATACATTCATGAACAAGAAATTTATCACATTAAGCTTGGTTTTTAAAAATTTCTAGTTGTTCTAAAGCATTCAGCTTACGTCTATCAGTTGCAAAATGGAGAGGTGTCATAGTAAAATCACTTTTATGTCCGTGGATTAAAAGATGTCTGGCGAAGTTGCTTCCGTTAAAATTAACATTTCTAAAATCCCTTTTATGCTCCTTTTGTCTAATTTCAAAATGTCTACAGGTCTGTCCAACATACTGTCCACCACATTCATTACATTTCATTAAGTAGTGGGAAATTAAGGAAATTGAAAAATGGTGTCTCCCTTCTTCATTGAAATTCCCCATAGAACCTCAGAAATTAAGTGGTGTATACTTAATGAAATGTACTTAATGTCACTGTTAATGTCACTTAATAATCTGATCCACAGAGAATAAATCTACTTTGAAAATCTTTCAATTATTTCAGTGAGTCAGTCAACTGTAGTCATGCTCAGTAATTCACGAACGTTCGATGATAAAACCCTACATTATCGCTTCAGAGCGACCACAGCCAAAAAAAAGTCATTACCCACGCGCGTGACTGCGTACAGTTTCATTTGTGCCATTTTCGCCTCGGATGTCGCTCAAAGAGGATGACGTGTTATTATTCTTTGGATGGTCTGGGGAAAAAGCTTTCAGTTTAAAATAGAGGACAAAATAAGAGAAAATCTTTGACACGAGCCGGCGTAACACTCCCGAGTTAAGCTTTATGTGCTACGCTCGGCGATGAAAATAAAAAATGTTCCTAATGCTATCGCGTGTAAATAATGGATCGAGTGTCATAGGTTAGTGACTGCCGCCCTCAAAAAGGTGGTCAACAAAATGGGCTAATGGGTTTATTGCATGCTAATGCGACTGTGACTGACTTCACGAATGCACCGTAATAATAATCCAGCCCTCTACCCTTGCGGCCCTTGATTCTAGCGAACCGGGAGAAGATTAGAGTGACCCCAATATGGGAGGACCGGATTGAGGCCACCTGTCTCCCATGTTGTGAACTTCAAATCTCGCGAGGAAGGGGAAAAATTGTATTGTCAGAGCAATTACCTCACTACCTACATTGGTAGGTTTTTGGACAATATTTATATTAATCCGTTTTCATTCCTATGGATGGCCCTCCATTAGATCTCTCTTGGATTACTCATATCGTCTTCCTCGTCTCATTGAGTAAAGAATTCCTCTCCTCTTCCTTCTTCCTCCACGCTTCCTCAGTATTCTCCCATTTATTACTCTCTTCAATATTCCCTATCTCTTTAGAATGTCCTCCATCCGTCTTCTGCCTCTTCCGAACCTCCGCCACTAGCTTCCTCTCCTCTCCAACCATATTCAATACCTCCTCGTTTGTCCCTCTCGCCGCCCAGCTTAACTTCTCCATCTTTCTCTGCCCCCACATCTCAAACATCCAAAATCTGCGTACATCCTCCCTTCGCAATGACCAATCCGTCGACCCATACAGCGCCACGCTCCATATTAGGGTTAAGCTTCATAAATTGTTTGAGAATTTTTCGGAATATGAGTAAATCAACTACAAAATTAAGTAGATTCAAGCCGTTTGTAATAGCTAGTTTCCTTAAAAATAACATTAATATTTTAGTCAAACACAGATGGCCTCTATCCTATACTTGTGAAATAATTAATGCGGCTGTGACTGACTTCACGAATGCACCGTAGTAATTATCCAGTCCTATAACTTTGCGGCCCTTGATTCTAGCGAATCTGGCGAAGATTAGAGTGACCTCAATATGGGAGGGCCGGATTGAGGTCACCTGTCTCCCATGTTGCGAACTTCTAATCTCGCGAGGAAGGGAAAAAAATTGTATTGCGGGAGGGTGCAATTACCTCACGCTTGGAAACAACCGCGATTACGCGAGGAGGCCATACCGCCTCGAGGCGGTGAGAACGAAACGCTCGAGGCTTCTCAACACATCCCTCGTATCTTATTCTATCCATCGAATAATAGCGGGTGCATGCAAAGCTTTTAGGACTCCGCTTTCTTATCAAAGGAGTGCGAACATAATTTTTGTTGACGTGAGGTATTCGCGGAGGCTTGAATGGCACTTGTAACTCGGAGCAATTTTTCAAATTGTAATTACGGGAATGAGGCCGTTAATGGATTATTAATTTCCATTCATTAGTCCCACATTCACATGATGAGAGGCATGATGAAGCATAATTGTCGTTCGCTGTGAAATCTTAATGCGGAGCTATTGAACAAGTTAGGACAGAGGCCATCTGTGTTGGATTAAAATACTAACGACGTTTTTTTAATGAATCTGGCTTTTACCACCGCTTGAAAAGGGTAAGAAGTACGTAATTTTATTGCCTATTTACCCGAATTCTGAAAAGATTCTTTCAGCAATCAATGAAGCTTAAGCCTAATATGGAGCGTGGCGCCGTATGGGTCGAAAACTTGGTCAGTGCGATGGGAGGATGTACGCAGACTTGAGGCGTCTGAGATGTAGGTGGAGAAGGACGAACGAGGAGGCCTTAGATATGGATGGAAAGTAGAGGAGGGACGTTTAGGAGGTTTGAAGAAGGCAGAAGAGATGGATGAGGATGTTCCGAAGAGGTAGGGAGTGTTGAAGAGAATAATAGAGAGGAGAACACTGGGTAAGCGTTCGTTGGTAGAAAAGTATTCACCGGACAAATCCCCGGGCACCTATGCAGAGCGTTTAATCCCTTTGGAACAGCTCATATGTGAAGGAAGAAATGGCTCCTAGCCAAATGGGAAAAGGGAAGGAAGGGGGAACTAGAAAAGAGTCAGTTCAAAACCCGGTCACAATTAGTTTGACTTTGTAGTGAACCGTGAAACCTAGTACTTGCTTTTTAGCTACAGAAGCCCGAATTCCGCTTAATGGAAGAAAGCAGTTCTGAGCCTCATCTGCCTGTGTGTCAGTGCTTTTGTACATTCGCCAGCAGCCATTTACATACCCCTCATACGATCAGTGAACTAGATAAGCGTGGAGGAAGAGGATAGGAATTATTCACTAAATTAGAAGAGACTATATGAGGAATTCAAAAGGGATCCAATGGCGGGCTATCCATGGGAATGAAAACGAATTAATATCAGAACGGTCCAAAAACCTACCTGTCAGCTGGCAGGATACTTGAATGAATCAATGGATGAGGTGGAATCTGAGGAGAGAATAAAGAATAGACTGGTAAAAAGTCAGATATAAACCGTGTCACTGTATGGATCAGAAATATGGTCATTGCAGAGAGAGGATGTTCGTAGACTGGAGACATTTAAAATCTGGGTTAGGAGAAGAACCCACGGGATGTATTGGGAGGCGAAAAGAATGAACGGAGAGGTGTGAATATGATAAGAGGAGAAAGGATGGTTGGTAGCGGAAGTCTGGGGTGGAGAGGAAAGGTGACTGGAGGATGCGTCGAGAGGTGAGGGAATAATGAAGAGAGTGATTGAGGGAGAATTGTGAAGAAGCGGGGAAGAATAAGGAGGAGGATAGGATGAAATGCAATATTCCTTTGTATTTTCCACATCGCTGTATTAACACCGACCATAGTTTCGACTAATTTTGTTATTATCAAGATAAAAATTAGTCGGAAGCATGATCGGTATAAATAAAACTGCGTGGAAAGTACAAAGTAAAATTTCATTTTATGTAGCACTTTTCTACAAACTAATGCCTAAAACTTTTACAGGAGGATATGAGTTATGGGCTACTTAAATACCTTTCAATTTGCCAATCAATAAAAAAATTGATGACAGCATAGCGTGGAATTGGTCGTTCAATCCTAAGATTGGTAGACTATAGCCCTACATCCTTTTCAATTTTATGCTAGTCCTTTACCTTCCTGGTAGCTATTCTTACATACTTTACTTGTCGTACTTCTTTACTTGCCCTAATAACGTATCCCTCGGCCTTCGACTATTTAACTAGAATTTTATATTTCTAATGAAAAAACTGAAAAATTATAGAAACTATAAACAAAATTTTAAACTATAAATCTTTCCGGTATCAGTGCAAAATTCGGATCCCATGTGCCTCTCTGTGAGTCTGAATTATGTTTCCTGCCCTCGTTTTTGTGAGGACCTCCCTCATAGTTCATCTTATGAACTAGTTTAACTTCGATTTTTCTTTGGAACAGCTTTTTTACTAATCGGAAATTGCTTCTTTGAACTTTATTTTAATTTCCAATCGTTCTTAATTTCCCTTTAATGTCTTAAATGTATTTTTAGACTAATTGCGGTCTTAAATATCAGTTTTAACGAAAGGGGAAGCTTTCTCCTAAATATAATTTGTTGCTCGTGTTTTTGTAACAAATTCTCGACGCTTTGGCGACGGAGAGGCCTCACCAGAGCGAAAAATATGTAGATTTAGGCTTATAACTCTCTCGTAGGTCTTCAAGGACGTCGACTAGTCCCGTTTCATTCATCGCCACCATTCACCACTTTGGGCCTTCGGTCTGGAGAAAAAAAGAAGAGCGTTGCCCGCTGTATTCAACGCGGCGCGCGATTGTGCTTTTTTGACTTATGGCCACGCGGTTCCCTGGAGATGTAATAACACGCAAGCAGCCTAGTAGTTCCATTCAGCAGGTCGCTTGTCGTATACCTGTCTGCGAAAATATTTGCATGGGGGCTATTTTTTTGCAAAGCGCCTCTCCCATGTTGTCATTAAAAATGTCGCTGGTGAGAAGATTTACGGCAACTTTTTCGAGAGGTTGTTAATTCATCCCATCGCCATTATAGCTCCGTCAAGCATGAGTAATGGTCGCTGATTGGCGGGCTGGTTTTATTAGCGTCTCAATCCTCTTGGTCCGTATTCCGGCTGGGCTTTAGTCGTGTGGAAGAGTTTTTGGGAAGTGAGAAATGAAGGATGGTGCTGGGTGAGCGATGCTTGAGATAAGAGATGATTCAGGATCACCTTGAGTGTCCTGTACCTTTTATTTTGAGGGGCGTAACTATGAGTATAAAGTTTGCACTTCGTAGCGCATGAGATGGTAGCAAAAGAAAACGATAATTCTGGCCAAGTTAGGGAATGTAATGGCTCGTTTTATACGCTTTTTTCTTAAATGCTGATTTTCCGGCTATTACACCGCCATTTTCAAGGCTGCACAATGATGGATTGGTATTTATCCGGTAAGCCAATTGCGATTTCCGACCGAGGTATAACTTCTTTCGTGCTAATTTCTTTGTATTTCATCATCTCATTTTCGTCAAATATGAAAATCTTTTTAGAATTTAGAATTTCTACGTCTAAGTCATCAGAAAAAGTTCTCGATACATTAGGGGTTTGTTATTTTAGTAATTAGACTATTTGATGAAGGTGGGTGGAGTGTTTTTGATGACCTCTAATAAGTCTTGTATAAGTAGCAAATGTTGCATAAATACCGCAGCATGGTATATCGGTGCAAAAGTCCCGATGAAGACTCAAATGTGGAGATTGGCTCTCGCCCCAGTAAGCTGTTTCATACAGCTCACTCATCCTGCATTGACCATAGTTGCAAAAGCTTGGTAGTGATCGCAGCCAATACCGAAGCCCATTCGCATAAGTCATGAACCTACATCATTGGTGATCGCCTCTCTATCAACATCAGGTGAAATGAACCTGATTGGGGGATTGGGTCGGTGTAGAGTACTTGCTAGCCACACAGACGGCCAGGGAGGAGGATGTTTTTCAGAGGAAACCCGATCCCTATTTGTGTGTCTTGTGTAGGGCGCTTCAAGTGCAGTACTCCGTCTGTCAGATCAGACGATAAACCGTGGATCCCTTGGCGCCTTTCTTTAGGAACAGGCTAATGTCGACGCCGGGTTTCTATTCACCCTTCCTCCCTTAACTGTCCCCTATGGAGCAAATAACCTTAGCTGTCTGTCGCCTCCCCAAATGTCCAGTCCAACTCAATTATTACCGGCAGTCTGAATTATCCTCGCAACATTAATTTCTAAGGAAGATGCTTAAGCTTTGAAAAATAGTTTATATCTAAAATAAATAATTCAGGCTCCTTCTCTGCCGCAACGCTGTAATGAGAGCGCGGGGAATTTAAATTATCGCTAAACATAAGAGTAAAGTTTAATCCTATTTAATGAATAGATGTAGATCTAGGTGTATATCAGGTGAAATAAACCCGATGGTAATTTCAATATGGCGAGAGGATGATGATTCCATGGCAGCTGCAACCAATTTGGGTGTGATCGTAGGTTTTGTGTGGTGCGGCTGCTCGACGTGATGTAATCCTGAGAATGAAAGTTAAAACTCTTCAGTACTCTGCCATCCTCGCTTTCTATTGTACCATTGCGCCTTGAAACTCGCAAATAAAATACTTTTTATGCACCCTATAACGTAAAAATCGTAGGTAGCACGTATTGCAAGAATGAAACAACTGTTTTTTGGTGATCAAAAGATTGAAGCTGAATAACTAATTCCTTATCTTTGACGAATTATCGTATTTCCTCTATCTGCTATGCTCAAAAAGTCTGGGCCATTAAATAGTATAAATGATTTACACTAACTCATTTACCCAAAAAATTATTATTAGAAGAACCCCTTATGATAAGGAGCAATTATAGTCGTCTTTCGTCATTAATACAGTTTTTCGCGTTTTCAAATTTAGTTATTTAACGACTTTATTAACTTTTAGCGAAGGGCAGATGTTTCGGGTACATTATTTCTACAATGAGCGGTGTATGCTATTGTCTAATTTAAGTGTACTCTTAGTACCCAATTGTGGTATAGGGATTACATGAGTGGCATCGGGGACAAGACTTAAAAATTAATATGCCAATGAGGAAGGAGAATGAAATACGACTTTTATTTCCGTCTGCATTTCATTTGAAATGTGGTATTCAACAGTATCCTCGAGACTTGTGTTGATGGCGTTACCAAGTTATTGCTTGGTCATATTTTATCATAAAATTGCAATTCCTTCGATTTGAGCGAACCATCGGTAAAAAATTGCTTTGGGAACACATCAATATGTTAATCTTGAATACAAAAATTTTCATCGAGGTGAATGGCCTCATAACTTATAGGACTCGAGAAAATCTCATTAAAGACTCATTTAGTTCCTTATACGACCGGGAAAGTCATAAGCAGCCACTCCGATAATATCATTACAGGCGAATCGTATACGAAATTTGGATCGATAAGTTCATTAAGTCGCTCTGATATATTCGACCGTTATGAAAATTAGTACATTTCTCCGTTAAAATCCTCGAATAAAGAGAGAAGTTGATAGAAGAAATATGGTGAAAATAAATTTACCCGCCATGGTTCTTCTTCCCTACATCTTCGTAATTTATCCTGTCTTTGGAATAATCTAAGTAGCAAATTTTTAACTGTTAAAAATGATCAAATAAGGTGACTTTTTCATAGATGGCGGAGATAAAGACTATAAATAAACCGCATTAGGCAGACAGAAGGCGAGAAGCGTATAAAGATTAGGTGCCACCCATGAAGAGCTCCTATTTAAAAGATAAATCTATATTTCAAAACGATTGTCAGCCTTTTCATTTTTACGATGATCGATATGCATTACTCAGTCATATTCAGCGCCATTGTGGACTGATATTGCTAGGATTATTAAAATGACCACTTTGTATTGATTTATGGTGGGAACTTCATAGGGGTACACTATTTATTTGATTTGAAAAGTCCTCTTAAAACTTTAAAACAACATCAATTCAATTTATTTCTTATACGGAAAAAAGCATTTTATATCCGGTTATAAATACAGTTTAATTTAATTTTCTCGCAAATTTTCTCGAGTTTGCTATACGCTCCAGGCCTTAGTTCTTTACTTCGGAGTGCATTTCCAGTCATGTGATGTTGATGCCCTAAACCCGCCTTTGACCATTTGCTCGACTAAATGGTATATATTTCATTTACGAAACTTTATATATTCTATTTTGCAAAACGCAAGTCGGAAAATGTAACTCAAATTCAGATGATTGAGAAAAGGCTTGGATCTTTTGAACCTTTAATAAGTTAATTTTAAAGTCATTCATATCAATTCCTCTATATGACGGTAACTCATTATGTATTGGCTGCAAAGATATGTTATATTGTGTAGGGCCAATTAATGAGTTGTGATGACTCCACGGACCCTACCGAAAATCCTAATAAGGTTGGGCAGGACCGACTTAAGCATGGAATATTCTATAACCTAATGTATTAACTTCGAAATGTTTTGTTATTAATAAAGATAATTTTTTTAATCGCTTCAAAACATTAAAAAATGTACTGAGTAATTTTTTATGCATATGAATTGATGAGAATTTTCATTTATAACGCTTGAACACCAAGGAACTATAATTAAAATTGTTTCTCTTTCGCCCTTAGCACAGTATTCAGTATTCTGCTTGTTATGCAGCATCGCTATAGGATATGCTTCAAAACTCTTCACTTATGAAATTAATTCATGCCCTCTGGAGGAATTTAAAACAACACCTGGCGAGAAATATATTATTCCATTAATCATTCTTCAAAATTTGCAATTGTAGGCTTGAACTACTTCTCATGCGAAAAAGGGTCATTACATGTTCACAAAGGGAAAATAATGATTAACTACACCTCCACATGTTATAATCAAGCGAACCTGCTCATATTTCAAATCCTGGCTCGAATTTACGGCGTCCATATCTTCGCTCAACCGCTTCGACAATGTGTAACGCTATCTAGCCAAGTCACTGTTGAATGTT
Organism: Ceriagrion tenellum; assembly: GCA_963169105.1. Classification (NCBI taxonomy): domain Eukaryota; kingdom Metazoa; phylum Arthropoda; class Insecta; order Odonata; family Coenagrionidae; genus Ceriagrion; species Ceriagrion tenellum. The sequence continues at coordinate 113,735,774 of OY720637.1, forward strand.
GCGATATTGGATGTGAATTTATTAGCCCTAGGCTTAGCTTCACCTATGCAAGCAAAATCTCTCTCATACCACGCGACTTATCTTACGATGACGCAAATCGAAAGTTCACCAAGTGGTGCTGCAATATTTCATAACATTTCATAACCTAAGGTATATTTTCTATAAACGAAGAATCTGACGAGTGGTATTTTGTACACTTTTTCGGAACGTTTCGTTTGTAAAATAACAGTTTGTCGCGAAAAATGGCACAAATATTGGATGGAAAAATATTAATTTTTTCCCTTTTATTCCCATATTTCCATAGAACACTATTTGATTTCAAGTTCTACTTGCGAGAAAATGGCGCTGAAAGGTAAAGTTTTGTTTTTCATATCTGATATAGGACGTATTTTTCCTTAAGTGACTATAACATTAGTAAAATTACAAATTGTCCTTTCTCAGCGGACCCCCCTTAAATGAATTATATATCTACATCTAATAATTAACCTGCAAGCCACTAAAAGGGTGTTTAGCAGGGGGTGACATCACCAACATGAACTTCAATGGAGAAATTTACCGTCACTAACAAACACCACACTATCGGTATACTGCAAATGTCAAATGTTACAGAAAGTACTAATATAGTCTATAATGTAACTTTGTAAACGTGACACAATATTCATGCAGGAAATACGCAAAACACGGTGTTAGCACAACTCGGCAGATTAAGAAACATGCATTAAGGGGAATATGAATAAATCAGCTACACTACCTGTCAACTAACCTACTTCAAAGTATCAACGCAGCCATTATGCTCTCTTATCGATAGCGTGAAAAACGACATTAAAAATCTTTCTATTCTACAATCGATATCCCTTGTTTTATTCTCATGATCTGATCTACCGTAGTTTGTTGGAGTTCATAAGATATTGATAATTTCTTCTAAAAAATGAAGCGGCTTTGAATTTACATAAAAGATTGAGTCTAATTTTCAACGGACGGTCTGAAAACGTATGTATGTAAAACTTGAATGTAAAACCGGTCTTGATTTTCATTCGTGTAGACCATTGAGGTAAATAGAGAGGCCACTACGTCATCAAACTGTAGTCTGACAACCGCAATAAAAACCTTATTTTTCATCCCTGGTTTCCTTACTTTCCTATGAATAGCACGACGGAATGGACGAATTTGCGAATGTAAAGCAAGAATATCCACCATCTGTTTGAAATTTAAGGCAAGAAACTCATCAAACACACAATGGTTACGTATTGCTATGGATCTACCCAATTTTACCCTAGTTTTCAACGGGAATGCAGTTTAATTTTAACTTAGATAAAATTAACCCTTTGAGTGCGGCATGACGTGATATCACGTCATGATTTTTTTACGCTGGTGCTGATGACGTAATATTACGTCATAGGTACTGTGAGGGTTCCAGATTTAGCTAGGGGGCCTTGTGAAAGTTCCCTAGTGAAAGCTGAAACACTCACGGTACCCTTGACGTGATATCACGTCATCAGCACCAGCGTAAAAAAATCATGACGTGATATCACGTCATGCCGCACTAAAAGGGATAATATGTAGGTAGAATCCAGAGTAAAGAAGTACTTCCAAACTGATATCCAGTATGTCATTTATTGAAAACAGTAAAATTACAAAATTATTGCATTAGCACTCCTACACTATAGGAAAATGAGAGTTAACGAAGATGGCGGACTATCTTCAGCTTCAGGCATTGGCCATCATTGAAAGTGCCCTCTCCGTGTACCTTAATGGTTTAGAGCTCGATCTTCCGTCACAGTTTGCCTCTTCATCTCAACATACGTCGCAGCACTCATCATCCCGCCCATAAAACCTATTCTCTTCCTCCCCTTCCCCGCTTTCTCAACATATTCTCCTCCATCAAGACCTTCAACAAACCTATAATCATCACTATTTCTTCCAACCTGCTCCTTTCCCTCCTATTCTCATACAGAAGTTTCCTGCCTTCTCAGTAAATGCCAAGTATTTCCTAGTTTGTCCTTCTGTTCGTCCACAGTACATTCTCCTCTGTCTCCACACCTAAGGCCTAATCCTCGCTTTAATTAGCAACGGTATTTAGAATTCTCATTCTGGGTTCAACACTCGGCGGTATGGTGGATTTCAGTGGAACTCCGACCCCTACTTTTTGTTTCATGTAGCTACTCCGCCCGTTGTATGTAACGTAAAACTAAGGAGTCCTTGTCGCATTTTGTTGAGAATAGGCAAATATCGACGCCAGATTCCTCTCAGCCATCCATCGATTTCCCAACACGTAATCGATTTCCCTTTTTAATTTTCAATGGCGTAAATGACCGAAATTTTTCGGTCTCCTTAAATTACCAAGCCATCTAAGGAACTTCCTAATTTTCTCAGGAGGGAAATGAGACACCAGTCCATATCCAGAACAAGGCAGTTGCAAGCAATTCCATTTCATTCCAGCAGATGCGCAAGATTTGGTTGTTCATGTAGAGAAATTCTCCGCTAACTGACTCACTGGCACAGCTTCAACGCCAGAAATGTCGTGGTGTGCTTAGACAGGACTTAGGTTTTATCGGAGCCCTTTGAGTGAAGTACATAATTCGGTTATTTTTTCCCCACACGGGACGGGCAATTTGTCTTGGCTGCGGACGGAATTAAATTTTCGACAATCTTGCGCTGAATGCTGCCCGATTGTTTTTTTAGTTATGCCAGCCCTCGGTCTCTGCTCCCGATATGTTCGGCGGCTCCACAAAGTTTTCCTCCGGAATCCCATCCATCGTATAAAGCAAAACCCGCGGCAAGGAATCCACGAAAGGGATGGCTCCTCGACGAATGATTTAAGCGCCGCCCTATAAAAATTAATCGATTTGCTATTTCCGCGCCGGGAGAAACGTGCATCGAGTTTTAATCGGGGAGAGAGAAAGAGACGAACGGCATACGGACGCTCGTATTTTAATCAGCGCTCCGAGTTTTCGCTTTCTTTCATTTTTTTTAATCTTCGATTCTGACTGCTCCTCCACGGTTGAAGACCGGACCATCGCCGCCAATGGCCATTAGTTTCCAAATTCCTCCACCGGAAAGAAATTTATGAGACTTGCAGCGCAGTTCTTTTCATATGCAGGACTATTTGTTCTTTAATGTCTATCTGAAAGAAAAATTGGTAATCGGGCTGGTGTGGTTGCTAGAGTACTGGCTAACCATTCGGGCGGCCAGGGTTCACATCCTTGTAGAGGAGGATATTTTTCAGAGGAAACCCGATCTTTACTTGAGTGTCTTATGGAGAGCGCTTCAAGTGCAGTACTCCGTCTGTCGGATGAGACGTTTAACCGTGGTCCCCTTGGCGCCTTTCGTTAAGAGCAGGGTAATGCCGACGCTGGGTTTCTATCCACCCTTCCCCCCTTACCTATCTCCTATGGTGCAAATGACCTTAGCTGTCGGTCACCTCCCCAAATAACCAAATCCAACAAAGAAACTATCTGATAACTAACGATATATTTAACAATAGTTTTGCTTCTAGCAGTCGGTCGCCTCCTCAAAAATTCAATCCAATCCATTCCTGAAAGAAAATACATTCATTTGCATCCGAACTATGACTGGAGCTATATCACAGTCACCTGGATCAGCTCCAAATTTTGGTGGATGAGTTAGGGTAAAGCTCGCTTTTCACCGAGTTGAATATCTTGTGAACTCACACATTCCTCAGCTTGGAAGAGGAAAGTTTTACGTTATATCAGGCCAATTTATCACTGAATCCTGGACCAAGGGATAAATTATACACAACTCGTATTTAAGCAAGACCTATCATTCGCCCACCCGATCCATTTGGAGGGTATGTGATGGTAAATTTTGTATACAGAAATTAATGAAATCGTTTCAGGCTTTACATAGTGGAAATGCGATATATCCATGATAAAATATAACACAACAATAGTAATATCCAGACTTTAATATATTACTTCAACACCGACCATGGTTTCGACATACTATGTCATTTTCAAGGTGATGGGACAGACACTCTCAGTGTCTGTGTCAGAGAGTGTCTGTCCCATGTCTCCCCTGTCTCAGTGTCTGTCCCATCACCTTGAAAATGACATAGTATGTCGAAACCATGGTCGGTGTTGAAGTAATATATTAAAGTCTGGATATTACTATTGTTGTGTAATATTTTATCATGCATACAGAAATTAAGCTAGAGTTTAAGAATAACCAAATATATCTGATCTGGCGAACTTTGATATGAGACGGAGGAAAGAATATGAACATATATGAATATGAATGAATATGAATATATTTCAAGAACTGGCCTAGCCGGAAAAATAAAATATTTACGCTTCTTAAATGACAAGCAAGCGAAGTTCTTTTTTCCACGCACCAATAGTGGCAGGGCACTATTGCAAACTAGAGCGTAATATTAAAGCACTCCGTTAAATTCGAGTCGTCTATGTCCTCTCTCACTAATCCTATTCCTTATTTGTTCCATGATTTCCGGTTCTCCTCTGTGGAATTTAATTTTCACAAATAATGAGAAAACTTTGTTTTATTTAACCAGTATTTATTCCGGTAAAACTAGTTTTGACACATTGGTATCATTATCATTTACAAAATTTCATAATGTTGAATTTCAATCGGTGTATATGTATGTCGCTATAGTTTGAGCAATTGGAAGTGGGGAAAGGTAAATATGCATATTGACGTATTTTGAACTTTTGGACATGATGATGACACCGAGTTGTCAAAACTATTTTTACCGGAATATTAATTGTTTCAATAAAAGGAAATTTTCTTACTATTTGTTTCTATTCCTTTCCCCTACTCCATCCCTTTTCCATGGCTGGTGTCCTCTACACCCAGTGCCACTCGCCTATGCGGTGGCTCTCATGTTAGTGAGTACAACTTGAAGATGTTTGAGTAGCAATAGCCAAAGATATAGAGAGTAGAAGAACAAGATGGATTTGATACGTCCTGAGACACAAGGGGTTTGTAAAGAACATAATCGAAGGCAAAATAGAGGTAAAAGTCCCCAGAGGAAGACCCAGGAATAAGTACATGGACCAAATAAAGAAGAAAGTACATAGAAAGAGATACTAGGAGGTAAGGGAACTAGCATTAGATAGGGAAGGGTGGAAGGTTGCAGTCAATCAATCTTAGGGTTGAACAACCAATGATGATGATGATTGCCAAAGAAATCAACCCCTTCAAGTTTTGACTGCTACGACTTGACATCTTGAGTTAATTCTCTACATGCTCAAAACAAGTGTCAGAAAAGGCTGCGTTTTCTCACTAGGTAAGGATATTGCGATGAATCGCAACAATCACACGAACAGAAATAAGTTATGCCAGTCAAATTACACGTTATATTATTTACCATCACCCATTTTCGTCTCCTTCCTCTTGAATTCCCTCCCTAAAACCGTTTCATCCGAGTGTGGTCGGGTATGGGAGAGTGAGGGCGTCATTTGTTAAGATGGTCGTCACGCGCAGTGTATATATCTGGCGGTAGAAGAGGCCTGAGTGGACGGTGATAGAGAGAAAGAGGTTCACTTGGAGACCGAATTGAAGGCCAGAGTTTCTTTTCTCCGCATCTTTTATCCCTAACGACATTCCTCTTCAGAATTTGATCTCCCGGATCCGGCGCTGATGCATTCGTCGCTAGCAGGCCATTAGCTTGGTCCTTGAACATTGTTGGAAAGGAGAGGAAAATCCGAGCATCATTCATGTTCTTCCACCACGCTAATATTGACAACAGCAATACCACTTTATAGTGTAGACCTTGGATCACTGACTATAGCGCAAACTATGTTATCATTTCCCAGTGCAAACTTTTTCTGTTATTTGGTGTTTCTTTATAAGACTTTACACAGCGATTCTGATGGTAATCCCCTTTTTATCGTTCTTCAAACTTTTATAAATATTCTCTCTCACACATAATTTAAAACTATAAAAACTTTGGCGGCATAAATATCTTTGTTGCATCACTTCCAGCAAATTTCCGCACTGTTTTCTGTTTCGATATCGAATTTACTGTAATCGTAAATCGGGCCGGACAAGGTTACTGTTCTTCTGTTACTTCTGTTACTGGTACTGTTTCTTCAAACATATGCCGAGGATACGGTCAATAAGGTATTTAAAGAGCCAGGAGTGGAGAAAAAGTAGGAGGACAATTGTTAAAGCATTTTTTGCTGATAACCAGAAGTTAGTAATTCATCCAAATGGTTGGGAATTATTCGAGATCGCATGAGTAAATCGGTGCCAGAAATATGGAACCATGAAGAATTATGAGAAAACTATTGATATTATGTAGCGTTACTTTCACCACCTTTCTCATGATTCCTTTCTCAATTATGACCCTTTAATCACTCATATAAAGGTTGCTGGTTTTATTCCATTTCTTGTACTCCATTTTCTACCATTCTCTACCGTCATACACATTATTCATACATACATAATATCGAGAGAATTAAACTGATTTATCTGTTTTACTCATGGTCGTTCAATATCGATTATGTTCTTCCTTTTATATAGGTCTTTTCAAGGTACATAAAACCGTCATTGGTCTGCTTATTTTTTTGTATTTTCCATAACCAAAGTACAGGTTTTTCGGCGTTTTTGTTGATTTGGTAGTGCATATGTATTCGAAATGACAACTTGTACCGCATATTCGCAGTTTTCCTTGGGTTTGTTATGGCATTAAATGCTCAAATAGCACATAAATGGCGGACATGTGGTGGAAATGGTATCGAAGGAAGAATACGATCGATTTTGAACGACCTTGCGTAGTACCTACCATCTGTCTGTCTGCCTGGTCTGAAAGGTCTGTAAGCCATCAAAAGGGTGTGTGGAAATAATGGCTTGCATGAAATAATGAATGCTTAGAAATTCAAGTCAATTGTATCCTCAATCATATAAAAGACCTAAAAGGGATAGCAAAGGCAAAGAAAAAAGCAGAATCATGGTTAATTAATGAAATTTAAAATTTGTAATTTAAAACTTGTAATCTGCTATGCTCATATATTGATTCGTTTGCTGAGTGTAGCCAGATGTATCGTTACTAGACAATTGAAAATTGTTGTTATATGCCATTTGTAATTGCAGTTTGACACTTTTGTACATGCCGCTTTGTTTGCACGATTTGTGGAACCTTGTGACAAGCCATTTGGCTTAGAAGGACCAAGTTTGTACATTAAATAAAGGTAGCAATTAACAATTTTAAAAAGTTTTAATTTTGTTACTATTAATGAGTTTTAATTGAGTAGAGTTTTTCCTAGAATATGACGCGGCTGACAGCTATAAATCCTGCCTTGTAGTAAATACGTCTAATGCCGTTTGGACAACGGAATGATGAGATAGAAAACATCTGTGACGATGACCATCTTTGGATTCATTAATATCTATTCTGGCATTGTGGATATCTTAGTCCATTGATCATTGAAAGTTTTCACCGGCTTTGAAGTGCCTTTCGCAGAAGATTTTTTTCGATGTGCAGCTAATTTATATCGCCTCTGCTTAATCAGATAAAATACTCCTGGATATATAGAAAACCAGAGAAGTTGTAAAAACACATAAATACTCATGAACTGCTCTCTGATTAGCAAAAGAAGAGTTATATTTAGAACAAACTGATCAAATTCACAGAAGTTTAAACTTCATTTCTTCTCAGGAAAATACCTTGCCCATAGCCTTATAATGACAAAGCAATAATATTTCATGAATTTTAATGTAAGATTCACATATTTTAAGTTGCTATTGCAACGGAAGACTCTAAAAGGGGGTGCTCAGTTTGAGAAACGTGGTTTGTCATCGAACTACAAAACACCGCCGAGCAATATTTTGTGTTATGAAGCTGAATTTTTCCCTTCATAGCATTTTCAAATTCACATCCCTGAAAAGGTGCAACTAAATCGGTTTTTAATATTTTTTCTCTCTTAATTCTATGGGTAAAGCTTTCTTTTTAGTTTGATGAATTTTAACGGTATTTGAAGCATCAAAAATTAGTACATTTCCTCGAGGGCAATACTTTTTCTGCAGGCGAAGCTCTGATTGAGCACATAATATCATCCAAGCTTTCTAGCCTAAATATTTTTACAAGCTTAAGTCACGCACTTCGGGTGTAGCACGAGGCGAGAGTCCAGTTTTCTAATTTTGCTGCCAGGAACACCATTAGAGGCGCCCCCTGGTGCGATAGGGATTTCATCGACTCATTAAATTCACGTCAATCATTTCTCCGAGATCCTCGTCTATATTTGCTCCATGACACTTTACTAGCCATGAGCTGCACGGGGTTTCCATGCGATACTATTAACGAACATCATTTGACCCCTTGTAAATCATGTGTTCGGAATTGGGCTAGCTGCTGACATGATTTCAACTACAAATTATAATGGAGGCAGTTCATTTATGTTCGTGAAAATTTTCCTTTTAATATTAAAATTTGAAATTCATGCTGGGGAGGCTGCCATACTATTGAAAGAGGATTAAAGTGGATTCAGTATATTGGAAAATCGTTCTTATACACGTGATGCATGCAAAAAAGATTCGCCTGGAATTGGGTATGAAGAGAGAATGGGCGAATTTGTTCCAAGTGTTCAAATCGATTAATATATCCCAGCCATAAAGCACTCGATGAGAATTCAAAGCCGTCATCGTTCGCAAAATATACTGTCGTGGCAGTTACTGGATATCTTTGGATTCTTATAAGGCAAAAATCTATCAGCTGTACTAATACATTTCTAGTTTAAAAAGGATTATTGTGTATTACTTTTTTGGTATAAGTATTTGCTTGAATAAGAGTGAAATGTAGCGCTCGGATACCACAGTAACAATTTTAAACAATCACTTTTTATATGTTCTAAGTTCCGCATTCTCCCATGTAAAACTGCTTATCAGCGCTAAAATGATGAAATATCAATGTAATTGAATACTAAAGAAAATAACCTTTTTATTCAATTTGTTACTCGGATTTATCTTCAATAGTATCCCATAAAACTTACGTGATACCTTAAATATTAATCTGGTATTTTTTTTATTTTTTAAATAATGTTTTAATTTTTAAAAATATTATTTTAAATAATAAACTATTTAATTAACTATTTTCAACAAAATAATAAACTATTGAATATACTACGTTTAACAAAATAATAAACTATTGAATGAACTATTTTAACAAAATTACAGCTAATAAACTTATAAATACATACAGTGTTTGAAAGTCGCACTTCCCCGATCATTGTATCACCATTTGAAAGTGTGCGAGTGGCACTTGACTCTGAATGCACAGATTCCAGTGAAAATTCTTTATTCCATTTAAAAGAAGTGAATTTTTTTATAAAAGGAATTTTTAAAAATAAAAGAAGAAATTTTTTATATATTTTCTGAAAATTTTGGGTTACAGTATTCTTCATAAATCTAGGTTTTAATTTGGAGTGCGAATAAGTTTCATTTAGCTGTCCAGCGTCCTTATTACTCTTCTTTCAAATTGGCCACCTGCGGGTCAACAGTCTTTCTTTTTCCCCTTCCAATATGCCTTTCCTTTTTTGCAGCGTCATATCTCCCTTTCCTCTGTCCATGCTGCACCGTTCTCTATTTTTCCTCCCCTTTAGTCCGGAAACCTGCCACTTTTCCCCTGAGTACTTCACATTAGTTCTCGCTCTCCCAAGTAGTTCCTATTTATTGTAGGTCGTTTTCTCCATTAAAGATCCAATGATCCTTTGTCTTTTTATCCGTATAGTACTTCCAAATCCTGCTGAGTAATTTCTTCTCTTTCCTTCTCACTAAGTGCTCATAATAATTAGATTTCCTGTCCCTAATAACATTTATAATATTTACTATATCAAGGAAGAGCTCGTGATGATGCCTCCTACAAAATCCGTTATCTATGATTTGGCTTAACATTTTTCTCCGGATTTTTCTTTATTTAGCTTCCAAAGTTTTTCTCTGAAGCCTTTTTAAAATCCATTTTAACAGTTTTAACGACATGTAAGACTTCTGGACTTTCTACGGAACATTGTCTCAATAAGACACATATGGGATTGGGAACAACCTCTATAAGGTATGAAGTGAGACATTTTATTATACACAGTTTGGAAAGTGGATTATCTCTTTCCACTCTGTCTGTCAGGATTCTTATGATATTCAAACCCATTTTATTTTTGGCCAATAATTTCGGGCGGGGTCATAGTACATTGTTGGACTGTGGTGAAGTGTGTGAGTGGGCTGGATTTGCGAGCGTCAGTTGAGGCAGTCTGCAGAGCGCCAAAATTACGAGAGTTCGTGACACCGGAAATTGTTCCTTCCCCTCTTCCTCCCCGCCCTATGCCTCCCTCCGGGCGGCCAGCGGCCATGACCCCGATGAGCTTTAACGCCCCCACCCCAGTCGCTGTCCCTCTCTGGAAACTAAACTTTCATCTCTGTTTGTGTGTGTTCCTCTTGAAAGCACTCGGAGAAAAGAATCGCTTTGAGTACATTTGCCCAATGAGTGTGGAAAGGAGGGTCTGGAAAGAGAAGAGTGATGGAAAGGTAGGAAGCAGGTGTTCTTTTGCGGACTCAATGGAGGAGCTCCATGTGAATGGTGTAGAAAACAACGATTCATAGGTTAAATAACCGTTTCAGTAATTTTTCGAAATGAATGGACAAAATACCCCGTAAAAGGGAATTGAAGGTAGGTAAGGAAATGGTGAACATGATAAAATTTGTGACTTTCACAATTTATTTAAAAGTAACAAGCGGTTTCGGCTGTCAAGCCATCTTCAGGTACAAAATCTCTGGTGTACCTAAAGATAGCTTGACAGTCTTACCAATCATTACTTTTAAATAAATTGTGGAAGTCACAAATGTTATCTTGTTCATTATGACGTCCTTCCACCAAGTAAAAGCTTCCCATTTCGATATAAGTAAGGAAGTAGGTTCTTTTGCTTTTTTCAAAGTTGCAAATCACTTTGAATGCCAAGAATAGCACCGGTGAAGAAATTGTTTGTAACGTATTCGATTTCGATCGTATCACCGGAATAAAAGCAGAAATAACCACATTTATCGCTAGAAAAGTGATGTTTCAGGCGCGATGTGATTGAATCGGTGCGTGATCGATGTTATTTTACAAATTTCCCTCCAATTGTTCATCAGGGGAAAGTTGAAAATTATTCGATCAACGAGAATGTGAATTCAAGAGTATTTAGTCATGAAGTTGGTGATACGACCCCCAAAATCTGCGAGGGTTGTTCAAAAAAAGAATGGGAATTTATGTAAAAAATTAGTTTACGGTACTAATCCCTCATTGGCCCATATATCCTAATAAATACTCTCATTATCTAGAGATACATTTATTCCTAGGGTATTTCCACTTCACCATGCAGTCCAGCAGTGCTTCTCTGGGTTATCATCTCCCTTTTTCGCGGCGGATTCTCTTTAATGTCGTCAATGGCGTCAAAACGACGTCTTTGAAGCACTGATTTTAATCAAGGAAATTCAAAAACTTCACATGGAGGTAGACCACTTGAGTAGGAAGGCTGATACAGGACAGACATTTGATTTTTTGCACAAATCTCATAAATATACAAGGATAAGTAGCGGACGCTATGTCGTGGTCGATAAAGGTCGCTCTGCTCGGCTGCTACCAAACGATTAACAAACTTTGCTGCAACTCGATACTTACATATTTAATTTTTCGTATATTGCTCGTATATTCCATCCAATCTAAAATTTTTGACTTAATTGCATATTTTCCGTGGTAGTTCCCTAATCAGTTGGGTCTCTCCGAATATATTGATTATTCTACGATTATTTCCGTTCAAAGTACAATTGTAGAACCATTTCTATGGAAGCAATGTAGCTTCTTTGTGATCATTGTAGTAGTAGGATGTTAACACGACAACTGAGATATGTTGGAGTACTCAATTTGCTACTGTCGTATTCACTGGAAATGTATGCTCCTTTATTGAGTTATTTGAAGATGTGTGTGTATCTATTCTTGCATTTTCCACAGCATGTACAGCTATTTACTCCCATAAGTTTCGAGTTGAATGATACATAAATGAGTGGAACTCATGAATTAAGGTTGCCGGAACGTTCCCGTCAATTTAGCAGCTAATCTGCCAATAGTCATTGGTTCGAAAGTGTAGTCTACTCTTCTACTGGATAAATTTTGTGCATGTATATCTTACTTATGAAATTACAAAAGCACAATATAAATAGTTGGCTTTAATAAATAAACTCAACGTTGGTCGCATAGTCACACTATTTTCACTTAAGTCAGCAAACAGTGCATTGTGTATCCGCTATTCCAACTCCATTTCAATAGGCTAAGTTGGTAATTAGAGAATTCTAGAAACCAATTTATTTATTGAATGTTTCTGGTGTTCACCCTGTAGGAATACTCGGACGTATAGACTAGCTCTTTTAGTTACAGAAGTGCCGTTTCTGCAATTGTCCATGTGAAAGAATTAGTTTCTTGAATTCCCACAATGAGAAAATAATTTAATTGAACTTATTTTGGAATTTAAACTTAAGAAATAACGATGCTTTCGGATAATATGTTGATCGATTATCAAGAGAATCGTGACATAAGCCTCCTTTCCTCGAGAGGATAGCCTTGGACGGTGAAAGCTATCTTTTGACGCAGATACAAATATATCTTTCCCTTTCACTCGGATCATCTTAGTGGGTTTGATTACCAACAAACAAACAGGTATACTCATCGTGTTTTTGTCCAGTTCAAGGAACCACCGAGTAGAAACCACTTTGGGCTTGGAGATCATTTAGGCTTGTTTACTTCTATTTTTCGTCCTGTATTTTTTCCCCGGCTCGTGTTCTTGAGGTCATAGAGAAATAGGACGCTTGACTCGGCCATAAAATGCGGTCTTCTATGCTTTCGTAATCCCTAATCGGAAGGGAAACATGAGGAAATGAGAATGGCGCTCCTGGTTTGGGTCATCAGATGAGAGAGAAACCGCCTTGCTGTGTGGACTTCCCGCTTGTGTTTCCACTCGCTCCGGCTCGTTCACGAACGGTCCGTCTCCGCGGCACCTCCTCCACTTGTGACTCGCATTCAGAGGAAATTGGAGGAAGGGTGGGTGGGGGAAGCAGTTGGTGGATGATGAATGGGACACCTGGAGATATTTGGGCAGCTACTAAGTCCACTTCTAAGCGGTCGACGCCTCTACGAATACCATTGCGGGAACTTTTTGAGGCGGAATGAAAAAAAATGTAATGGCTTGCATTCTGAGGCACCGAAGAGAAACCAGTCGATCCACCGGGTTTTCCGGAATTTTTCTGCTGAAGTTATCATCTACTATGATTTCTATAAACTTCAACCGTATTTCATATCACTTAACGGTTTCGATTATCGAAGTAACTACCTTCACCCCTTGGCGAGCGATCTAGTCACTCCATTTACGCGCACGCTCGGGTTAGCGTAATCTGTCAATTGCGCTCTTGAGTGCAAAAATGTGACCGTCATTCTTCAAACGTGGTCAGGATCTTGAAATAACTAGTTTTATTGATGCGATGCGCTCATAAGAGGGTAACTATGAACATATTCCTCCAATAATATTGTGATTGACTATTGAGTATAAGCTAAAGTGTAATCCAAATTGTCAATAGAAGCATCTACATCTACCTACTCCCTGTGAGCCGCCGCAAGGGCGTGTAGCAAGGGATGCTCGGTCACCGGCCGTGTAGATTTCTAAGGGATTAGATTTTGGGAGGAGAAATGGTGAAGTGTATTATGGGAGTGTATTGAATGGAGCTCAGTTTGTATTATGGCCACTCATTTTGCGTGGAAAGAACGAATTTTTGTTCCTATCCGTTCGGCAATGTATCTCTATCATTCTATCGCCTCGGTCGGACCTAGAAATGTTGTGTGGCGTCAGAATGATATTCTATGAGTCGCTTTGAAATACGCCTCTTCTAAATTTTTTAAGCATTCTAAGACTAACGAGTAGCCTCCGAGGCTCTAGCGGCTCTCTACCTAATTCCTCTCAAATCTGGGAAACACTGTATGTTTGCTCTTAGCAGTTTTAAATAAGGCGCACAGCCTTCATTTGTATTTTATTTATTTTAATGGTTAAATATTCCTGTTCAGGATCCCAAATTCTAGAAGTGTATTCGAGGTGTGAACTAACCAGAGCAAAGGCGTACCGCTCTTTTACTTTTTTATCCGAGGGCCTTTTTGTTGGATGTGTATGTGAGTTCCCCACGATGCCTGAAGTTATGGTAATTCCAAGGTGTTTGACTTTTTCTGAGAACTCTATGTTTAATCCATCCAAATTGTAGACGTTGCGTCAGTAGAATGACTTCTGCAATTTGTTTCCTGTGGTGCATTTACTAATATTTAGTTCTAGCAATGACTTATGACACCACGAATGAACGTTGTTTTGGTTTAATGATACAACTTCAAAGTCAGCATTATAGGTAATTCTTCGGAGTATAACCGCATCATCTGCAAATAATCATAGTTTACTGCTAACTCGAGAACTTAGGCCATTTATTTAAATAACGAATAAAAGAGGACAAATCACGCTTCCATGTGGAACACCGGATGTGATTCTAACCTTATCACAGCTAAAGGAAGAATGAACATAAGCAAAGGATGTATGACTCCCATGAATACATTTCGGTGATTCAAGAGGTCATCGACAGGGTGTTTTAAAATCTCGTAAACACGTGCGAATTGTCCCAGATTCCTAGTGAACTTGGTAACTCGGGACGCTCGGAAAGGATGTACGTGCACTTGGACTTTGAACTTTGGACGACATAATAATAATAATAATAATGTTTATTGCTCCAAAAGAATAATTACAGAAAAAATACAATGAATACATAATTAGATATTTGGAGCTTTAGGTAACCTATAATGCGAACCTGTGTTGAGGTTACCATCAATTAGAACTACGACCATATATTGTTATATTTAGAACAAGAAAAAAAAATTAATAAATACCAACATTTCAAATGAATTCCTTTTAACAGTATGTTTACAAAAATAATAATTTTATTTAGCAAAATAATTTTATTTAACAAAATATGTCTTCGATTTTTTCAAAAGTAAATAGCCAATTTTTAACATTTTTTAAAAAAGAAGCAAGACTAGGTGCACATTTGTACTCAGATGGTAGTATGTTATACATTTTAGACCCAATATATAAAAAACCGCCTGTACAGAGACAATTTGGGCCTCGGCAAGGATGTCAATATACTGCGAAAATTCCATAAACCTGGCCTATTTGAGACAGGAATTTTAGCACCACTCCTCAGAAAAAACAATCTAAGTACTTTGTACACGTACAAATTCCTAAGTGGGAGGAATTTCAAGTGTTGAAATAGTGGAAAGGATGGCTCATGACGATTCTTATTTAGCATTATCCTGATATGCCTCTTTTTCAAGATAATAGCTGGCTTAATAGAGTTAAAATAAGCTCCTCCCCATGTATGTAAGTTACTCTGTATCAAAACTCCCTGCGGATGGTTACCAAGAGGGCCGAAATACATTCAAAGGTGTCATATTTCCTTTGACTCCATTGAAAATTTGGATATCACATTAGTATATTCCCCTTTTAAATTTGATGCTCTTGGTTCTGGTCGCTATAACGGCAGAGCGAAAGAAGGAGCCATGGTCCTAATCGTGTTAACATCACGAGTTTTTTTTTTAAGTTTGGTGTCATTTGCACAGGATTTTAAAAATCTGACATAACTTATGTAAAAACACATGCGGAACAGCATTAAAGAAACTAGATTTTACTAAGCGTATAATAGGAGGATCCTCGGGTGAAAAAGTAAAAAAGAGATGCTACTTCGCTCTGGTTAGGCCTCAACTCGAATACGCCGCGAGCATTTGAGACCCTGGTCATAAAGGTTTAACCAGAAAAATTTATAAAATACAGTGAAAAGCAGCGCACTTCGTTAACAACTGCTACGAGCGAAAATATAGTGTCTCACAACTTTTAGAGGAATTAAGGTGGGAACCCCTAGAGACTCGGAGGCTACACGCTAGGCTTAGGTTTCTTGAGAAATTCAGAATTTATGTTTTTCAGAGCGACACAGTGAATATTATCATAACGCCTCACTATATTTCTAGGTCTGACAGATGCGATAAAATAAGAGAGATACACTGTCGAACAGATAAGTTAAAAAATTCGTTCTTTCCGCGCACAATATGCGACCGCAATATAAACTGAGCTCCACTAAATACACTCCCATGATACACGTCACCATATCACCTCACAAAAACATACATATCTACACGGCTGATGACCTAACACCCCCTGCCACACGCCCATGAGGCGGCTTGCAAGGTATTATGTAGATGTAGATGCTGAAGTTTTGTTGAACCCTTAGCCGAAGAAATATTGCTTGAATATGTACTCGTCCTAGAAATCTAACGTAATGGAGGTCGACGAGTCTCCTTGATATGTCAAGGCACCATGACATATAGTCTCCTTCAAAATAAAGTTAATAAAATCAAATCCTCCTTATCGAGAAATTATTTTTCTAAAATTATAAAATCACAATAGTGTCCCCCCATTATTATAACCATTCATTTAAGAATTGTAACTACTTTTATGCAGAATATTTCCACTTATATTGCTCTGCTAATTTCTCCATTGTATATAACCCTGGTATGTTACCGTAAAAAACACCTTATCCCTTGAGTTCCAGAAACTAGCTTATGTTATTTAATAGCAGGAGTACCGGAAAGGTCAAGAAAGGTATAATAATACTTTTTTAAAGGCTATTACAGTTACTGAGGTGATTTTCTTTCCGAAATCTCGCGCTTAGTTTCAGCTTTATACCAAAAAATAGAATGAAAACTAGGATATGAGCCTATGGTATTAGACTTGCACGGTAAGGCAAAATAAAATTGATTATCTGGGATATGAGTTAGCATATTTCCACTAAATAATAGAGTTAGGTATTCATTCATTGCGTTTCATAAAGAATATGATTTTCCTCGCCTTTCAACGATCATGTACATATCCCGGGTCGATTACCAGTTCGATACGGTATTTCATATCACGTTTTCCTTCTGCGTGTTGTTCTCAGTAATATAGCCGGGATAAGATCGTGATGTGACGTCATTCTTCTTTAAAAAATGAAACGCGAATTTTTTTTCCGCTTGTTTTAGAATACGTAAAACGTATGAGTAACGGAGCCGGAGAGGTCTCTTGGAAGCGATTGGTGACTCGCCGGGCGGTGACGCGATAAATTTGCGTAGTTTGGAAACCGCCTGAATCGGGGCCAACAGGTGCTCCCATATTCTCTCACCGAGATAATTGTCGACGTCCAAGTGTCGCAAGCACTTTTTAGCTAACTTGGAAAAAAAATCCCCAAGGCCTAAACAGCGGCTCCCGCCGCGATTACCGACTCGCTGGATTATGAACTAGGTCGGGATATTGAAGGAGGATGTCATGTTCTCATGTTCTACGCGGTCTGCATGTTGTTTACGATCTAAAATCGCCATAGGCATTTCATCCTAGAATAGAAAGACTGGATTCATAATTAGCTCAGTGCGCTTGATAAATTGGAAAAGCTATTTTAGTCCCCTCCATGAAATTATAGCTTGTACACTTCTGCATTGATTCATTGTACATATACCTCCCTCTTAGGTGGGCCTTTTAGGTGGGAGTCTCAGGGCCCTTAGATGGTTCGCGGTACGTATCGGGTTTTGTGCAGTGGTTTCATTTTTTACTTTTTTAAATTATGTCCGCTCAAGATAGAGAGTTGGAATTTTTTAATTAAATGTCTGAATGAATGAAGTTTTTAATTCTGTCAATTAATTATCCTTTTCACTTCGTAATTGACTGAAAATTGCGTTTTTAGCTGCAGAAACACATATTTTTCAGTGAAATCAACAATACCATATTCGCTTGACAACCAGATTTCGGTTATTGCTGTTGGAATTCATATTGCTTAGTTGAGCCGATTAGGAATTCTAAGCATTGGAATTTGTGCATCGGTTAATTATTTCGTTTTTTTAAACAACTTTAACTAAAGATATAGAGTTGAAATTCATTTTATCGCATACCCGAAAGCATGATACTACTAAAATTAGTGGTATCATGCCCGAAAGAATGAAGTTTCTCTCTTTTTCAATCGATTTTTTTACGCATTTTCCTTGAAAACCAAATAAACAAACAAAAATAAACATCAAATCAAATCTTAATTAACGAATCGCCAAGAAACTTTAAGAAGTTGTTGAGTACACTCTTGCGAAGGTTTCGAAGGTTGAAGGTATAAAAATGTTTTAAATATGGCCCTTCCCCCCCCCCCCCCCAAGGCCCTCTTAATCTTTCGAATACTTTTTGTGCAACAACGCCCGACGGGTAAGCTAATAATCCAAACCTAATTTTTCAAATACGATCTTTATTTTAACCAATGAGAGATGTTCTTATTTTAACCAATAGAAATTGAGAAACCATTGAATTGTTGCGCGCTCGCCCCTGAAGGTTTCTGAATTATTAAATCCATTTTACATTAGGTGGAGCGCCAGTCGTTTCAAAATATTAGTGTTGGCACGCGAGCTGCGCAAAAAAGCGAGGAGCGGCAATCAAGCAAGCGAAGCAGATCGTTTACGAGTTGCTCAATCACGTGCATCAGAATCATATTAGTGAGACATTATTTGTTTTAAAAGGTACGTAATTTATTTTTGCGTAAAATATATTTTGGTGCAGTGGCCTCTTTGTCTGATTATTTTAAATTCTTGCATTCGATTTTCGTATATCCTTCGCTTTTTCCTAAAATTTTATGTACATTTTAGCTCGAAAATCTTTAATGTTTGTATTGCTTCAGCAAAATAATATTTTATTAACTTGGAAGCCCCAGCATAGGCATGGAATGGAAATTCATGGCATCATTTGTACGTTACAAATTTCTGCGTAGGTACGAGGAATTCATTGGACTGAGTCTAAAAGTCGTTTAGGGACCAATTTTTATTCCGGAAAATATTTGTGGGTCAAACCATGAAAAGTATAAAAATCAGTGGGGAATTCAGGATGGAGTATTTTATTTTTCAAATTTAAGTAGGCAATTGGAGGAATTTTGTACATGCCAATGTGTGTACTTTTTCATGTTCAGGAATCAGCATACTTTGTAAGTTTTACTCAGAATATTTATTGCACGACCGGTTTAGTTTACAAATTTAAGGCTGAAAATATTGAATTTGTTGAGTGTGTACTTTTTATATGTGTGCCTGCTAAGAAAGAAAAAGAGGCAATGCAACGCATGCCGGGCACAGCTAGTTATTACATAAACAACAATTTAACTCTTCCACGGAAAAGTTCCTTTGCTTTCCCTGATGTTTCCTTGGTTTTTTTCTATTTGCCTACCACTTCTCTCTACCTTTCTTCTGTCCCCCCCTTCCTTCAAACGTGTGGAATGTATAAAGGTGATGTTCCCTCTGCTTCATCAATCTTGTACCTGATGATGGCTCTGTAAGCTGAAACGTGTCATACTCATTAAAATGTCCTGTGGAAAGTACAATTGTTGTTTCTGTTATGATTTAACAAACTTCCTAAATATCTCAGCTGAATCTGTTGAAATCTTGGTTTAATACTGATTTTATTGCGTAAATTAATTAATAAAATCAAGTAAATGTCCAGAAAATGGTTGTGTCGGCCATCTTCACTGTGATCCAGGGTAGTGGTACAGTTCCGTAAAGTGTTCAATAATAGCTCAGTTAATGGCATGAAATTTCAGCTAACAACATCGGAGCAACTGAGTTTACGCAAGCAAGTGTGCCCATTTTCGTGATTGAGCTATATTGAAAATTTGGACCCGCAGTTTTTGTCTGGGTGCACGAGGCAAATTCTGAACAAAATCAATATTGAAGGTAGATTGAGCGAGATAGTTCCCTAATCCTAATAGAGACCATATTCTAATCATGTCTGAATTTCACCAGCTGTTGGAAGCATGAATTAAATATTGCATCATTAATGGTGCAATTAAATAGTTATATACGACAGAAATTGATAGCAATTAAGTGAAAATATCTAAATTAGCCTTATAGTTGAAGCATTTTTTTTCGCACGGTACATTTGAAACTCCTTCGCTACGGAAGATTTCTTGCTATCCTGAAGACTGAACTGCGGTGTCAATTTGATTAATTGAGTATTATTGATAGGATTAATTTAAAATGAGTACAAATAAATTGATTGACTTCTAGATACTATTTCTCTCATAATACCTTAACAAAATTGCTTGGCATATTAACCAACGAAAAAAGAACTGTAGGATTAAATTTTGCGTAAAAGTGAATTATTGCTTCTTGGGTTTTTGAGATGTACATATTGATTTATACTTTTTATCCTACGAACATGAATACAATTCCAGGTAATTACTTCTTCTTATCGGTATTACTTTTTCATTGGCCAATTATAAATGTTTCGTCTGCCTGCTGGGATCAGCTCTTCTTTTATCCTCCAGTTATTTTCCTAATTACTATCCATTTCACATAACTTTGTGTCCAATGTGCGTGGTGATGAGGTCCAGAATGGTCATATAGGCTGCTCCCCGGTATTCACACGGACTCGGCTCTTCGTGCAGTCAATTCGGTGTATGGCTGAGATCGGTACCCGCTTCCAGTCTCTCGCGGGGAAGAAAGGAAATGTATCTCTGCCGTTTAACATTCTTAACTTACATCTACAATTGCATACTACCCTGCGATCCGTCACATGGGCGTGTGGCATAGGGTGTTAGGACGGTTGCCGCGTAAAGACGTAAGGGATAAGGTTTTGCGAGGTGAAATGGTGAAGTGTATTATGGGAGTATAGTTAGTGGAGATCAGTTTTTATTGTGGTTGTTTATTGGGCGCGGAAAGAATGAGTTTTTGTACCTATCTATTCGGCAATGTATCTCTCATATTTTATTACTTCTGTAAGAACTAGAGATGTAGTGAGATGTCATGATTGTATTTGATAGTATTCTCTGTGTCGCTCTGAAAAATTCTGATTGAATCCTCTCTGTCGTTCTAAATTTCTCAAGCAAGCTAAGCCTAGAATGCAGCCTGCGAATCTCTAGGAGCTCCCTTCTTAATCCCTCGAAAAACTGTGAAACACTAAGTGTTTGCTCGTAACAGTTATTAACGAATCGTACAGCTTTTCTTTGTATTTCATTAATTTTTTAGCTAAATCTTTATGACCAGGGTCCCAAATGTTCGTGTCGCATTCGAGGTGTGGTCTAACCAGAGCAAACTAGCACCACTCTTTTACACCAGGGTTGAAATTCGCTATAAAAAAATCATTTGATTTGACCGGGATTCGAACCCGGATCTCCCAGTTGCCGGTCAGGTGTGTTAGCCAGTTACACCACCAAGCCATCTTCCTTCAAGGCGAATTTCAAGTCAAATGATTTTTTCATAGTGAATTTCAACCCTGGTGTATATTCACCCGTGCGAGTGACTTCGTACCACATAATTTGTTAAATGCAATGTTTGGAAACCACTCTTTTACTTTTTCATCTGATTCATACTTATATTAGACTTTCTGACTTTCTGTAAACTTCATCATTTCTCACTTTTCTTGCTTGTAGTCAACCAAAGGAGGAGCTTTATATACTGAGAAATACATATTTTCTCACATTATACACTCAAAAACGCGTAATTCGGAACGGTTCTTACGTCTTATACGCAGGCTTGATGTATGGCTAAGAGGGATTTCAATGTTATTCCGTAGTCGCACTCACGCAATTCAATTCCCTCGCTCTCATTGCTTTGTCAACATTGTCAACATTGGAATACCGCAACTGACCCCATCAAATTGATGGGGTCAGTTGCGGTATTCCAATGTTGGAACACGGTCTTCGGTGGCTGCAATACCGCGGGTAAGCCACAAAATCAGCGAATTCCCCACTACGCGCATGATTACGTTATGAAGGCTAAAACAATCGGGAGATCAAGGCGATGGCATCGAGACATTCTACCCACGCCTCCTCGCCCTTTCAAAGCTTCTCCGAGGACGGAATGGGTGCGCTCTGCACTCGAAATAAATCTTAGGGAAAACTTTTTCGACACGTCGATGACGCTGGGAGGCATTTCGTAACATCCGGAATGCCTTTCCCTCACCAAGCCTCTCCCAGATGATTTCGGCTCGACTTGATTCAGCCGAGGAACGATATTTGGATTGGATATCTCCTCCTCTGACTGGTCCGATCTGAACTTATCTGAGTATCTAAGGAGTACCTCGCGAGCCGCCTGTAGGGTGTTTGCCAGGGATAATTTGGTAAGTCATCGAATTACTTAGATTCTATTGTACTTTTTTTATATTGCATATTCCGTCTCCTTACAGCAAAATAAACCTCGACACTTTATAAGGGCAACAAAATTATACCTTTTCCTGTTACATCTTTCGTAAGTTGAAACTGAAACTACATGGATTAATATTTGTGAATGAGTGAAACGTGTAAAAATAGGATCTTTCCATCTAATGTGAATGCCATTTACTATTTTTCACTTTTATTTTTCACTAATTATTTATTATTCACCATCTGAAACGAGCACTTGGGGAATCAGTTTGGTGTGGTAGCTAGAGTACAGGCTAACCACACGGGAGAACAGGGTTCAAATCCCTGCAGAGGAGGATGTTTTTCAGAGGAAACCCGATCCCTTCTTGAGCGTCTCGTGGAGAGCACTTCAAGTACAGTACTCCGTCTTTCGGATGAGAAGTTAAGACGTGGTCCCCTTGGTGTCTTTCGTTAAGAGTAGGCTAATGCCGACGCTGGGTTTCCATTCACCCTTCCTCCCTTACCTGTCCCCTATGGCGCAAATGACTTAAGTCGTCGGTCGCCTCCCAAAATATCCAATCCAATCCAAACGAGCACTTTACGGATATTGATTTGTAATAGAATGAAAGGACCTGACCTTCATGAGTTTCCAGCTATTGACAAAAGAAAATCTCAGGAATCGAATCCAAAATAAGTTGGTTAACCAGAAATGGTGCTTTAGGCGCCTTCTGTACCTCATTAAAGTGTGCATTAAAAATGTTGTCACCAACTATTCTGATTAACTTGTAGTTTATTGTGTTTTTGTGACTTTTAAGTCACGCAATAAGCGAAATAAGTATTATTCACGCTAGAGAGTGGAATTTTAAATTTCAATTGGAAAATTCAATCTTTTATATTTACAAACTCAGTCTCGGTGAAACCTCATTGAGATAACATCCACTATGGGGGGAAGGATGTCTGAATGACTCCGGGCAAAGGAAAGCAATAATTTTAGGGCGTCTTTTTAGCAAAAGCAGAGTCATAATCTGCTGTCTCAGTTGTCTTTAGTAACCACGGGACGAGAAAATGACCAAAGTATTTATACGACAGTGGATTTCTCATAGTTTGTCGATCTCCTCTGCCCTGCTTAGTAAATACAATCAATCCTAAGATTGATCAACCAATGAATGACTTGCTCGTTTCCTACGTCATGGATATTTATTCATGATGAATTTCAGATGCGGGATGTTTTTGTTTTCGTCCGCCATATGGCATCCTAGTCGGTCGCGGAGGAAATCTCCTCGGACGCTGTTTTTAAATTCAAATTGCGCGGCCGGAAGCAAGTAAGACGAGTGCTCCAGAAGGGAAGGCCGAAAACGGAAAAGGAGACGGGAGACCATAGACGGAGCCTATTGGATGCCATCGCCGATGCGTACTTTGTTGGCTCTCAGGCAAATACGCCAGAGTTGCCAACCTCGGATTCGGTATCTGAATAAGAGCTAATCCGTATCTGATGGTGGAAGCTGGGGCTATAGGTTTAAGAAGAACGCAGATACAACCATACCGAACGATATCAAGGGGCACTATCGAATCCATTAAAAAGTGATAACTGCAAAATTGAACAGATCAGTAATGTTTGCATGGACCAAATAAAATGAATTGGTTAACTCCACTTGAGGTTTATCACCACGACCCAGGTTTCGACAATCCGTGTCATTTTCAGGTATCTTCAGGTGACCTGAAGATGACACTAAGTATCCAAACCCGGGTTGTGATAGTACACCTCAAAAGGAGTTAACAAAGTAATTTTATTTGGTCCATAATGGATAACTTCCAAAAAGTAAAGCCCGCAACTATTTCCCTTGTGAGTAGCGTTTGTATTACGCTGAAAAAAATATGTGTTCAGAGTGGTATTGTCTCATTGCCCTTATTAACTCTCTTGAAAACTGTATATGTAAATATCCATGCTAAAAATTTAAACTTTGTTCTATCTTCACTCGGATTTACCGGCTAAGGCTTC
Source organism: Ceriagrion tenellum (assembly GCA_963169105.1). Taxonomy (NCBI): domain Eukaryota; kingdom Metazoa; phylum Arthropoda; class Insecta; order Odonata; family Coenagrionidae; genus Ceriagrion; species Ceriagrion tenellum. Next base: position 113,759,952 of record OY720637.1, read on the forward strand.
AACAGTGTCATCATCGAGGTTTTCTTCATGATAACATTTTGCTGTCGAAACTTTGCTGGCGACAAGTTAAATAAGTGTGAAAATGATACTAAGTTGTAGTTGCTAATCATGAGAATTTGAAATATCCACAGAGTGACACTTCAAGTTACCTTTTAATAGTGTAAATAATTTCAAAAAATGCACCGTTAAACCGTAGAGTTTTGGACAAATTGCAAACGATTGTAATGTTAGGGGGATTTTTTTGCAAAAAATATCATTTCCATGAGCCAAGCTTACATAATATTTTACCTTGGAAAATATAAAAAGGGAAGTTACTTCCAAAAAATCACTAACTTCATAAGAACGTTTTAGGACCTGATTCCACAAAAGCCATATTAGGTGCATCATTTTTCGCTAAAGAAGATATAATTTTCACTTACGTACGTTGAGAAAAACTCTCGGCAAACGTCTAAATATTATCATTTTTAATCAATCGCAAAATCGGTGGTTTCCCGCACGAAATTCCCTGTATTCATGTTTTTAGACGTTGATGGAAACCTTCAGTGGTGATCTGATCCCTTCTTCATTGTTGAACGGAGAGAAATAAACGTAGTTATCCCCGTAATATGTCCATGAATTTCGTAAATAATGCTATGCTTTTTCCATTTTCCATTAAATTATTGTTAGATAAATATTTGCGGTACTGCGACTATTGACGGCATTCTCACTTGGTACTGCGAGAGTCTACCAGAATAATGATTAAAATTGTAAGTAGAAAACCCTATTGAAAGAAATAACTATGATCCGGCAGCCACAATATTGAGTTAACAGAAATAATGACAGGAAAAGGCTTCTCCAACTCACAAGTCGTGTTCAACCACTCCGCAGTCGTCACGAACTATCTCACTCGAAGTCACAGAACGAACTCCCCTGCAGTAGGGGTACGAACTTCTGTCCTCTGGTAGGGAAATTTGGCAAATATAACCCTCACAAATTTTGAGGTGGCACTTTCAAATACGCTTTATGAGCAGCGACTATTCCGCTACTAACACCAAAGTTGTCGGTGAATCAACTTCTCAGCTGATTAATTAAAAATGAGTGAATGGGTATCTTTGATGGCTTTAATATTCAAGACGGGGCTGTCTTCCTGAACAGTTTCATTTATTCTCTTCTTTGATATATGTTCGCAGTTTCAGATTGGCTACAAAGATATCATATTGCCCGAATACTGAGCCAGCTAGGCGGACAAAAGTGACAAAATAAGAGAAATTCACCGTCCATGAGATGCGTGCAAGAACTCTTCCTGCACTCCATTTAGGTCGCTGCAGCGATTTTGTTTCAGTTACATGTTTGCATGAAACTGAACACATGCTCTCATTAGTTATATCTATAAAAAATGAATAAATTGTAACATACCGATTTGGTTTCTTGGTGATTCCATGCTATTTTAACTCAAAGTCTTATGGCACTTGACATAATTTTTTTTAAAAACTTCATTACGTAAATACATATTTTCTTCTAAAGACAAAATGATACTTTCTAATTACTATAACCGTCGCTAACTAATATTAATAAGTCACGCTGTGTCATAATTTCCAAACATAACATTTTTCAATGTTTTCCAACGTTTTCAACGTTTCAACGTTTCTTATTTCGTCTAAGTTTACTCGATTTTACCATAGTTTTCATCTGGAAAACGGGTGATAATTAAATTAAATAAATAAATAAAATATTTCAGAAGAATACAGATTAAAGAAGTAATTACATACTGATTTCCCGTAAGTTATCGATGGGAAACATTGTAAAATTTCAAAATTTGTGCATCCATTCTTAAGCGCTGAAGGATGATCGGGGTTTTCAAAGATTAAGGACAGACCACACTCACGTTGCAGCTTCTAGAATTGGCCACAAGAGCCAGTGCCCTCTCCGTCTACCTCAATGGTGATAACGAGAGAAATTGTTCCCATACATCACCCGAGGGAATTAACATTAAAAGAAAAGACAATAGAAGAGCGAAAGGAGACAAAATGCCGCCACGGGTGGGACAATTCGACGAGACAAATGAGTGGCGACCCGCGTTTCCGCACCTCTGTCTTAAATGGCCCGTGAGGATGGGAGTGGTGCCCCTGCAGTGAAGTGCTGTGGGATTCTGGGACGCCTTGGCAGGTGCATGCGCGAGTAATGGATTCGGAGTGCTTTGGCACTTGGCAGGAGGGTTCGCGTGGGTTTGTCGAGTCGGTTTTCTCAGCAGGGATGACACTTGCTTGTCCGTTTCGGAGAGGGCGTCTCGATATCGAATTCCAAGTTGAAGATTAGGGATTGACTCAAAAATTGAATGCATGGAGTGAGTTCCTTTATGCACTCTATAGCGCTCCGCAGTCCTGTGTTGGTTACATTAGAAGACTTTCAATGGAACTGCTAAGTGAACATAATCGTTGCCGTGAATCACATAACTTGCTAGGAATTCGGCTATGTGCTCGTCATTAAATACCAAGGCATAACAGTAGCGAAGCATGGTGACCCTCACTAGCATGATGCATGACGTTGGTATGCGAAAAGTCGCGCCTGGAAAAAGGTCGGGGCAATAGGCTGGATATAGACTCTCAGTCAAGAGATAAACTGAGCGATTCTGACTTTTTCTTCAAATTTCCTGATTTTGTAACACATTGAGCTCAAGTCAGTCATTATGGAAACTGGGTAACTTTCAATTTATAATCACTCATCAGTTGACTGGTCGAAAGATGCTTCGTGAAGTTGCTCCTCTCTTAGTTGTGGTATTTCGATTAATTATAGTAGAGTCCCTTTATTCCACTATTAATATCTTAAAAGATCTGAAAGATCTTAGGTTTTCCCGGCGTATCTGCTGGATTAATGTTTCTCGGGTGTTTCACCAGGAAAGGAGGTCCATCAGTCCCGATGTTTTGGAGAACGACTTGCTCTCTATCTTCAGGGGTTCTGAATTTTTGAGGTCTTTCCCGTGTGGGCAACAATGAGTAATTTTTGTCTGTTCCCCGCCAATTCCCTCATGTATCTATCGGTGTTTTAAAACTCAACATTTCCCCAATCTTTCTCATCCACACCCCTCCCCTTCTCCCACCTCCGCGAACTAGTTATTGCATGTATTCAAGGAAATTGCTGTACGTTTTCAGATCACCTGACGCTGACGCTAAGCAAGCGTTCTGTAAGGTTGTGCCTCGGCAAAGCGGGTGACATTCCCTCTGTGGAATTTTGGTGTCGATATCACCTCTCTTTAATCGTTTTTATTTACCCTATGGTTGTGCATGGATGTAGAGTCGCCATTTTCTCTCCTTCAAAAGAGCGTCGACGGAGGTGAAATTATGGATCATGGAACTCTAGGCAAAATTTTTTATAATTTTGGGTCTTTCCACGGGGTCAGGTGTAGAGCTGCTGCCGACGTTTCGATAATTGACCGAGAGCCAACACGCCCGACCCAGAGAAAAGCCCTAGGGAAATTTTGAGCCCGAGAAAAGCTGAAAATCATCACGCGCCGGGAAAACACTTGATCATTCATCTAGGCCAGTGGTCGGCAAACTCATTAGTCAACAGAGCCAAAAATCAACAGTATAACTATTGAGATTTCTTTGGGGAGACAATTTTTTTAACTTGAACTATATAGGTGGTTTAATTGTAATTAATTCAATTAGGGAAGTCCTAAGTATGCCTTTGCTAAAAATGTCCTCAAGCTGATTACGGTACGTTCGCTGAGGTCGACCCCTTCCAACTTTTCCATCCACACTCGTCTTGTATTCTTGTTTCATCTATCTCCTCTCGCGTTTAATAACGATATTATGTATTGATAAAAAAACAAATTGAAAGGTATCTATAAAATTTAATCATGGCAGTGACTGAAAAACACTAACATCAAATATGGCCTTGCATCTCCTTGGAAAGTTTGGATAAGTCAGGCTTGTATGTAATCGTTTTTTATTTTAGGCACGGTTCCAGGTTCTTATCAATTAGAAGACTTCTCAATTTATTCTTGATACGGTTCATGCTTGAGAATGATTGTTCGTAAGAATAGGTAGACCTAAATAAGGAAAGCCAGGCCATACGTACGTGCCATGTGGTATGTTGTGGAAGAGCCACACTCAAGGGGCCAAAGAGCCGCATGTGGCTCGCGAGCCGAGGTTTGCGGACCACTGGTCTGGGCGAAATGTCATCCTACAATCTGATAAGTTATATCTTAAATTCTGAGATATCGTGGGGATTACACATACAAAACATATGTGGCGCAACATTAAAGAAACTAGGTTTTGTTAAATGTATAATAGGAAGGTCCTCGGATGAAAAAGTCAAAGAGAGATGCTACTTCGCTTTGGTTAGGTCACACCTCGAATGCATCGCGAGCATTTGGGACACTGGTCAAATAGATTTAACCAAAAAATTAATAAAATACAAAGGAAAGTAGCGCGCTTCGTTAAAAACAGCTTCGAGCGTATATATAGTCTCTCAACTTTGAAAGGGATTAAGATGGGAGCCCCTAGAGACTCGGAGGCTACACGCTAGGCTTAAGTTGCTTGATAAATTCAGAACTGATATTTTTCAGAGAGACATAGAGTATATTATCATGACTCCTCACTACATCTCTAGGTCTGATATATGCGATAAAATAAGAGAGATACGCTTCCTAACAGATAGGTACAACAACTCGTTCTTTCCTCGAACAATAAGCGACCACAATAAAAATTAAGCTCACTAAATACACTCCTATAGTTCATGTCTCCATTTCATCTCCAAAAAACTTAAACCTTTACACGGCTGGTGACCTAACACCCTCTGCCACACTCCCATGCGGCGGCTCGCGGGGTATTAAGTAGATGTAGATGTAGAAGTGAGTCCGCTGCCGAGGAATCGGATGGTTGGATCAAGGAATGAAATTGTTTGATCGTCGGAGTGGTCGTCGTATCTCCTGGAGCTGATATCCACCTGAGGGATGGAAAGAGGAAAAGATACCCTTTGGGTTGGTTGGAGACGGCTAAGAAGAGACGAACGGTGGGTTTGCCGCCGCTCAATGAAGGGAAGGAGGGAAGTGAGATCGGGTTCTCCAAAGAAAGGCTTCCATGTCCCGCTGGAATATCATCAAGCTGGTCCATTGTCCTCAAGGCCGTGACTCCTTCTGCATGCAAGGTTGAATAATGCGACGAGAAGGAGAGATGCCTTTTGTGGTGAACACCGGCCATTCTTGTGAGCCACATGAAACAGCCGGGAAGCAGTCTGAGTCGAGTGGTTGACTCCGCGCAAGACTCCTGCTTCGGAGGCATACTGGTTGGATGCCATCAAATTTTTCGTCACTCGTCATGGGTCGATCTTTCAAATTCCTCCTCCAAAAAAATTCCCAGAGGCGGCTGGACTTCCATTTGAAACTGGCTGATAACCCGTCAAGAATACGGGAAAAAATTCTAGTCATGCCAATCCTATTATAAACTTTTTGTGTGAATTTTTTCACTCTCAATAGGTGAATATCTTGAGGCCGTGACGAATGGCAATAAAATATGAGCGCATACAGAAGCGATTTAATAAGAGAGGATAAGACATAATGAACAATGACAGAAGCGATAAAATTGATGAGATGCATTGCCAAACAGTTATGTACAAGAACTCGTTCTGTCCGCGCGAAATAAGCAATCACAATAAAAACTGAGCTCCACTAAATACACTCCCATTATACACGTCACCATTCACCTCCCAAAACCTTACCCCTCATATCTTTACACGGCTGGTGTTTTAACACTCCCTACCACACGCCAATGCTGCGGCTCGCAGGGTAGTATGTAGATGTAGATACACTAAATAGCTACGTTGTTGTAGCGGGGATTTTTTCAGATACATGCTGTACGAAAAAATGACAACGAAATTAACTCAATCGGTTCAGCCGTAATCTCCATCATTAGCATGGTCCCTCCACCCCGACCACTTTTTTAGCGTTGGATTTCATTGGAATGGAAGATATAAGCTAAATTCTTTACACATTCAGGAAGATTCTCTGTATCTTCTTATATGTAAAGCCCTATACATGATTCGTGGAATCAGAATTTCTGGTCAAAGGGGAAGAAAACAGGAATTCACTTTAGGCCTACTTCTTTTGCGATTTTTTAGAAGCGTAATTCTGGGATTTGTTTCCCATATATTGCGAATTTTATCAACAAAGAGTAAGCACAGTATGCGTATAATTATACGCAGCGTAATAATAGTTCAACATGGTGGCTTAAATTTTTCTTTTTAAAGTTTAAATATTCATTAAATAGGGAAAAATGTATCAGAGAAGGTATGTGGATGATTAGGGGGGGATTACCCCTCTGGTAGATTTGAAGAGAGTCTTTAGGGCTAAACATCTGCATTTTCTTCTCGAGGACTTATTTTTCTTCATGTTCCAACTTTGCTTTGTTTTCTTAGGGAGAGAATAAAATAACTTCGGATTTGCTATACCGAATCATGGTACCGGTATATCATTAAATCACTAAATGGAATATGGTTGCCGCTTGGAGGACCAATATTTTAGAAAATAAAACAGGGAAATACGCTTGTTTAAGTTTAATCTAAATGTAAAATTTTCATGTAAGTTTTTGCGTTTACGTTTGTTTAAATTTAATCTAAATGTAAAATTTTCATGTAAGTTTGCGGTATGAAGCTTACCAAATTATTTCATTTCTCGCAAATCGCTAGTATTTTTGTCACATGAAATACTCCACATAACTGTATTTGAGCAATATCTATGCGTTATTCCGTTGAAATTTCATGTTTTGAAGGATGTTCTGATGAAGTTTCCATGACATGCTGATGTTTTCTCCTGGGAAAATTGCAATTATTCCGCGTAGCAGAAACACAATAGAGTGAATGAGAAAAAAGATTTTAGACCAAGGGAGCAACTGTGAAAACATTTGGGAACATCTGGCCAAGGGTTAGTGGGAACCCACAAAACGAGTCCAATTCGCACAATTACACTTGTGTCAAAAATGAATCAAACTTCTTTCTTCGATTCTCAAAACTTCCTCGTTCAAAAGAAGCAATATCCTAACTAATTCACTGAGTCATTAACGAGCAGCCCTAAATTTGTGTGTAATTCACGGTGGAAAAATCATTCGCCTGACCTGGGAATCGAACCCAGATTCCTCGATTTCGCGCCGAGTGCTCTAACCGATTAAGCTACCCAGCGCTAAGCATTCGCATACGGGAACCTCTGGCACCATATGCACGGTACCCGTGAGGTCTACTTGCTCATTAAAGTCCCCATGAGATTCACTCTAGAAGAGGATGCCTGGGTAGCCTAATTAGAGCACTCGGCGCGAAATCGAGGGATGTGGGTTCGATTCCCAGTCCAGGCGAATGATTTTTCCTCTATGAATTTCACACAATTGTGTGATCACTAGCGGGTGACTCCGTTGAAGTAACTGCGCGGCTATTTCCGTGGTTCTTTGAAAAATTTGCAGCCCTAAATATTAAATTTATAAGCGTGGCATTTTAGGGAATTTTCTATTCGTGAAATAGGCACCTTTTTCGAGATTATCATTTCACGTAGGAAAGAAATATCTGGCGCTTACCCAGCACATAACTGTTCGTAATCTACTTGAGTCTTCAACCGGGTGAGAAGTTTTATAATTTCCTAATTACAGTAATATATAGATCTTTTCATCCAAATGAAGACCCGAGAATACTGCGTGCACATAGGGTGATTTTTTACATAACATAGGTCCAGTTACTTGAAAGAAAATACGCCACGCATCAATTATTCTGCAGAATCTCAAATTAATAAAATAACACAAAATATTTTCGAAAACACGAAAAAGTCCCCGAGATTCGGATTCAAATGCTTACTTGTTTGCATATATTACGTAACTGGTAAATTAAACACTTTTTATAAAAAAACGAATTTTTCGCATTTTATAAAAATATTCATTTTTAGACATAGTTACTTGGGCTTGAAGAGTAATAAATTATCTCTTTTAGGGTTTTATTATCAAGCGGTTAAGTTGCAACGATTTATGCTAGCAAATACAAGTAATTTGCGGTCATAAAAGAGGAAGCTATGGCCATCGGAATGGAGATCACTTAAAACCTCCCTTGATTCCGATACATTCGAGTGAAGATGGTATTTCTTATTTCTTAAACTAAACCCCCTTTTTTCACCGAGAGACAAAAAAGACAGAGGAATATGTTACGGTGGTCATCCACCTTCCCACCTCACCAGCTCCGCATTCATCGATATTCAGCGATTGGCCCTTATCCTTTCGACGATGATGATGATGTCTCTGCAAGGATTCGGCAGCGGCAGGTCCTTTTTAACGGCCTCTTTATACCGAATGGCTGCGGGGGGAATGGAGGGGCTGTTGAGGGATGGGAGTCCGGATATATTTGCATGCATAAGCCCGACGGGGGATCTCCGATTGATTCGGCGATACGCGTACGGCCGCTAAAAAGCAATCGCACCGCTGCCGCTGTGTAAAAAAAACTGGTCCTTTTGGGCCGCCGGGTGTATTGGGGAGTCGTCGGCGTCCGGCAGTCAGAACCAGAAACAGAGTCATGCCCGAAAATGAAACGAAACGGCTTCCATTGAAGGAGCTATTGATGGAATGACGTTAGGGATGACAGGAATGAATTACATACCAATACGACAGTATCCTAGGCTACGGAAGAACAAGCTAAGAAGACGTTCATGGGAAAAAGCTGGGAAATGGGAAATTTCGTTCATGGGAAAAACAGCTGCTGTTGTCAAAGAAGATAGGACTACAAACTAGGAAACAGCATACGAAAACATTCGTGTGGAGCGTAGAACTCTATGGACCGGAAGCATGGATCATTGGAAAAGCTGACCAGAACAGACTAGAGGCCTTCGAAATCTGGTGCTGGAGGAGGATGCTGAAATTAAACGGACGGAAAAAATAAGAAATTATTAAGTGTACAGAAGAGTAGAAGAGGAAAGGACCATAGGGAACACCATACAGAAAAGAAGGACCAGATGGATTGGACACACCCTGAGACACAATGGGTTGTTCAAGAACATAATAGAAGGCAAAATTGAGGGAAAAGTCCCCAGACGAAGACCCAGCAATCAGTTCATGGACCACATAAAGAGGAGAGTACATAGGAAGAAATACCAGGAGGTAAGGGAACTAGCATCAGATAGGGAAGAGTGGAGGGCTGCAGTCAACCTATCTTAGGATTGAACGACCAATGATGATGACGACAGAATCCGATGTATACCTACTTTTAGTATAGATACGCGTCCTCCACGTCTTTCTCTTTACGGATAAGCGCAGAATGCTATTGCAACGAGCGCTATGAAAACTGGTTCTAAGCCTAAACGCCTCTTTCTCTTCAATTAAATGCATGCGTTGTTTGAATTGCCTGCTACGCACTCCGTATCTCATTCCTTAGACTCCTACTTTATTTGAGATAAAAGATCACATCCAGCATGAAGCGAACGTGTAAGAAACAAAAAAGGTCACAAACAGAAAAGCATAAGAGGAAGAAGGTAACAAATTATAATCTAGCATGGGGAGATAGTAAAGTTACTTTTTTTGGGAATGACTAGGTCAGCAAAGACGCTGGAAGATTAGTTGAAATAGTCGATGTTCTCAGGAAGGGAATTTATAAAAGAAGAGAGGCGAAAAGTGACGGAGCGCTTGGTAAATAATAATCAGCGAGTTGTGATGTGGAGCAATGAATGATAAACTGCCGCCGAAAGTGCGATAAAGGAATGCGAGCAGTAAGAAGGATAAAACACAAATAGGAACAAGGCAAATTTATGCCACAACTAAATAACGAGGTACAACCACGTTCTGCTTCCGTCACCCAGGGCGACAAAGGAGGCAAGGAGTAGGACAACGGGGGGATTTGGGGAGGAAATGACACCCAAGCTTACGAATGTACGGCGATTTTGTGGACCAGGAGTGACGTGGATCTGTCGTCGAGCGGCACCAACTTCCCTGAACGGGAATCTCCCAAGAATAATCCCCCGGCTCTCTCAGTCCCTGTTTTTTATATGGGGGCCGACCCATTTTACTCCAAGAGGAACTCCTTCGGGAAGAACAGCTGAACGCCTGGGCATAGCTGAATGCTTGGGTATCCTCGCCTCGCTCTCCTCTACACCGACCTTGTCGGTAGCCTCGAGCCTCTTATACAGTGAATACAGTGAAGACAGAGCCTCTTATACGGCTCAGTGAATCCTGTGTGTCGGATGAGTATTCTAAAATTTATCACGTAAACAAGGTCGGGGCAGTCAATGGTTGAGTTCAGTGAGCTATGGAAAAGTTTAAGATCAGTTTAAAGAAGATGTGATCAAGTTTTTTAACGGAAAGTGAGGACAAGACAGCATCAGAGGGTCGGTTGCGGAGATTTGGCACTCTAGTATTTCTCCCTTCAAGAGTCTCTTCCACCACATTCTCGCGCGGTGATTTTACTCGATCTTGCCAATACATTTCCCGTAAACCGATTCCTGATTTATTTTAAACACCCACCGGTATATTGGATGATAGATTTTATTAATTTTTCATCGAATATGTATATTTTTCTTGACTGCCAGCCGCATTTAATATCCCAAATGTGTTCACAAGCAACGTGTTCAGTCCAGAAGTAATTAACTTGCTCTAAACTTCAGCTTTTAAAATTATAAAAACTTCATTATCATTTTGCAAAAGTGTTAGTGCGATTGTCCACGACAGCTATGGATATCGCGTTGCTAACTCATGGTCCTCGTATTCCGACGGAAGAGTCATTGTGCCCCGCCTCGGTCAGAGATGTTGCATTTTTCCTATGACTGATTGCCGAAAGACAGATCCATGCTAGACAAAAATATGACATTTTAGAATCAAATGCACCTAAAATCCAAAATGTTCTATTATATCGTTAGCAGTGCACAATACAGTGAGACAAAAAAGTCAATTAAAAGAGGATTAATATCTAATTATGGACACATGTCCCCAATGACCACTTTATATATTGAATAACTTCGTTCTATTTCACTCCTTATTAATAGGTTTATTCAGTTTAAAATGAAGCATAGCAAAGTTAAAGTTTGTGTTATTTTAATGATAATCAGTTATTTTAAAGTAGTAGCGTTTGAAAACAACAAATTTATGCCTCATTCGACGTCATCCTCAGTCGAAAATTGTCAGCGGTTCTAATGGTGCTGGCATCTTCATCTCTCATAGCGAAATGAAAAAATTCAGTGAATGAATAAAGGACTTGAAAGCATTTAAATATTCTAAAATTAAATAGTATTCGGGAAATGTTTACATGTACCAGCCGCCCGTAGTAATTTCAATTATATAACTTGGAAGATATTTGGAGAAAATACATCGTGTAATTATTTTAAAGATATAACATTGATTAAAGCGATGCATTTAAATGACCAATGTATGTCGGTCAAGTACATAGGGAGATATACCAGGAGGTAAAGTAACTAGCATTCGATAGTGAAGGGTGGAGGGTTGCAGCCAACCAATCCTAGGATTGAACGACCAATTATGATGATGTCAGTACTTTGAAAAAATGACCAGGTTCATTGATGTATATCTACCTATCCGCAGATTGTGATCTCGTGGCATGATGAAGAAGTAGTATGAGCCTGTCAGGCATCCCTCAATTTTCTGCCCTTTCAAAAGCCTTTCATAATCTTCACAGGGGATGGACACGTATTTTGACAAGCGCATCGATTGCCCTTTGCGCGCAGTGGGCTTCTGAGGTCTATATTACGGCATTCAAACGCCCAGGCGTGCAAGTGATGGCCTTTGATAGAGTTACTGGGTAGCGTCAAGGGAAAAGGTGACGAATCGTAAGGTGAAAGATAGGGGATCGAGAAAAAATGTCCGACCCAAGAAAAACATCGCTCTTTTTTTCTATTTTTAATTTTTACTGAGAAATTATCGTCTTTTTATCGCCTATACGGAGAAAAAAAACTGCTGAAAAAACATTTTGCTTCGAAAGACGCCTTTATGCCACGGCTATGATATGGTAAAATTTTGTTTAAAAGGAAAAATTCTACTAAAGGTTACATTTTAGTCTTAAAATTTATTTTAAAAGTAATCTTCGCTTTTTAAATCGTTAATTTGGAGACAATATTAAAGTCAAAAAAATACTATTGCGAATAAAATTGGCCCCAAGAGTCTAAAAATGCTATTGCGAATAAAATTTGTCAAATTTCCTTTTCAAATCGATCTAAAAATACTGATTTTTTTATTTTTTAGCCGTTTACATCCGGAAATAATTTTGTGAATGATGTCATTTTATTGGGGAAATCTTCTTTCGGGCCGTATTTTTAATTCAATTGTCGTCAGTTTTGTTGCATATAAATAATTAATTAAATACAAAGAAAAGCTGCGCGCTTCGTAGAAAAAAAGGCCACAAGCTAACATATAGTGTTTCACCCCTTTTAGAGAGAATAAGGTGGGAGTTCCGAGACTCGGAGGCTACACGCTAGGCTTTGTTTGCTTGAGAAATACAGAACTGGTGTTTCAGAGCGACAGAGATTGTCATCACAACGTCTCACTACATCTCTAGGTCTGACAGAAGCGATAATATTAGAGTGATACATTGCCGAACAGATAGGTACAAAACCTCGTTCTCTCTGTGCACAATCATTGACCACAACAAAAACTGAGCTTCACTTAATACACACCCATAATACACGTCACCATTTCACCTCCAAAAACCTTATCCCTTGAATATTTACACGGATGGTGTCCTAAAATCCCCTGCCACACGCCCATGTGGCGACTCGCAGGATATTATGTAGATGTAGATATAGTTGAGTTTTGCCTGGGCAAAAATATAGTAAAATTGATGTTTATATCATATGTACTTGTGGACTACCTATACCTATGTACAGTGGCGGAAAAAATTAACGCAAAACTCATTGGCGTCTGAAAGCGGCGTACACGGGAACTAATTGAAATCGCTTTTCCTTCGACAACTTGACAACAATGAGACAGCATATGGAAACCGGGAATATTCAAACTCTCTATGAATGGATATCGATTTTACGCGTCATGTAAATAGTCATACTAATAAGGTTTACGTTCGCGACATCGTCTAGGAGTTATAAACGTGATGAGCTTGCTTCGACCCACACTCAGTCGAGGTTCTGAAGTCGTAGTTGATTATGTAGAGATGCTTACCATATTATTTTTAGAGCTTTGGACCGTTAAAAAAATATTTCTTGATTGAAACTTAAGAAATATTACGATGAAAGCATTATTCGTTGGGACATAAATTATTTTTATTCTCCAGATCAAATTCACTTACAATAAAACGTATTTCCGCGTGCAGGGAATAGCTGTGGATGAACATCGTTTTAATAGGCCTTAAACTACTTCCGAGAAATATGATGCATTACAATTAACATTTTGGCGTAATATCCTGAGAACTTCAAGTTAAAGTATAGGAAATCTGTTTGAATAGAATGGTTTCCATGTGGAGAAAATTTTTCTCTAAAAGTATTTCCAATACCTTAAAACCCTACGTAAGTTTCCGCCCTCGTTCATACAGGTCGTCTCAAACACTTAAATTTCTAAATTCCTCCAAACGTAATATTATTTACTTTCTGAAAACTACTTTCAAAAATCCAGAACATTTTATTTGGTCCAGTTTTTACAGGAAACATTAGAATTCCCTTTTTTCGTTTTGTAGTAAGAACCACTGGACGCGGATTCCTCTTGATCGATGAAGTAGCCTAGAGGGAGAGCGTTCGTCTGCGGCCAAGAATGCCTGGGGTTCAAATCCTGGCGTGGCCTCTTTCAGTGCCTTTATAATTAACCTACGCGATGTGACTTTATTGCAGCCAAAATTTCGCAGGAATCCGCGGAAGGCCCAGGGAATGGACATTTACCTCAACCATGAGTGTGTGAGTTTTACACATATTCGGGCTTTGAAAAAGAATCATAGCGGTCAAGGTCGTCGAATGAGATGTTTACTTCCCATTCTCGGGCACTCGGCCCCACTTGATTTCTACGTCCTGTCTGTCGTATGATGCTCATATCCACTTATTCGCCAATTCACCACTCAACGAAAAGGTATTCATGAAGGAGGGAATAGACCGAATCTCTGATTGTGTCAGTTACTCGATTTAGTGAACTTACCTGATGCTACATTCACCTTTAAATTACTTTGAAATGATTTAGTAAAGAGGGAAATTATTTTTATTAGGAATTAGAGTTTGGTTCTATCTGCCAAACTTGTAAATACCGATTATTTATCTGAGTGAGAGACCAAACAAGGGTGGAATTTTCTTCAAAATATCTTTAAAACGGTATTTGAAGCTTTCCCAGTATTGTTTTCTAGATTTGCTATGAGCAATGCATTAACCGTGTAGTTCAACAGTTCAACTTATAGGATGAAGGATAATATTTAAGGATAAGGTAAATTAATGAATCACTTAAATACCTTTTGACATATTCGCAGTGAAAAATGTTTGGCTAAAATTACGCAGTTAAATTTTATGAGGAGCATTTTTATACCCATGCTTAAGAATTACTCCGACAAAAATGCATCGCGAATTTTCCCCTGTGAAAGTGATAAAATACTAAAAATCATCTTTTTCATGTAGCGACTAAGCAGTGATTAGATATTTTCCCTATGGTCATTTGTATACTCCTCATAAATCCGCAGAGTAGTCAATGGAGTGAAAATTAGGAATGTGCACCATCAAAGATTATACGATTGCTACGTTCCTAAAGAATCTATTCCTCTTCAAATGTGTCGTAATATTATTGCTTCAATGGAAGTTAAAGTTGTGAGTGCTCCCACATGAAGATATTAACAGATTTTTTACAGGATCATAAATTTCATCTTTTCGTGAAAATGTATTTTAACGGATGTTGAAAAGGGACACTTTAATGCTTTATTTAGAACGAGTGGAAAAGGTTTAAATGTATGCGTAGTTCTCTCAATTTGAGTATGTGTGCACATGATCACAGCAATTGATCATCGAGAAATATGCTGTTATTTACATAAAGAATGTGGATGTTAATTAGCCTTATAATCAATCCATCCCCCTCCATTCTCGATTTTCTGACTAAGTCTCTGTGACATGGAGTTGTCCACATTTTGGTATCATATTACTGGGTTCATTTTCTATTCTTCCTCCACGATTTTCCTCATTGCATCTTAATTTGGGGTTGTTTCGTTTGAGTGGGTCGAAAAACGTTTGTTTCTCGCATTTTTCTCATAATCAACTCTGCGCTCCGAGCAGCCCGCTCCATCTATGTTACATGATTTGTTTTGAACCATATCCTAGATTTTTGACATTTGTGAACTCGTAAGTAATCCTAGTTGCGGGCGAAAAATGAATATTGATATATATTTGATTAAACATAGTTCTTATTATAGCGGGCATGAATTTAATGAATTTCGTTTGATAGTAGTAAGAAATAGGTTTTTTTACTTTTAAACACCAAATAAAAGATCAGTGGGTGAAAGTTGAAGGCGCAACACCTCTTCGGGTAATTTTTCGACTAATGTTTTTGCCTTTTACAAACCTACTATCCAATTCCTCCGCCTGGGAGAAAAATGAGGCATACTTAAAGGATAATAAGATCTTTCTTTCCTCCAAGAATTTTGGGAAAGGCCGCTAAAACTTTGAACAATATCTCGGCTTGCGCTGTCCGCTCTGCTAGTTCGTCTATCGACGCTCGTCTCAATGAAGTAGTCATCAGTAAACCTTGGCCAAGTTCCGGGTGGTGATGGTCGGGGTGGTTTGTTGTTGTGAATAACGCACAGGTTTCAAAAACTTGCTGCACCAGAAAGAAAAGGCTCGTCGCGCTTCAAAAAATCGTAAGCCCCCGTCGAATACTTTTAAGGGCGTAAGAGAAGTCAAATACCACTTCTTTCCTGTGAGTTAAACGCCTGGCGTCCGAAACATTATCTATGGCAGAAAAGGTATCGCCCGCAACACAAGGGGAAAGTAAGCTCTTATTAAAGGCATACTATTTCCCAAATCAATATAATGCGCCCTTCATACATTCCGATTTTGAATGGATTAGTATTGGTGAGGCTTTGTATCGACACGGGGAAACCTCTAGGGATCCTCAAGAGTCCTCCAAGATTGCTCGTTGCTTTAACTCAGATTTAAGGTGGCTGGCCTCCGAACCCATGCATGATGGGAACTAATGGCGTTTGATTGGAATGGTCTGGGCTAATGAGGTGAAATTTGAGAACTACTTCTTTCTATTTGTATTCCCGAGAGAGTAGTATGCTTTTTCCTATCCTTTAGTTATTTTAAACGTTCGTAGACAATACCACCACTCATTTTAAAAGTAACTTAGTTCACAATAACGCATACGGACGCAAAAAAATTCAACGAAAGGATACGAAACATCATCTTAAATTCGTCTTGACATAAGAAAGCTCAGTAGTTGTTACTGGGTTGCAAACCTGAATCGCAATCATGTTTCTTCATAATAACTTTGTTCGAGTACGCTCATGATCTCGAAAACGTGATCGTCATCAAGAATGATCGGGTGCTACATAACAGTGGAGTGCGCTCACAGGACCTTGCGCATTGCCCTACCAATGCGGCTTGCCTTTTGGATGACAAGAATTACCATAAGAAGAAAAGAACCGTGATCCCACCCCTGGTCGAGACATTTTTGAGTTTTTCATTCAATTTCTGGTCAAGTAAAATGATTTTTATTCGGCAAATTTTATCTCTTTTGTATTTAAAAAATTTCATATTATCAGCCAGTCATTGCAGCTACACATTACATTCATTCATATCGCCAATATGAGGAAGTTTATATAAAAACTCAT
The DNA here is from genome assembly GCA_963169105.1 of Ceriagrion tenellum. Classification (NCBI taxonomy): domain Eukaryota; kingdom Metazoa; phylum Arthropoda; class Insecta; order Odonata; family Coenagrionidae; genus Ceriagrion; species Ceriagrion tenellum. The sequence continues at coordinate 113,776,692 of OY720637.1, forward strand.
TTGCATTCATTAAAAATCGAACACGGATCACTCTTTAGCTATCCAAATACATCTGACAGCTACAACATTAACGTTACCTATTAATTTATTTCATTAATGATATTCTACTCCAAACTGAAGTCTTTTAAAAGGCTTTTTGTTAATTTCATATGTGCGGCGAATTTATAGCTAAGTATATAAGATATTATGCAATCATCCATATGTTATCCATAACTTCACCTAATTTGGGTAAACTTTTCTGAATGTTTATTCGTATATCCTGCATTTACTAGATAAACCTTAACAGTGGACAGCTCGTCATCAAGCTTCCTGTGTTAAGATGAAAGAAATATCGGGAAAATATGCCTAGATTATTCGGTATCGATGCGAGCACATTTATTTTTATTTAGTGAAATTATACACATTAACGTATGTTTTCATAGTTTAATCCCATTCTGACGAACTAAGGACGAATTTATATTGGGACAAAAACGATTCATTAATAAATATCCGTTTTGAATTTAATAAATATCCGTTAAAGGAACTTCGTCAGTCTACAAATGGAAAATCGTGAAAAATTACACCACGTAGGCTATACTTATTTCAATTAAATATTTTTTGTATCGACATTTGGTGCGGATAAATCTCGATTATATCATTTAGGTGAAACAGATGCAGTACGCGTCATTCAAAAAGATCCAAGGAAAGTCGACCACAATAAATATCCCTAGGTGGTAGAAGTTGAAGATTTTAGCATATAGTATACTGAATTGGGTGGGATAGTGAATATTTTTTATAATCAGTCTTTCTGTATGAATGATATCATTCGACGTAAGAACCATGCTGAAACAAACACAGTGATGTACCGCGACTGAATGTGCGAATAATATGAGACGAAAGCTCAAAAATAAGGCGACAGATGACTAAGTTCTAGGCTTCGACAAATGTGAGCTGCAAGGCGGATTTCAAATATTTGCGGTAGACGATGTTTTCCTCAGTGTTGCCAGTCTTTGGAGTGTGTACTGCTTCTAGAAGTTCCCAAAAATGCCGCATTCTGGCGCGCGAAAAATTTTGCGTTAATTTCTTCCGCCACTGTACATATTCCATGACCATCTCTTCTCCTCACAAAGTCTTTCTTTAGGTGAAATTAAAAAAATTAAACTCATTTTTCTTGTAATTTATAAATGATAATAATTGCATCCAATCGAGTTTACTCATATTTTACCAGAAAATTCACGCATCGTAAAACTTTTAGAGTGGGTCAAGGCTATGTAGTTTAATATTATAACACGTGATGCCCGTGACAGCCAAGGGCGAACTTGTCAGGGATTTTATTGATGAAGGCATCATTAGTGAAGGCAAAGCGTAATTTTTAGGAGTCAGTTTTTACATCAATAAGTTATCGCTAATAAGCCATCAAAGGCACGCAAATTATATTTCGATTATCTTTGTCCTTGTGAACTTATCTCTCCATATGCATGGATCAATCAACAAATTATCATTTAACTATTTTCAAATCTTTGCTCAATATCTTTAGGGGCATTCCATCGTAAAAAAATCTTAGCCCTTGTGCTATATGCGGATTTTATCTCTTTCCAGAGAAATTCGGAAAGAATCACCGACTCTATATCTCATATCATTAGTGATGCTTCAGTTTATCTGGGAGCAGTGTTTCTCTTGATTTTCCTAATATGTATAAAGTCTCCTTCATCTGCATTTCTCAGTTTATGAGTTTCTTATCTTGTTGCCCCAATTAATTTCCCCAAATAAATTATTAAATACAGGAATCGTGAAGGAAATGAGTTGTCGTGTACCGGTGAAACGCGGTGAAACAGAAGATATGATTATTCATTGAAACCCAAGGTCCTTAAGTAGATTTTTTTTGTAGAGAGCTGATTTGTTTAAGGACATTGATTCTAATTCATCTTAAATGTATATTAATCAATATGAATCTTATCAAATCAAATTAATGTAGATTAATCAATATGAATCTTATCAAATCAAATTAATGTAGATTAATCAATATGAATCTTATCAAATCAAATTAATGTAGATTAATCAAAATGAATCTTTTCGTCTAATGTTGTCCTTGCTAGCTTGCTAAACTGTGAGATTAGCCACGAACCAACGCGGCGGTTTCCAAGCTGGTGTAAATCTGACCATGGCTTCTTGATTCAATTACCGCTCAAAACTTCTCTTTATTATTGTCAGAAACCAGAATTAATTAAGACTAGCTTAATTTATTATTATTTATTTAGATTACGAGTTAAGCCCACGTTTATATTTTATTCTCAAATAAAGGTTCGCTTTCATTTCCCTTTACATTACTTCTTCGCTTTTGACTAACCTGATTGCAAGTTGCCAAAATAAAATCAGTTGCCCAATTTACGTTTCCCGTCATCATAATTGAGTAAGCATTTTGAGCTATACCACAAACATTGTTTTACCCCATAGCTTTAATACCACAGCTTCATTTAAACAACAGAACGCAAATTCAGTCGTTCGGTCTCCACTTTTTCAAAATTCTTACCCCGCGTAACAACAATAACGGGCTGTTAAATGGTGTTTATACAACAACATGCACAACGGAACAACGGGTTTAATCTCAGTTTAAATAACAACAGCTTGGAACGGGTGTAAAAAATAACTGTTAATACGCGGTTTGAACAATGAGTGCCCTTCAAGCACGCAATAGTATAGAGGCAATCACACTAACCACCATCACAATTACCATCTTACTTGTACAGACAAATAACATTTAATATTAATTCAGATAAACGCATTACACGGAAGACGGAAACTCTGTTCATTCCATCATATCGAACCAATTTGTATGAAAAGTCCTTTTTTATTTCATCATGTAAATTATGGAACTCTTTGCCATACAGTTTAAAACCCATAAAAAATGTTGAGGTGTAAAAAGCAAAAATATCTGAAAATATAGTTAATTGATTTGCACCCAACTCTGTGGTTTTTTGTAAAGCTATGTATTTTCGATGCGCTGTATACACACAACTGTATTATTAATGATATGGCATATTTTGTCTTGTTTACAGTTATTTACCATGTTTATATTGAACACTGACTAATTTATTGTCAAAAATTATCTGCTCGAAAGGACATATTTGTCCCAGAGCAAATAAAGTTGTATTATTATTACAACCACTCCGCCACCCTCGCTCTGGCCATCTCACTCTTGCTCGAGTTCTAATTCTCTCTGTATAATTCAGGTGTTGTTAGATCTCGGTCACCTGCAACTTTGTGTGTGCAATTCCAAAAATCGTCCACGGTCACGGACACACGAAACGGTGGCCTTACCATTTGTTCTGTCGTCCGGAGAGAGTGGAAGATACAGCTCTTGTTCGAATAAGTTTTCCCTTTGCGTATGCGATGAAGACCCCTGGAAAAGTTGGCTATTGTTTTCGACAGAAGATACTTCAGCGCTGGGAAAGCTTTCGTTTTCTGCTTCTTTAATCGTTTCAGCACGCTCCGGAAATGTCTTTTCCCTCTTTCTTAGCCTTCAATTCTTGCGCCGAGTGTGTAGTCCACCGAGGGATGGATGAGGAAACTTTGGCCCGTGGCCCAATAGAATGTGTAGGGACGCTTTCTTTCAAGTGGGCCTTAGCGCAGAAAAGATCGTAGGAACAATTTATGTGGGGGTCGGGTTGGCGTGGTTGCTAGAGTACTGGCTAACCATACGGGCGGCCAGGGTTCACGTCCCTGCGGTGGACGATATTTTTCAGAGGAAACCCGATCCCTACTTGAGTGTCTTGTGGAGGGCACTTCAAGTATAGTACTCCGTCTGTCGGATGGGACGTTAAACCGTGGTCCTCTTGGTGCATTTCAATAAGAGCACGCTAATGCCGACGCTGGGTTTCTAACCACCCTTCCTCCCTGCTGGCGCAAATGACCATAGCTGTCGGTCGCCTCCCCAAAATCCAATCCAACGATTTCTGTGCGAGAGTAATGAAATGATTTCGTTGATGAGAACATTTACATTTTTATGTGCATTTTCTCGATCGGAAATGCTTGATAATTCATTGAATACATTCACATTTTGATTGGTATGGTGAAAAAGGTAACTTAGCAAACGTGACTTCACTGGACGAAACTGGGCGACACTGCCTTAGGGCGTATGCTCTTTTTACCAAAGTAACACCTCTTGTTGGAAGAAGGCGAAGAAACCCTTAGATCCTCGACACGGGTCTTAACTTTAACAAGTTTTACCACATTCGGCATATCTCAGGTGTCATCTCCGCTCTATAGCAATCTCCAATGTACCAAATTAGATACATTCAAAAACCATAAAAATATTTGGATCTGTAATTGATACTAAATTTTTTACCTAAATTATGTATGATGAGGGTGAAAAGTCCTTTCTTAATAAGAACTAAAAGCTAAATATCAGTACACGTAGAACTTTAATGATTTAGGAGTTATTATAAAGATAACAGTCTTATGACAAACAATATGAATATCAAAATATAAATCAATTTTCGTCCTACTCTTCGAGATATATACTATGAATTAGAATCATTTTTCAGTCGCATTTTGAAGAACCATGCGCACCAAGTCATTATTTAAAAAAATGAAGTTTTTACTCGTATTTGTGACCGAAATTAAAGGAGTTCGGATTTTACACTGTCTTTACTATTTTAATATGTATTTTTTAAACCGTTGTATTATTTAAATGAAATAAAAAATCATCTTTGGTTTAAAGGCATTTTCAGAATACTGCGCGAGACAAATAAGTCAAGCGTCAGTTGTCTCTATTAAGTTAATCAGTGAGAAACTCTTTCGTATAGAGCGAATTTAGTGAATCATTAATTCTGCTCGTTTTAAATGCTTACCTCATGTTTCCTTAAATACCTTATTTTAAAATAAAAATTCGAATAGATAGATAGATATTTCTTTATTTCCTTAAAAAGTGTTCATATTAAAATGTAACCATGATCGGGTGCCATCAAAATAAAAGTACAAAAAACATATGCCAATTCAGTAATTTAACAAATACATAGCACTCTGCTATGAGGTTAGAGTTAAAATATACTCAATTTTTTTTATATTTGTTTAGATACTCAATATACTCATCCACCGAATGAGAACATTTCTCCAATAGTAATTTTCATATTTTTTGTGTAAATATCTTTTCACAATTCATTGTTTTTATATTTATTGGGAGTGCATTAAGCCACTGTGAACCTATTATCTTAGACTATTTTTAAAAAAATTTTAATCTATGCTGTGTCGCATTATAATTTTCACTGCCTCTGGTTTCATAATGGTGTACCTTCTTACAACTCTTTAGCAAATTTTAGTTCAAATGGGTGTCCATAAGTGTCAAAAACACAAGGAGTGCTGAAGAGACATATTTGCTAGCTGCTTAAAAGCTAGTTTACATGTGTCCTTAACTTTTAGGTCGGATACATATCGGACTGCCTTCTTTTGAAGTACTCAAATCCGTTCAGTATTTATTTTGGAAGGATGCTCCCACAATTCAATCCTATAGGTGTATTGTGTTTGAATGAGAGCCTAATAGGCGTTGTCGGACGTTCAATATGTTTTACAAGAGCCAAACTATTATGGTATAAGCGATCACAGGTATAATATTAAGGAAATATGACTGCAGAACCGATAGATTTAAAATGTCATTTTTCCATGTACTTTAAGGGACCATAATAGTCGCGATAGATCTGTAAAGGATACTTTGACTCTGACTAGCTAACATAGGTCTTTGCACTTGTGCTAAATATCTTAACATCATTGTTAGGTAATTTCCGGTATGATATACTCTTGTTCGAATTAGTACCTCTAGTGCTATTTATGTGTTGCATTAATAATTCTAACCAGTAGTTGTATTTTAAGTTGTGTGCTGCATGGAAGCGTGTTTTTGTACGCAGCACTCTCCTCGTTTCTGGTCTGACCGCACACTGTAGTTTTGACTGCTTTTGGTCTTCGCATCCGGGGGAACGTGAGCAGTTCGGACTTCAATTGGGATGAGTGAGGCATGCCCGGTGTGGAATCACCACGTGCCACGCACCCTAGTGGTAGCTTGCACGGTATTACGTAGATGTGGGCCATTTCCATGACACTTTGAGAACAT